>SJYT01068732.1:212877-237245 GCA_006410635.1 Cephalophus harveyi
CCTTCCTACCAGGGGCTCCCCCTTCCTACCAGGGGCTTCCCCCTTCCTATCAGGGGCTCCCCATTCCTACCTTGGGCTCACCTTCCTACCAGGGGCCCCCCCTTCCTACCGTGGGCTCCCCCTTCCTACCTTGGGCCCCCCTTCCTACCAGGGGCTCCCCCTTCCTACCAGGGGCTTCCCCCTTCCTATCAGGGGCTCCCCATTCCTACCTTGGGCTCACCTTCCTACCAGGGGCCCCCCCTTCCTACCGTGGGCTCCCCCTTCCTACCTTGGGCCCCCCTTCCTACCAGGGGCTCCCCCTTCCTACCAGGGGCTTCCCCCTTCCTATCAGGGGCTCCCCATTCCTACCTTGGGCTCACCTTCCTACCAGGGGCCCCCCCTTCCTACCGTGGGCTCCCCCTTCCTACCTTGGGCCCCCCTTCCTACCAGGGGCTCCCCCTTCCTACCAGGGGCTTCCCCCTTCCTATCAGGGGCTCCCCATTCCTACCTTGGGCTCACCTTCCTACCAGGGGCCCCCACTTCCTACCGTGGGCTCCCCCTTCCTACCTTGGGCCCCCCTTCCTACCAGGGGCTCCCCCTTCCTACCAGGGGCTTCCCCCTTCCTATCAGGGGCTCCCCATTCCTACCTTGGGCTCACCTTCCTACCAGGGGCCCCCCCTTCCTACCGTGGGCTCCCCCTTCCTACCTTGGGCCCCCCTTCCTACCAGGGGCTCCCCCTTCCTACCAGGGGCTTCCCTCTTCCTATCAGGGGCTCCCCATTCCTACCTTGGGCTCACCTTCCTACCAGGGGCCCCCCCTTCCTACTGTGGGCTCCCCCTTCCTACCTTGGGCCCCCCTTCCTACCAGGGGCTTCCCCATTCCTACCAGCTACTTCGCTCCCTCCCAGGGGCTGTGCCCTCCCTTCCAGGAGATTCCACAGGCACTGGGACCATATCCTTGAAGAGCTGCTCCAGCTGCCAGGTCAGTGCCCCGACACTGAGCCGCAGCCGGTGTCCCAGCCCGGGCCAGGCCGCCTCCTGGCAGTGCTGCCCTGCCTGTGGCTCAGGGGCCCCCTGCACCAGGGACAGCAGTCACCGAGCCTGGAGAGCAGGGGCAGGCGCTTTCCAAGCGCCTGCTAGTGGGTCATCGTCTGGCCCTTCTCCTCCATCTCCACCTGCTCTCACCTTAGCTTCCCCGAGATCGGGCCCAGTCAGGGAAGGGTCCAAGCAGGGGCTGATCAGGAAGGATCAGTCTGTGTTGCCCTGCAGATCTCCCCTGGGGGAAGGGAGCGCCCTGTCCCTGGGTGTGGAAGGAGTTTATTCTGGGTGTGCAAGGTCTGTCCAGGCGCCTTGGAGCCTCAGAGCTTTGCTGACCCCAGCGCAGTCTCAGATCGCTGTCTGAATGCTGCTGCGGAAAAGGGAGCTGGGCAGTCCTAGCATGTCTGAAGTTGAATTTCTCTGACACAAATTCAGTTTGGAAACAAACAAAGTTAATAATCATTAATATATCTAATACATGCTTTGTAGCCAAAGACGGAAACTCTACGGTGGTCCTCAGAGCTCCGTCCTGTCCGACTCTGCCACCCCATGGATTGTAGCTCCCAAGTCTCCTCCGTCCATCTAACTTCCAAGCAAGATTACTGGGGGCGGGGGTTGGGGGTGGGGCAGGTTGCCATTTCCTCCTCCAGGAGAAGCTCTACACAGTCAGAAAAAAACAAGACCTGGAGATGACTGTGACTCAGTTCATCAGCTCCTAACTGCAAAATTTGGGGTCAAATTGAAGAAAGTAGGGAAAACCACCAGGCCATTCAAGTATGGCCTAAATCAAATTCCTTGTGATTATACAGTGGAGGTGACAAATAGATTCAGGGGACTAGCTCTGATAGACAGAGTGCCTGAAGATCTATGGATGGAGGTTTGTAACTTTGTACAGGAGGTGGAGACCAAAACCATACCCAAGAAAAAGAAGTCCAACAAGGCAGAACAGTTTCTGAGAAGGCCTTACAAATAGCTGAGAAAAGAAAAGAAGCAAAAAGCAAAGGAGAAAGGGAAAGATAAATCCATCGGAATGCAGAGTTCCAAAGAATAGGAAGAAGAGGTAAGAAAGCCTTCTAAAAGGAACAATGCACAGAAATAGTGAAAAACAATAAAATGATAAAGACTAGAGATCTCTTTAGAAAATCAGAGATACCAAGGGAACATTTTTGGCGAAGAAGAGCACAAGAAAGGGCAGAAACGGTGTGGACCTCACAGCAGCAGAAGAGATTAAGAAGAGGTGGGGAGAACACACAGAAGAACTGCACAAAAAAGATCTTCACGATCCAGATAACCATGATGGTGTGATCACTCACCTAGAGCCAGACATCCTGGAATGTGAAGTCAAGTGGGCCTTAGGAAGCATCACTACCAACAAAGCTAGTGGAGGTGACGGAATTCCAGCTGAGCTATTTCAAATCCTAAAAGATGATGCTGTGAAAGTGATGCACTCAATATGCCAGCAAATTTGGAAAACTTACCAGTGGCCACAGGACTGGAAAGGGTCAGTTTTCATTCCAGTCCCAAAGAAGGGCAATGCCAAAGAATGTTAAAACTACCATACAGTTGTGCTCATTTCACATGCTAGCAAAGTAATGCTCAAAATCCTTCAAGCTAGGCTTCAAACGTGAACTGAGAAATTCCAGATGTTCAAGCTGGATTTAGAAAAGAAGGAGGAAACAGAGATCAAATTGCCAATATCCGCTGGATCCTAAAAAAGCAAGGGAATTCCAGAAAAAATATCTACTTCTGCTTCTTGGACTACATTAAAGCCTTTGACTCTGTGGATCACAACAAAAAGTGGAAAATTCTTCAAGAGATGGGAAAACCAGACCACCTTCCCTGCCTCCTTACCTCATTTCATGGCCAATGTCTCCCTCTGCTGGTCATTTTGGGAATCGCTGTGACTCTTGGACTTCCCCGCCAAGGAGAAGGCACTGGGAGATGTTACCCTCCCCAGGTACGAAGCGAAAGTCAAGAGGCAACAGTTAGAACCGGACATGGAACAACGGACTGGTTCCAGCTTGGGAAAGAAGTACGTCAAGGCTGTATATTGTCACCCTTCTTAATTAACTTATATGCAGAGATTAAGTCATTATGTAAAAATTGCTCTATTGTGTCTGACTCTGCAACCCCATGTTATATATGCCATGGAATTCTCCAGGCTAGAATACTGGAGTGGGTACCTATTCCCTTCTCCAGGGAATCTTCCCAACCCAGTGATCGAACCCAGGTCTCCCGCACTGCAGGCAGATTCTTTCCCAGCTGAGCCACGAGAATGCAGAGTACATCATGTGAAATGCCAGGCTGGATGAATCACAAGCTGGAATCAAGATTGCCAGGAGAAATATTAATAACTGCAAATATACAGATGACACCACCCTAGAAAGTGACGAGGAACTAAACCTCTAGATGAAGGTGAAAGAGAGTAAAAAAGCTGGCTTAAAACTCAACACTGAAAAAACGAAGATCGTGGCATCCCGTCCCATTGCATCACTTCATGGTAAATGTGGAAAAAATGAAAACAATGACAGGCTTAATTTTCTTGGACTCCAAGATCACTGAGAACAGGAACTGCATCCATGAAATTAGAAGACACTTACCCCTTAGAAGAAAAGCCATGGCAAACCTAGACAGTGTATTAAAAAGCAGAAACATCATTTTGCCAGCAAAGGTCCATGTAGTCAAAGCTATGGTTTTTCCAGTGTCCTGTATGGATGTGAGAGTTGGACGATAAACAAGACTGAGTGCTGAAAAACTGATGCTTTAGGACCATGGTGGTGGAGAAGACTCTTGAGAGTAACCTGGACAGCAATGAGATCAAACCAGAAAATCCTGAAGGAAATCAACCCTAAATATTCACTGGAGGGACTGGTGCTAAAGCTGAAGCTCCAATACTTTGCCCACCAGATTCAAAGAGCCAGCTCATTGGAAAACAGCTTGATGCTGGGAAAGACTGAAGGCAGGGGGAGAGGGGACAACAGAGGATGAGATGGTTGGATGGCATCACCGATTCAATCAACATGAATTTGACCCAACTCTAGGAGATGGTGAAGGACAGGGAAGCCTGGCGTGCTGCAGCCCATGGGGTCCCTAAGTGTCAGAGAGGACTGAACAACAAGGACACCAACCAGGAGCTTCTCCCTCCTGTCCAGGGACTTCCACTCCCATCAAGGGCCTTAAGACGCCCACCCCAGGCTTCCCCATCCCTGTCAGTAAGCTCCCCAGGTGCTGGGACCACACCCTCTCTGATCCACTCCACCTGCTACATCCTGTGCCTAGCCTGCCTGCAGCCTCCCGCTGTGCCAGCCTGCCTGTGGCTCGGGGTCCGCTCTGCCCTTGGTGAAGCTGGTGTGGGTGGTGTGGGCTCCTGCTTAAGCGTGTCATCATCTCACCTTCCTCTCCCCCCACCTCAGTTTGCCCTAAAGGATTAGACAGGGAAGGGCTTGTGAGAGGGGCCAACCTACAGGAGGAGCAATCTGGGGGGCGGGGGGGGGCCCTCCAGAGCCCCCCTGTGGGGAGGGCAGCGTCCTGTCCTGGTTGTGCAAGCAGCCTGTCTTTGGGGCCTCAGAGCCCTGCTGACCCCAGCGCAGCCTCAGATCGCTGTCCGAATGAACACTGCTGAGAAGGGAGCAGGGCAGTCCCGTAGGTCCGAAGCTCAATTTTTCTGACAGTTGAGGTTTGGAAACCAATACATTTGATAAATCCATACATACACCTGCTCCTGCTCCAGCATTTCACGGTCACTGTCGCCCTCTGCTGGCCACGTTGGGCATCAAGCAATGAAATCAGATATGATACTCTTGCAGCTGAAGCTGGAGGAACTCCACGTGGTGCTCAGGTCGCTCTGCCCTGTCGGTCTCTGCCACCCCATGGATTGTAGCTCCCAAGTCTCCTCTGTCTGTGGAACTTCCAAGGTAAGAATACTGGATTGGGTTTCCATTTCCTCCTCCAGGAGAAGCTCTAAACAGTGGGCAAAAACAAGGCCTGGAGCTGACTGTGACTCAGATCAACAGCTCTATATTGCAAAATTCAGGTTCAAATTGAGGAAAGTAGGGGAAGCAACTAGGCCATTCAAGTATGGCCTAAATCAGATTCCTTATGATTATACAGTGGAGGTGACAAATTGATTCAGGGGATTAGCTCTGATAGAGTGTCTGAAGATCTATGGATGGAGGTCTGTAAATTTGTACAGGAGGTGGTGACCAAAACCATCCACAAGAAGAAGAAATGTAAGAAGGCAAAACGGTTTCTGAGGAGGCCTTACAAATAGACGAGAAAAGAAGAGAAGCGAAAAGCAAAGGAGAAAGGGAAAGATATCCCCAAGAATTCAGAATTCCAAAGAATAGTAAGGAAAGATAAGAAAGCCTTCTCTAGGGAACAATGCAAAGTAGAGGAAAACAATAGAATGAGAAAGACTACAGATCTCTTCAAGAAAATTAGAGGCACTAAGATAATATTTCATGCAAAAATGGGCAAAATAAAGGACACGAAACGTAAGGACCTAAAAGAAGCAGAAGAGATTAAGAAGAGATGGCAAAAATACACAGTAGAACTGTACAATAAAGGTCTTAATGACCAGTATAACCCAGATGGTGTGGTGGTCACTCACCTAGAGGCAGACAGCTTGGGCTGTGAAGTCAAGTGGGCCTTATGAAACACTACATTAACCTGGGAGGGCGCCCCCTCCAGATTGCTCCTCCTGTAGGTCGGCCCCTCTCACGAGCCCTTCCCTGTCTAATCCTTCAGGGTAAACTGAGGTAGGGGGAGGCAGGTGGGGGGAGAGGAAGGTGAGATGATGACACGCTTATTAAGCAGGAGCCCACACCGCCCACACCAGCTTCACCAAGGGCAGAACGGACCCCGAGCCACAGGCAGGCCGGCACAGCGGGAGGCTGCAGGCAGGCTAGGCACAGGATTTAGCAGGTGGAGTGGATCAGAGAGAGTGTGGTCCCAGCATCTGGGGAGCTAACTGACAGGGATGGGGAAGCCTGGGGTGGGCGTCTTAAGGCCCTTGTTGGGAGTGGAAGTCCCTGGACAGAAGGGGAAGCCCCAAGTTGGGAGTAATGGGCCTTATGAAACATCACTGTGAAGTCAAGTGGGCCTTATGAAACATCACTCACCTAGAGGCAGACATCTTGGGCTGTGAAGTCAAGTGGGCCTTATGAAACATTAATAGGCTAGTGGAGGTGATGAAATTCCAGCTGAGCTATTTCAGATCCTAAAAGATGATGCTATGAAAGTGATGCACTCAATATGCCAGCAAATTTGGAAAACTCAGCAGTGGCCACAGAACTGGAAAAGGTCAGTTTTCATTCCAATCCCAAAGAAGAGCAATGACAAAGAATGTTCAAACTACCATACAATTGTGCTCATTTCACATGCTAGCAAAGCAAAATCCTTCAAGCTAGGCTTCAACAGTACACGAACTGAGAACTTCCAGATGTTCAAGCTGGATTTAGAAAAGAAGGAGCCAAAGAAATCGCCAATATCCACTGGATCCTAAAAAAGCAAGGAAATTCCAGAAAAAAATATCTCCTTTGCTTCCTGGAGTGCATTAAAGCCTCTGACTCTGTGGATCACAACAAAAAGTGGAAAATTCTTCAAGAGATGGGAAAACCAGACCACCTTCCCTGCCTCCTTACCTCATTTCATGGCCAATGTCTCCCTCTGCCGGTCATGTTGGGAATCGACAGGACTCTTGGACTCCCCGCCCAGGAGGGGGCACTTGGAGATGTCACCCTCCCCAGGTACCAAGCGAAGGTCAAGAGGCAAGTTAGAATCGGACATGGAACAATGGACTGGTTCAAAATTGAGAAAGTAGAACATCAAGGCTGTATATTGTCACCCTGTTTAATTAATTTATATGCAGAGTACATCATGTGAAATGCCAGGCTGGATGAAACACAAGCTGGAAATGAGATTACTGGGAGAAATATCAGTAACCTCAGATATGCAGATGACACCACCCTAATGACAGAAAGTGATGAGGAATTAAAGAACCTCTTGATGAAAGTGAAAAAGAGAGTGAAAACGCTGGCTTGAAGCTCAACATTAAAAAAACAAAGATCGTGGCATCCCCTGATGCCAAGATCACTTCACACTTCACGGCAAATAGATGGGGAACAATGGAAACAGTGACAGACTTTATTTTCTTGGGCTCCAAGATCACTGAGGACAGTGACTGCAGCCATGAAATTAAAAGACGCTTGCTCCTTGGAAGAAAAGCTATGACAAACCTAGACAGTGTATTAAAAAGCAGAGTTATGACTTTGCCAACAAAGGTCCATATAGTCAAAGTTATTGTTTTCCCAGTGTCGTGTACAGGTGTGAGAGTTGAATGATAAAGAAGATTGAGTGCTGAAAAATTGAAGCTTTAGGACTGTGGTGTTGGAGAAGACTCTTGAGAGTAACCTGGAGGGCAATGAGATCAAACCAGAAAGTCCTGAAGGAAATCAACCCTGAGTGTTCATTAGAAGAACTGATGCTGCAGTTGAAGCTCCAATACTTTGGCCACCAGATTCAAAGAACTGGCTCATTGGAAAAGACCTTGATGCTGGGAAAGATTGAAGGCCGGAGGATAAGGGGAGACAGAGGATGAGATGGGTGGATGGCTTCATCGACTGAAGCAACATGAGTTTGAGCAAACTCTAGGAGGTGGTGATGGACAGGGAAGCGTGGCATGCTGCAGTCCATGGGGTCTCAAAGAGTAGGACACGACTGAGCAACTGAAGGACAACAAGCAGCCCAGGGACCAGGAGACACAGGCAAGGCCCTGGGTGGTCTCGGGCCTGGGTGGTCTTGGGGCAGATCTGCGGATCTGATTCAAGGCCCCTACTGGAGGCTGAGTGAACCTCCATCAGGGACATGTGGGTGCCCAGTGCTCGGGAACAAGTCTGACACAGGAGACAAGGGCCTGGCCTTCATGCAGCTCCTCTGGCAGGTACCAGGCGTGGCCAGGACAGGTGGGGCTGGGGCCTGCCTGGCCCTTTAAGAGGGCCACCAGGTGGGAGGTGGGAGAATTCCAGTTGCCTAGCAACAGGAGGGCTTGGTGTGTACTGTCTCCGGGAGACCAGAAGCCACGTCCTGCTTGGGGACCCAGTGGCCAGAGCTGCCCTGCTGAGCGAGCTGAGAGGCCCCCCTCCCTTTCTCCCCACTCCCGCCCGTGCCTGGGCGGCGCCATGGCACAGATGGACATACTCCTGACCAAGGAGCCCGCCCCACAGACGGTGCCAGCATGCCAGCTGCCCCGCAAGCTATACGATGTAGCCCGAAACACGGGCGCCCACACATCCTCGGGCCTGGCCACCTCCGGCTTCCGCACAGCCAAGTACCTACTGGACGAGTGGTTCCAGAACTGCTATGCCCGCTACCACCAGGCCTTCGCTGACCGCGACCAGTCGGAGCGGCAGCGCCACGAGAGCCAGCAGCTGGCAGCAGAGACCGAGGCGCTGGCGCAGCGCACGCAGCAAGACTCCACGAGGAAAGTGGGCGGGCGCCTGCAGGACACGCACGGCTGGAAGTCGGAGCTGCAGCGCCAGGTGGAGGAGCTGGTCTCCGAGACCGAGCTGCTGCTGGCCCAGAAGCAGCGGCTGGAGCGCGCCCTGGACGCCACGGCCGGGCCCTTCTCCATTGTCACTGACGACCTGCAGTGCCGCGAGCGCCGCCAGCACCCCGACCTCGTGCGCGACTGTGTGGAGATCGAGCTGCTGAAGGTTCGGCTGCCTGGTCCCTGGAGCCACAGACCGGCCTCCCAGCTCTCTCCAGGGAGCACGACCTTCCCAGTGTTCCCCCCTCGACTTGGCTGTGTAGAGCCTTGGTGCCTGGGCACCCCTGGGAGCCTGCACTCTCTGCCCACGTGGGGACACTCGAGCACACGCCCAGGCACAGAGGGGTGGGGTGCCAGAACCAACTGGTCCTGCAGCCTCCCCAGCTGGGGGCAGGGGCGGAACTCAGGCTCCCTGGGGGGAGGGGGGAGGGTGCCAGGTCTGGCCTCCCCTCGGCCTGGTTCCCACAGTGGGTGCTGGGCAAGGCTGAGCTCCCTGCAAGGTGGGTCAGTCAGGCCCTGCTGGGTGAGGGGCACCGTGGCCTGGGTGGCCCCCTGCACGGGGGGCAGGGCTGGAGCCTGGTGCTTGTCCACTTGCCCGTTCCACCCCGGCTCCCACTCGGGGAGAGGCAGGGCCCAGGCCACGGTGGCATTCATCCTGGAATGTGTGCCGGAATGACGTTGGCCTGAGGCAGGGCGGGAGTCGGCCCCCAGCAAACCAGGAAGGGCTGAGCTGGGCCCCAGGGCGGCTGGCTGGGGTTGGAATGTGCGCAGGCCAAGGGGAGACCCTCCTGGTCAGGTCGTGGTGGCACTGGTACCTACTGGGTGGTCCCTCAGTCACCTCTGGGTCCCAGTACCTGTTGAACTGCCCCTCTGGTCACCCTGGGTCATGCAGATGAAGCCTGACCCTGAGTTCACAGAGGTGGAGCCCTACCACACCCCCACCCTGCCGACATCCATGTTGGAAATCCAGCCTCAGACCAGCGTGCAGGTGTGGACGGTGAAGGTGGGGTGGAGGCCTCGTACATCCCACAAAGAGACCCGGCAGGACCTGTCCTTGGGGCAGCCCCGAAGGACTGGGGGTCACCCAGGCCAGGCCCCTGATGCTGGTGGGGAAGGGCCTCAGCTGTGAGCAGGCTGCAGCCATAGGCACTCATGAGACGTGGGGAGACACACACACAGTCAGGCACCCGGGGACCCCCTCAAACCTGGGTGCCTCCCCTAAGCCCAGGCCCTTCCTCTGCCATCCCCCCACGGCCCCACCCTCACACTCATTCACTCAAGAACCTCCCAAGGCTCCAGGAGGGATGGCTCTGTTCTGAGCCAGGCCCCCCCCGCCCAGCAGTACATGGACAACCGAGTCAGGACAGGAAGGCAGGCCCATGGATCAGAACCGGACACAAGGGCTTAGAGCCCAGTGGAGGGGAAGATTCAGATCCAGGGAGGGCTTTTCCTCCACAGGAAATGAACCCGTCAGGGAGGCAGGAGGAAACACAGGGTTCCCGTGTGTCCTGGGTGTGTGAGGGCAGTCCTGGGTGGGGACTTAGTTGATAGGGTCCTCAGAGGCTATTGCTGGGCTCTCCGGGGTCCGTGGGCAGGCGCCAGTGAAGGCCCAGAGCCCGGGGGTGCTGCGTGCCCAGCAAGTGGGAGCCACCTTTGGCTGATGTTCCCCACAGCCCATAGAAGACCCCTAAAGAACCCACTGCAGTGCCCCAGACAGGGTGCTCCAAGCCCAGAATAAATCTGCTACAAGAACCAGCCTCACCCCCACTTCCACCAAAAAGACTGGGGCCACAAGCAGGGCCCAGTTCCACTGGGCGTCACCCAAAACTCTGCTCCTCCTCGGGGTTTAAGAGCCTGGAGGTCCTCAGACTCTTACCAGGGGCGGGGGTCTTCTCCCCCAGGAGGCTGAGCTCATCCGGAACATTCAGGAGCTCCTGAAAAGGACCATCATGCAGGCTGTGAGCCAGATTCGGTGGGTCTGGGCGGCCTCCAGAGCTGCCCTCGGGGTGACCCCGTCCTCTTACCCCTCAGGCCACTGTAGGCAGGAGGTCGGGTGACCCGGCCCTGAGGTTCCGAGAGGTGATGGACTGTCCCCGGCCACAGCCAGGAGCACAGGCGGGGAGGGGGCACTGGGCAGGTGGGCGTGGCCAAGGGGCCTGGCCATCCAGAGCCAGACCAGCACCCCGGGGCCCACCGTCAGCAGATGAGGCCCCTGCCGCCTGGGGGCTGGCCGTGCCCAGTGTCGCGGTGCGCCCAGCTCCCCACCCGCCCTGACGCAGGTCCTGCGCGCTGTTTGCCCGCAGGCTGAACCGGGAGCACAAGGAAACCTGCGAGATGGACTGGTCCGACAAGGTGGAGGCCTACAACATCGACGAGGCCTGCTGCCGCTACAACAACCAGAGCACCGACGTGCAGTTCTACCCGCACTCGGCCAAGTTCGAGGAGAGGTGGGGCTGTGAGATCCCACCTGGCTCCCCGTCCCTCCGCTGGGGGGCCTCTGTGCAGCTCTTCTGCTCCTGGGGTGGGTAGGCGAGCGGCGGGACCCCCACCCAAGTGCCAGGCACACACGGTTGACAATCCTGGCTGGGCTTCACAGAGGGAGGCAGGACCTAGCACTGGGGGCGGTATGTGTGTGTGTGTGTGTGAGAGAGAGAGAGAAGAGTGTGTGAGAGAAAGTGTATATGTGTGTTTGAGTGAGAGTCTGTGAGAGTGTGTGTGAGAGTGTGTGTGTGTGAGAGAATATGAGAGTGTGAGTGTGCAGTGTGTGCATAAGTGTGAGTGTGTGTGTGAGAGTGAGTGTGTGTGAGAATGTGTGAGAGTAAGAGTGTGTATGTGTGTGTATGAGATTGTGTGAGAGTGTGTGAGAGTGGGGTGTGTGTGTATGTGTGTGTGTGAGAGTAAGAGAGTGTGTGTGTATGAGAAAGAGAATGTGTGTGCGTGTGCATGTGAGTGTGTGTGTGTGAGAGTGAGTGTGTGAGAATGTGTGAGAGTAAGAGTGTGTATGTGTGTGTATGAGATTGTGTGAGAGTGTGTGAGAGTGGGGTGTGTGTGTATGTGTGTGTGTGAGAGTAAGAGAGTGTGTGTGTATGAGAAAGAGAATGTGTGTGCGTGTGCATGTGAGTGTGTGTGTGTGAGAGTGTGTGTGTGAGAATGTGTGAGAGTAAGAGTGTGTATGTGTGTGTATGAGATTGTGTGAGAGTGTGTGAGAGTGGGGTGTGTGTGTATGTGTGTGTGTGAGAGTAAGAGAGTGTGTGTGTATGAGAAAGAGAATGTGTGTGCGTGTGCATGTGAGTGTGTGTGTGTGAGAGTGAGTGTGTGAGAATGTGTGAGAGTAAGAGTGTGTATGTGTGAGTGTGTGTGTGAGTGTGATTGAATGTGTGTGTGCCCCAGCGGGGCACGGGGGCGCGGGGCTGCGGTGTGGATCTAGGACTGCGGGTGGTCGTTCGTGCTGAGGCGCTGGGGACTCGGGGTGTGGCGGGCGCGGGGAGGTCCTGGTAGGTTCCCCCACTGACCAAGGTGTCGGCCCACTCCCCCCACCCGTAGTGCCTCCACGCCCGAGACCTGGGCCAAGTTCACCCAGGAACACCTGTACCGCGCTGAGCGCGAGCGTCTGGCCTCGGTCAACCTGCGGAACCTCATCGACTGCATCCTGCAGGACACGTCTGAGGACCTGCGGCTGCAGTGCGACGCCGTGAACCTGGCCTTCGGGCGGCGATGCGAGGAGCTGGAGGACGCGCGCCACAAGCTGGAGCACCACCTGCGCAAGGCGAGGCCTCGGGACTGCGCTCAGACCGCGGCCAGGCCACGCCCATCCCGCAGCCAGGGCACACCCTGGACACGCCCACCGCGCAGCCAGGCCACGCCCAGCCCATGACCTGGCCCCGCCAGGGCAACCCCTGAGACTGGCTCTCCGCCAGTAACTGCAAAGACCAGGCTCAGAATGGGTAGCCCAGACCATCACACTCCCACTGCCCACTATGCCCTGGTTACAGCCTGGCCTGGCCCTTGCCCCACCTTGGCCCTGTCCATCCTGAGGGAACCCTGGTCAAGGCTCCCCCTCCTCCCCCAGGGCCCTCATTAAGCTGATGAGAAAGCCTAGTGACATTTGAGGATGGTGGCATTGCCACTTGCGTGACTGTTACAGGGGAGGGCTGCAGGCCAGAGCAGGGAAGGTGGAAGGAGGTGGCAGGCTCGGCTCTCTAGGGGCTGTCCCTGATGCTGGCCCTGGCTCAGCAGGGCCCTGACCCCAGGCTCTCTGGGTGACCTTTGCTGCCTTTGTCTCCACAGCACCTGACCAGGGTCGGGGTCTGGTGACCTCAGGGCTGGGGCTCTTAGGACAAAGCCGCTGTGCGCTGAGCTTTGCCGTCCTCCCCCAGCCCCACCCCAGGCCTCTGGGTGCCCATGGCAGGGCTGAGCTGGCCGTGCACACCCTCTCTGCTTCCACACTGCCCCTAGAAGCAGGGGTTAGGGCTTGGGGTGCGGGGTGACCCACGGGGCCATCCTGTGTGGGTAAGACCCAGAGGGTGACCCACGGGCTGTCCTGTGTGCAGACGCTGCGGGAGATCACGGACCAGGAGCACAACATCGCGGCGTTGAAGCAGGCCATCAAGGACAAGGAGGCACCTCTGAAGGTGGCCCAGACCCGCCTGTACCAGCGCTCCCACCGGCCCAACGTGGAGCTGTGCCGAGACGCTGCCCAGTTCAGGTGCTGTGGCCGCAGGGGCCTCCTTGGGCTGGGCCGTCACCCTCCACCACACGGGCGCCATCCACCCGCCCCCCAGGCCTCTTCAGCCTCTGGGGCCCCCTTGAATACCCCCCAACACACAGCCCTGCAGATGTAAAGAGGAAAGACGCTGGCTCCCACATCACCCCCCACCCCACACACTGGGCTCCCACATTCCCTCTCCTGCCCCAGCACCACTGGACACTGCATGTCCTTTGGGGGGACACTGTGTGGGTCTCTGAGTGCCAGGGTCAGCCACACTCCCTACTTCACCCTGGTCTGGAATCTCGGGGTCTGGGAGGCAGAGCTCCCTGAGCCACATGGCTGCGCCGACCACCTGTCCTGGCCCTCCACACCTCTGACGTCAGGGTGGATGCACCTCCCCCTCCCAGCCTGGGTCTCCCCTGGGGCTTTTGGGGGTCCTTCTATGGCCGAGTGTATTGAGCAGGATGCCCCGCCCGGGTCCCCAGCCTTTGAACCTGGGGCTGCCCCCTTGGCAGGCCCGGCATCCAGGCTGGCCCCGCTCAGCCCACCTCTGCCCACAGGCTGGTGAGCGAGGTGGAGGAGCTGAACCTGTCCCTGGCAGCACTGAAGGAGAAGCTTCTGGAAGCGGAGCAGTCCCTGCGCAACCTGGAGGACACGCGCATGAGCCTGGAGAAGGACATCGCGGTCAAGACCAACAGCCTCTTCATCGACCGCCACAAGTGCATGGCCCACCGTGCCCACTACCCCACTGTGCTGCAGCTGGCCGGCTACCAGTGACCACCGGGCGCAGGGCCCACCCCTCCTCGAATAAAGAGCACGTTAGCTTTCTACTCAGGGTGCGCGCCTGGGCAGGTGGGCTTTGCCTGTGGACCCCATCATTCCCGCCGTGGGAGGCCAGGGGTCTCCTGCCTGGGGCACCCCCAGTCCTCACCTGGGGACAGGGGTCAGTCGAGGTCCCCCTCATTGCCCTCCGCTGACCACCTGGGCCACCTGCCAGATGCTTCCGAGGGAGCGTTACCTCACATCACCACTGGTCACGGCCTCTGGGCCTTGCAGTGGCGGCTGAAGCTCTGTTCTTCTTCACCGTGCCCTGGACAGTCACCCAAGGCCGGCTGGCACTCCACTCTCATTAGTGGGGGCATCAGAACATGGTGCTGGCCCGGCTACCCCCAAGGGACTTGGCCTCTGGGCTGCACACTGCAGGCCTGGAGCAGTGACCGCCCAGGGAACCGGGGGACCGCTCCCTGCCACCCCCACCTGGCGTGGGCTCTGGGCACCAGAGGGCACACCTGAGCTGGGGGTGGGGGTGTCCACGGCTTTGGACAGAAGTGGGCGCTGCCTCTGGGGCACCCCCCGAGCAGCACCAGGCCTTCTCTCTCCCCCTCCTCCGAAGCTCTCTCCCTGTGCCCCCCGCTGACGAGCTCAAGGGGGCCGCTTCCCTCCCCAACAGCAGCTCATCAGCAGGACTCGGGCAGCCTGCATTAAGAGGCCAGGAGATAATAACCCGGCCACACACTCGCAGCTCTCAGACCCCATTATCAGCCGAGGCCACGCTGTGCGGAGCCCCCATCAGCGCCCAGGGCCTCTGTGTCCCAGCCCCCACCCCCCATTGGGGCCACTGACGGGGAGCCAAGTGGAGGTGCTGTGCAAAGCTCATTATCTCCACGGCCCAGGGGGCCGGGCACTCATTGTTCGCAGTTGTCTCATGACGACCTGTGAGGCCGGAAATCTTGTCCTCTTGTAGAGACAAATGACCAGGCCCTGGAGCTGAGGGATGGCCCTGGGCTGCTCGGCAGGTTCCCGAGGCGGTGGCTGCGTCTCTCTGGGGAGTCAGCAGCCCTGGGGATGAGGCACGCACCCACCCCCAGGGATTCAGGCCCTGCAGGAGTGGGGAGCCAGAGGCACAGGGGCACACCAGGGCTCTGAGGGTGGCTGAAGCCCGTGGATACTCTGGCCACTGCTGAGTCCCTGGTGCCCATTTTACAGATGGGGAAATGAGGTCGGACGCAGGGAGCAGTGGAGCCCGCGCGTCTACCTCTCTCTGGGTGCCCCAGAAGCCCCTGAGATGAAAGTGGAGCAGGCAGAGAGGAGCCCCCAGCCCACCCCTGGGCCCAGCACCTCTGGCCGGAGCCTGGGTTAGGCCAGCCCTGGCGGGGGGTGGGGGTGGGGCATCTGCAGAGAGGCCTCCGTCCAGGCCATCCGATCCGGATTCCACAAGAACATGTCCTTGCTCCAGACAAGGACAAGGCGTGGGGGTGGCTGAGCACTGCTGCGTGAACCCTCACCTCCAGGGGCTGGGGGCATCTGGGAACCAGCTCCAGCTGGCGGGCTCCCCTGACCACAGCCCTCACCCGCTCTGCTCTCCCCAGCCTGGCATGAGAATCCCCCACAGGCGGGGTCCCCTGTCTCCCCCTCTACCTCCAGCCTGCCTCCTCCATGGTCAGCAGCGAGGAGGGCACGGGGTGCCTGTGGGGAGTGCTGGACCCTGGGCTGTACCCAGATCCACAGGGGTGAGCAAGCCAGCCCCAGATGCCTGCAGCCTGCTTCCCAGAAGCTGGCCCCAGCTCCCCAGGCCACGTCAGTGCCCCGCCACCAGGCAGCCTGGCTTGATGTGGTCGAAGCGGGGGATGCTTCTCAGGGAGTCACATGGCCTCGTGTTCAGAGGCCGAGGCGCCAGGCGCTGCCCGGGGCCCAGTGTCCAGCTGCCCAGGCCCAAGCAAGCATGAGGCCAGGTCCTGGTGTAGTCACAGCCCCCGCCTGCCACTGCCCGGGGCGCCCTGTGAGTCACACCTGCTGGAGGGGGCTGGCATCACAGGGACATAGCCCTCATCCCCTGAAAGGCTCGGCTACTGCCAAGGGCCCCCCACAGGGTATCGGAGCCTCTCTGCTGGGCGCCACAGCCCTGCTATGGTGTGGCGGGGGCGGGGGCAGACACCACAGCCTGGCCAGACGCTGCCCCCCACCCCCCAGCTCCACTCGCCGGGCCCAGCCCTCACGGCCCAGCCAGAGATGGGAGGGCGCCCCTGTCGCCAGAGGGGCTCGGCACCGGCGAGTGGTCTGTCTCCAGCTTTGGCTTCTGGTCTCAGTGCCAGTCTCCACTCAGCCACTGCTCCAGCCTCCCCGACTCCCTCTAAGACCAGGCTCTCTGGGTGACCTTTGCTGCCTTTGTCTCCACAGCACCTGACCAGGGTCGGGGTCTGGTGACCTCAGGGCTGGGGCTCTTAGGACAAAGCCGCTGTGCGCTGAGCTTTGCTGTCCTCCCCCAGCCCCACCCCAGGCCTCTGGGTGCCCATGGCAGGGCTGAGCTGGCCGTGCACACCCTCTCTGCTTCCACACTGCCCCTAGAAGCAGGGGTTAGGGCTTGGGGTGCGGGGTGACCCACGGGGCCATCCTGTGTGGGTAAGACCCAGAGGGTGACCCACGGGCTGTCCTGTGTGCAGACGCTGCGGGAGATCACGGACCAGGAGCACAACATCGCGGCGTTGAAGCAGGCCATCAAGGACAAGGAGGCACCTCTGAAGGTGGCCCAGACCCGCCTGTACCAGCGCTCCCACCGGCCCAACGTGGAGCTGTGCCGAGACGCTGCCCAGTTCAGGTGCTGTGGCCGCAGGGGCCTCCTTGGGCTGGGCCGTCACCCTCCACCACACGGGCGCCATCCACCCGCCCCCCAGGCCTCTTCAGCCTCTGGGGCCCCCTTGAATACCCCCCAACACACAGCCCTGCAGATGTAAAGAGGAAAGACGCTGGCTCCCACATCACCCCCCACCCCACACACTGGGCTCCCACATTCCCTCTCCTGCCCCAGCACCACTGGACACTGCATGTCCTTTGGGGGGACACTGTGTGGGTCTCTGAGTGCCAGGGTCGGCCACACTCCCTACTTCACCCTGGTCTGGAATCTCGGGGTCTGGGAGGCAGAGCTCCCTGAGCCACATGGCTGCGCCGACCACCTGTCCTGGCCCTCCACACCTCTGACGTCAGGGTGGATGCACCTCCCCCTCCCAGCCTGGGTCTCCCCTGGGGCTTTTGGGGGTCCTTCTATGGCCGAGTGTATTGAGCAGGATGCCCCGCCCGGGTCCCCAGCCTTTGAACCTGGGGCTGCCCCCTTGGCAGGCCCGGCATCCAGGCTGGCCCCGCTCAGCCCACCTCTGCCCACAGGCTGGTGAGCGAGGTGGAGGAGCTGAACCTGTCCCTGGCAGCACTGAAGGAGAAGCTTCTGGAAGCGGAGCAGTCCCTGCGCAACCTGGAGGACACGCGCATGAGCCTGGAGAAGGACATCGCGGTCAAGACCAACAGCCTCTTCATCGACCGCCACAAGTGCATGGCCCACCGTGCCCACTACCCCACTGTGCTGCAGCTGGCCGGCTACCAGTGACCACCGGGCGCAGGGCCCACCCCTCCTCGAATAAAGAGCACGTTAGCTTTCTACTCAGGGTGCGCGCCTGGGCAGGTGGGCTTTGCCTGTGGACCCCATCATTCCCGCCGTGGGAGGCCAGGGGTCTCCTGCCTGGGGCACCCCCGGTCCTCACCTGGGGACAGGGGTCAGTCGAGGTCCCCTTCATTGCCCTCCGCTGACCACCTGGGCCACCTGCCAGATGCTTCCGGGGGAGCATCACCTCACATCACCACTGGTCACGGCCTCTGGGCCTCGCAGTGGCGGCTGAAGCTCTGTTCTTCTTCACCGTGCCCTGGACAGTCACCCAAGGCCGGCTGGCACTCCACTCTCATTAGTGGGGGCATCAGAACATGGTGCTGGCCCGGCTACCCCCAAGGGACTTGGCCTCTGGGCTGCACACTGCAGGCCTGGAGCAGTGACCGCCCAGGGAACCGGGGGACCGCTCCCTGCCACCCCCACCTGGCGTGGGCTCTGGGCACCAGAGGGCACACCTGAGCTGGGGGTGGGGGTGTCCACGGCTTTGGACAGAAGTGGGCGCTGCCTCTGGGGCACCCCCCGAGCAGCACCAGGCCTTCTCTCTCCCCCTCCTCCGAGGCTCTCTCCCTGTGCCCCCCGCTGACGAGCTCAAGGGGGCCGCTTCCCTCCCCAACAGCAGCTCATCAGCAGGACTCGGGCAGCCTGCATTAAGAGGCCAGGAGATAATAACCCGGCCACACACTCGCAGCTCTCAGACCCCATTATCAGCCGAGGCCACGCTGTGCGGAGCCCCCATCAGCGCCCAGGGCCTCTGTGTCCCAGCCCCCACCCCCCATTGGGGCCACTGACGGGGAGCCAAGTGGAGGTGCTGTGCAAAGCTCATTATCTCCACGGCCCAGGGGGCCGGGCACTCATTGTTCGCAGTTGTCTCATGACGACCTGTGAGGCCGGAAATCTTGTCCTCTTGTAGAGACAAATGACCAGGCCCTGGAGCTGAGGGATGGCCCTGGGCTGCTCGGCAGGTTCCCGAGGCGGTGGCTGCGTCTCTCTGGGGAGTCAGCAGCCCTGGGGATGAGGCACGCACCCACCCCCAGGGATTCAGGCCCTGCAGGAGTGGGGAGCCAGAGGCACAGGGGCACACCAGGGCTCTGAGGGTGGCTGAAGCCCGTGGATACTCTGGCCACTGCTGAGTCCCTGGTGCCCATTTTACAGATGGGGAAATGAGGTCGGACGCAGGGAGCAGTGGAGCCCGCGCGTCTACCTCTCTCTGGGTGCCCCAGAAGCCCCTGAGACGAAAGTGGAGCAGGCAGAGAGGAGCCCCCAGCCCACCCCTGGGCCCAGCACCTCTGGCCGGAGCCTGGGTTAGGCCAGCCCTGGCGGGGGGTGGGGGTGGGGCATCTGCAGAGAGGCCTCCGTCCAGGCCATCCGATCCGGATTCCACAAGAACATGTCCTTGCTCCAGACAAGGACAAGGCGTGGGGGTGGCTGAGCACTGCTGTGTGAACCCTCACCTCCAGGGGCTGGGGGCATCTGGGAACCAGCTCCAGCTGGCGGGCTCCCCTGACCACAGCCCTCACCCGCTCTGCTCTCCCCAGCCTGGCATGAGAATCCCCCACAGGCGGGGTCCCCTGTCTCCCCCTCTACCTCCAGCCTGCCTCCTCCATGGTCAGCAGCGAGGAGGGCACGGGGTGCCTGTGGGGAGTGCTGGACCCTGGGCTGTACCCAGATCCACAGGGGTGAGCAAGCCAGCCCCAGATGCCTGCAGCCTGCTTCCCAGAAGCTGGCCCCAGCTCCCCAGGCCACGTCAGTGCCCCGCCACCAGGCAGCCTGGCTTGATGTGGTCGAAGCGGGGGATGCTTCTCAGGGAGTCACATGGCCTCGTGTTCAGAGGCCGAGGCGCCAGGCGCTGCCCGGGGCCCAGTGTCCAGCTGCCCAGGCCCAAGCAAGCATGAGGCCAGGTCCTGGTGTAGTCACAGCCCCCGCCTGCCACTGCCCGGGGCGCCCTGTGAGTCACACCTGCTGGAGGGGGCTGGCATCACAGGGACATAGCCCTCATCCCCTGAAAGGCTCGGCTACTGCCAAGGGCCCCCCACAGGGTATCGGAGCCTCTCTGCTGGGCGCCACAGCCCTGCTATGGTGTGGCGGGGGCGGGGGCAGACACCACAGCCTGGCCAGACGCTGCCCCCCACCCCCCAGCTCCACTCGCCGGGCCCAGCCCTCACGGCCCAGCCAGAGATGGGAGGGCGCCCCTGTCGCCAGAGGGGCTCGGCACCGGCGAGTGGTCTGTCTCCAGCTTTGGCTTCTGGTCTCAGTGCCAGTCTCCACTCAGCCACTGCTCCAGCCTCCCCGACTCCCTCTAAGTCACCGCACCCCAGATGGCAGCCAGCCTCACGGTCCCGGCTGCCCCAGGCCCCCAAGCTCCACCACGACAGGGCTGGGGGAGGACCCCGGAGCCCCCGAGGCGGGGCTGTGGCAGGTGGCAGGCCGGGCGGNCCCGACTCCCTCTAAGTCACCACACCCCAGATGGCAGCCAGCCTCACGGTCCCGGCTGCCCCAGGCCCCCAAGCTCCACCACGACAGGGCTGGGGGAGGACCCCGGAGCCCCCGAGGCGGGGCTGTGGCAGGTGGCAGGCCGGGCGGCGGGCAATGGGGCCCCGTGAGCCTCCTGCCGGGAGCTCGGAAGCTGGCCCGAGG
The DNA here is from genome assembly GCA_006410635.1 of Cephalophus harveyi. Classification (NCBI taxonomy): domain Eukaryota; kingdom Metazoa; phylum Chordata; class Mammalia; order Artiodactyla; family Bovidae; genus Cephalophus; species Cephalophus harveyi. Next base: position 233,214 of record SJYT01068732.1, read on the forward strand.
CCTGTTGGTCTTGGATGGCCCAGAGGGAAGCCACGGGTGCCTGGGGCGGGCATGAAAGGGCTCTTTCACCGGCCGCTGCGCAGAGACGCCGGAGACCGCCAGGCAGGCAGCAACACCCGGTCGTGAAATGGTAACGGGCAGTGGGGGTGGGTGGTGGTCTTCAAACCAACCTTGAGCAGGGCCTGGGGTAAGGGCTCCAGCAGCACAGGCCTGCCAGCGGGGATGGCTGCCCAGGAGACACCCACGCCGGTCTGTTTCCTCCATGGGAGGGGTCCAGGAGAGTCTTGCAGGGTCCAGTGTGGCTCAGGGGGTAGGTGAGGGTCTGCGAGGTTTGAGAAGGAGGTGGTAGAGAGAAGGGGTCCCACCTGCCAGGAAAGCTCAGCCTGGGAGTGGGTCTCAGACTACATGAGAGGAAGCCTGCATCTTGGGCTGCAGTCCTGAGGGCTTCCTAGAAGAGGGGGCCTGGCTATTTGCTCAGGATGGCCAGGGTACAGGGAAGAGTGAGGACCCCGATCTCACACACCTGCCCTTGCAGGAGACCAACCCTGCCTGAGCCTCTTGGATGCAGCCCTTGGGAGAACAGGGCAGGCAGAGTCCATTTGCCAGGAAAACTGAGGCCCGGGCCCATATGGAGCTCACCCAGGGCCCCCAGCAGCTGGAAAGTGTGGCTCCACCTGGCACTGATGGGCCCGGGGTTAGGCAGGGTCTCCCGGAGGAGGGGACATGGAGACCGGAGACTCAGGACTGGCAGGGATTAAAGACCAGCTTCTGTACAGCTGGGTGGGGGCCGGGGCAGCCTCCCTGGTTACCCTTCCTCCTCCTAGGGGGTCAGGATGCACATGTCCCCTCTGCCCAGCAAGGCAGCCCAGCAGAAACTGCCTCATGTCGGGCCCCACCCAACATGGGCCCGGGGCCCGGCTGCCTGGAGTGTGGGGTGTGGGGTGGGGGGCATAACTTTCCCTGAAGTAGCCCCCGCTGGAGGACTCTGGCCAGTCCCGGTGAGGGGGACTTGGGGGGCTGTTCCAGAGCCCCATCCCCACTCAGCGCCCCCTGCATCTGCCGGGTGTGGGGTCTCCGGCCACGGGGGCTTTGGGGACCCGGACTCCCCAACTGCAGGCACTGAGGGTGTCCGCTGCCACCCAGAACTAAGGCCTCAGGGAGGGAGGGGCACGAGCAGGGAGCAGTACCCAGGAAGTGTCAGCTCCCACGGGCGGCCGTCTCGGCGCTTGCTGGGGCTCCGGAGGGCGGTGCAGGGCCCTCCCGGCAGTGGTGGCCCCCAGGCTGTGTCAGGGAGGAGTCTCAGTCCCGGGGAAGGACCCATCAGCGGTGTCAGGGTGGGATGAGTCCAGGAGGGGCTGACAGGGCGCTCTGGGCGGGACAAAGCTCTGGCCGACCCCACCGCAACCTCTTGAGGGGTCCTGGCTGTCCCTCCCCACCCAGGTGGCTCCCTGGGCCCCCCATCGTCTCCCCCACACCGGGGAGCTGCCAGACTGCCGTGGGGGTGCTAGGGGCTCAGCAGGGCAAGCCGTCCACTCGCTGCCTTCCTCTCCCACCTTTCTCCTCCCTTCCTGCCCGGCCCCAGGCCCTGGCCTGGATGGTGGCCCCTGCCCTCCTGCTGCTCCTGGCGCTGCCTGCTGGGGCCTGGCGTGGCCTGGGCCTGCCCCGCCGGCCGTGTGTGCAGTGCTGCCGTCCAGGCTGGCCCCCTGCCGCCCCTGGCCCAGACGCCCACATGAGCGACGGGGACGCGTGGTCGGGGCTGCCCCGCCTGCGGCCCACTATTGACATCTCGATCCTCAAAGGTGAGTGTCCCCGGAGGGGCAGCCTCCCTGACCCCCGGCCTTACAGGGACACCTATGTTGAGGGGAGGGGACAGGGCCCAGGGCAGGCTCTGGGAAGGCGGGGGGCCCCGAGGGGACAATGGATGGGTGCCTGCTTTCCGCTCTCCACAGCCACCCCACCAGGTGGGCAGAGGGTGTCCTGGGGAAGGGGCTGTGGACAGGGGGCCTGAGGCTGCCCTCAGCCCTGCTCCTAGGGGAGGGGAAGGGGCCTGGGTCCCCTCTAGGGGTGAGAGAGGCAGGGCTCTGGGAGGGCCTCACCCTGGGGGCTGGACTGCCAGCTGCACTGAGCTTGAACCCCAGCGCTCTCCTTCAAAGACCAGTTCAGACCTTTCCTCTGGCAGCTGCCTGAGCCCCCTAGCCCCGCATGAAGGTCAGCACAGACCCCAGAACAGCCAGGCCCTCGAGGTGTGGCTTCTTTCTCTTTGCTCCTTGGAGGGTGAGTTAGCGCCCCACTGAGAGAGGAGACTGAGGCCCACAGAGGCGAGGTCACTTGCAGGGCCGCGTGGCCAGAGAATCTGACCCTGGGAGCCTTGACCAGGGGCTTCTCCTCACCCCCCGCCCCTCCCCTGCAGGTGAGAAGGGCGAGGCGGGGGTCAGAGGTCGCTCTGGCAGGAGCGGGAAGGAGGGTCCGCCTGGCTCTCGGGGCCTCCGGGGCCGCAAGGGCCAGAAGGGTCAGGCGGGGCTGCCGGGCGCGCAGTGCCCGCGCGCCTACGCGGCCTTCTCGGTGGGCCGGAGCGAAGGGCTGCACAGCGCTGACGCCCTCCAGGCGGTGACCTTCGACACGGAGCTGGTCAACTTGGATGGCGCCTTCGACCTGGCCTCCGGCCGCTTCCTCTGCACCTCGCCAGGCGTCTATTTCCTGAGCCTCAACGTGCACACCTGGAACTACAAGGAGACCTACCTGCACATCATGCGCAATGCGCACGCGGCCGCCGTGCTGTACGCGCAGCCCAGCGAACGCAGCGTGATGCAGGCGCAGAGCCTGCTGCTGCCGCTGGCCGCGGGCGACGCCGTCTGGGTGCGCATGTTCCAGCGCGACCGCGACAACGCCATCTTTGGCGAGCGCGGCGACCTCTACATCACCTTCAGCGGCCACCTGGTCAAGCCGGACGCCGAGCTCTGATGGCCCCGCCGCCACGCCAGCTCCCAGGGCCCACCCTCCCGAGCAACCCCGCCCAGGATTGGGGCCAGCTGTGATTAAGCGCCACCCTCGTGCACACGCTAAGCTTGAGCCGGGGCGGGGAGGGCGGGGGGCACGGCAGGAGCAAGACAGACCCACCAGCCCTGCTAGATGCGGATCCCAACCGAGGAGTCCCAGCAAGAAATTCCGGAACAGATCCGTTCGGGCGCGCGGTGGGCGGCGTTGCGGGGGCACCACCACCCGCTAAGGAGCTTGGCCCCCTGGTCGGGTTCTCTTTCCCCTTATAAAGGCTGTGCCAGGCCCCGCTGTGTGAGAGAATTACAAAGCACCTACTGGGTGCTGGGCTGGACGCTGGGGAGGCTCCGGGGGAGGAGTGGAGGGTGCTCAAGGCAGCAGAGGCCACGGGACCAACGACGTGGAGTAGGTGGGCGGCCAGCCAGGTCAGGACAGGCCTGGTGAACACACTGACATCCCCGGTGGGTCGATTTTCTGGGGCTTGCGGCATCCCCGGGTCTGTCTTAAGTGGGCTGGGAGGAGCATGCGCGCCTGAGCCCGGGGAGCCCCAGACCCCTGGGGTATCACCTCCCACTTCCAGATGCTGAAGCTGGCCCTGGCCAAGCTTTCTCCACTGGAGGCCTCCGTCTGCCCTCCGGTCTGCTCTGAGCTTGTTCCTTTCCTGCCACGTGTCCTCTGGCCATTCTGGAACCTTCTGTCCAGCCCCTGTGGCCCCATTGCCCACCGCCTCCTCTCTGGGCCCTCCCCAGCCTCCCTTCCTGTGGCTGGTCCGCCTAAGTGAGGATGCTGAGCTGGTGAGGCGGCCGGGGCCCTGGCAGGAGCAGCGTCTGGAGTCACCAGAGCCTGGCGTGCTGGCTGAGGTCCCGGGCCAGGCGGATGTGGCTGGAGCTGCAGGCTGGCCAGACTGAGCCTGCTGGGGCTGCCAGGTGATGAACACGCCGGCGCCTCCACCCTGGAGCCCTGAGCCCACACAACACTGCATGTCGGGTCCTGTCTCCTCATCACCCCCCCCCCCCCCCCCCCCCCGGAGCTCACTCC
>SJYT01068732.1:237308-251527 GCA_006410635.1 Cephalophus harveyi
GACCATGGTAATCTGCTGGGGGGGCTGGGGAGGGGGTGGGGGCCCCTCATCCCCGTGCTGGGGGAGGAGACACAGCTGGGAGCACGGCGCCCCTCCCCTGCCGCACGGAACCCCATGACCCTCAGGAACATCTGCCCTGAGTGAGGCTGGATCGGGAGCGTCCACACACACCCGTGGGCAGCAGGGCCCACCCTCCCAAATTCCCAGACCGGGGCGCCCTGGAAAGGTGGAGATTTTGAGGTCCAGCAAGGGTGTGTAGACCCTCAAGTGTGTGTGATTCTGGGAGCTGGATCCTCCTCAAACAGGGCTGACTCCTCTAGTGTGGCCTGGGATGGGGGGAGGGGAGGGCCCCCACTGAGGGGCTACTGGGACTCTGAGTCTGCAGGGAGAGGGGGCTTTCAGCCAGCAGCCTTCTGCAGGGGCTCAAAGGCTGTGACAGTCCCACCTCTGAGGCTGGCTCTCAGGCCAGCTCTGGACCAGGTTTGGGGGCTCCTGAGGTCCCAGGTATGAGGCCCAGGTATGAGAGACATCCCAGGAGGAAGCTTGGACTCAGAGGCCTGAGTCCCTGAGCTCAGGCCTGGGTGGGGCTATGACCCCAAACCTCCAGCACAAGCAGGGTCTGTACCCCAAGATGCAGAGCATGGGGGACAAGGTTCACAGTGATGCGCACCCCCAGGAGCCCCAAGGCCCAGCTGGGCCTGGCCGTGGCGCAAGGCAGGGGGCCACAGGACTCTGGGGGGCCTGTCTTAGCCGAGGGGTTGGGAGCTGAGTGGGGCACCCTGGACTGGTGAGCCCAGCCCCACTGAGACTAGAGGGTGCTGGAAAAGCCCTCGGGGAGCCAGAGGGTGGTCCTGGACCCCTCCCCAGCCCCTCCCGAGACCCGCTCGGTACTGCCCACCCCCACCAGTGATGCTGACTTGGGCCGAGGAGCCTCAGGCTGCACTTTGGCCCTTTGGCCCAAGTCCTTTTATGGCTGGAATAACTGGACACGCCCAGGGTGCCTGGCAACCAGCAGGGCATCAGGAGCTCTAAGAGGGGCTGCGGGGGCCGAGGAGGGGGGTCCTACGGCAGAGATAAAGGCACCCGCACAGGAGCGTGAGGGGTGGAAGGACTTCATCCTCCCAGGTCTGGACTCCCTGCCCCCAACTGGGACCCCGCTCGCTGAGTGCCAGGGCGGGGGCAGGAGGGCCGCCGGATCCAGCAGCCCAGGCAAAGCCAGCTCTCTCGGGCTCTCCATCTGGCCTCGGGATGCACTGGGCCCTGAGGGTGCAGGGATGGGGTGGGGGCGTTTCCATGAAATCTGTGGATCCGCTGGCTGCTGGGCTTCCCTCTCACCTCGCTCCGTTCATGGGGCCTGGCCCAGAGGGCAGAGCAGGCCAAATAGACGGTGTCCGATCAACTCCAAAGTCAAGGCCACCCCCACCCTCAGAGAGCAGGGGCCAGGTGGGGGCTCCCTGAGTGCGAGCAAGAACCGTGTGGAGGCTACTGGTCAGAGCCTCCGTGCCTGGGACGCGCCAGGGACACGGCGGGTGGGTGCTTGCCCCCCTACCCCCAGCTTAGTTAGAACCCCCGACTGAGAACGGGTGGGGTGAGGGGAAGGCATCATGTCCACAAAGTAATGAGAAGCTCGAGACTCAGGAATCCGGCCCGCGCTGCTCGCTCAGGAGACGAGAGTGAACAGCATCCTCTGAAGCATCGCACAGCGGGCTGGGGCAGAGTGGGGGGGGACCAGGATGCACCTGCCCCCGGGGAAGAGAGCTGGAAATGACAGGAACACGGGGCAGCCCAGAGGCGGAATCCTATGGAAGCCGTTTCCTGTCTCAGTTTTTATCTGTTTGATGGAATTCCAACAAAACATCCATCTTTAGAATTTGGGTGAAAGTCATACACCATAAAATGTACCATTTTAAAATGAACAAAGTGAAAGTCGTTCAGTCATGTTCGACTCTTTGCGACCCCATGGACTATACAGTCCATGGAATTCTCCAGGCCATAATACTGGAGTGGGTAGCCTTTCCCTTCTCCAGGGGATCTTCCCAACCCAGGGATCGAACCCAGGTCTCCCACATTGCAAGCGGATTCTTTACCAGCTGAGCCAGCAGGGAAGCCCCAAAAGTGAACAACTCAGCATTATTTAGGGTATACAAGGGTGTCCATCTGGAGAGCCTCCTTTCCAAGTTGCCTGGTCATCACCATCATCTGTGTCCCTCCTCTGGGCAGGGCCTCCAGAGGATACACGGGCAGACAGGTCCACTGTCCAGGGGGTCGAGGAGCCACAGCACAGCTCCTGGGAGCCTTGGCCCCTCTCGTGACACCTGCACCCACTGGACCCCTGCCTGGAGCCAGGGACCCCTCGGCTTGTCTCCTGGGGGCTCAGTCGGGAGGGTGGGTCCTGGGTTTCAAATGGGGAGAAGTCAAGGGGCTCTGGAAGCTGACCCTTCCTCTGGCCACCCTCTCAGGCCCGATGACCACCAGAACATGGATCCCCACAGGCCAGGTCACCTTCCAGGTGCCACGTGGGTCGGGGGGAGAGGATGGGCCCTCAGCCCTCAGGATGGCTGCTGCCCTTGGCCGTAGGAGGACCCTGGGTCCACTCTGCACATGTCTTTTCATTAAACCCTCCTTAAGCTGCCCAGTGGAGGGGCCGCCTGTTTCCTGGGCATGGGGAGAGGGGGGACACGTGGGGGCACAGGAGACACTCGGGGTGCAGAGCAGAAGGGAATCGGGACAGTCCCTATTGCCCCGCGGTCAGTTTCCTTCACCTGGACAGCCAGCCCCTGCGGATGACCCTGCCCCTCCCCTCCTGCAGTGCCCCTGCCCCTGCACCCAGGCCTGGCGCCCCACACCCTGTGGCCATGGCCACGGTCTGCCGTGTGTGCAAACAAAGTGAAAGTCGTTCAGTCATGTTCGACTCTTTGCGACCCCATGGACTATACAGTCCATGGAATTCTCCAGGCCATAATACTGGAGTGGGTAGCCTTTCCCTTCTCCAGGGGATCTTCCCAACCCAGGGATCAAACCCAGGTCTCCCACATTGCAAGCGGATTCTTTACCAGCTGAGCCAGCAGGGAAGCCCCAAAAGTGAACAACTCAGCATTATTTAGGGTATACAAGGGTGTCCATCTGGAGAGCCTCCTTTCCAAGTTGCCTGGTCATCACCATCATCTGTGTCCCTCCTCTGGGCAGGGCCTCCAGAGGATACACGGGCAGACAGGTCCACTGTCCAGGGGGTCGAGGAGCCACAGCACAGCTCCTGGGAGCCTTGGCCCCTCTCGTGACACCTGCACCCACTGGACCCCTGCCTGGAGCCAGGGACCCCTCGGCTTGTCTCCTGGGGGCTCAGTCGGGAGGGTGGGTCCTGGGTTTCAAATGGGGAGAAGTCAAGGGGCTCTGGAAGCTGACCCTTCCTCTGGCCACCCTCTCAGGCCCGATGACCACCAGAACATGGATCCCCACAGGCCAGGTCACCTTCCAGGTGCCACGTGGGTCGGGGGGAGAGGATGGGCCCTCAGCCCTCAGGATGGCTGCTGCCCTTGGCCGTAGGAGGACCCTGGGTCCACTCTGCACATGTCTTTTCATTAAACCCTCCTTAAGCTGCCCAGTGGAGGGGCCGCCTGTTTCCTGGGCATGGGGAGAGGGGGGACACGTGGGGGCACAGGAGACACTCGGGGTGCAGAGCAGAAGGGAATCGGGACAGTCCCTATTGCCCCGCGGTCAGTTTCCTTCACCTGGACAGCCAGCCCCTGCGGATGACCCTGCCCCTCCCCTCCTGCAGTGCCCCTGCCCCTGCACCCAGGCCTGGCGCCCCACACCCTGTGGCCATGGCCACGGTCTGCCGTGTGTGCAGAGGTCAGAGAAGAGACTGGCTGAGAAGGGGACTCAAGCCCCTCCCCAGAGGCAGGAGCCAGGGAGGAGGTTTGCTCCAGTGGAGACCCTCCCCCTGGCACCGGTCAGGACCCACGCAGGCGCCAGGTGGAGCCCTCAGACCCCCGTCAGCACAGACACAGCAAATGCACAGCTGTCACCACCACGGCTGGATGTGCAGCCTAGTGAGTGGGGAGGGGTGAGCCTGAGAGCACAGGGCGGGGGGCAGCAATGGGGACTCCCTCAGGTTCCTGGACAGTCGCTGGACCTTCAAGGTGAGGACTCCAGCTGGACAGTGGCTCATGGTGGTCGGACCAGCCCCGAGGAGCCAGGACAGCACGGAGAGGAGGCGGCAGGCTGGGCTGGACCCGCAGGCTGGGCTGGAGAAGCCACAGCCCCAGCGGCCTCCCCAGGGCCCCAGCCCGCCCAGCCCTGAGGCCCCAGCTTCCACGGCGGGGACAGGTGACCAGCAAAGACCCTGTTTTCAGTCAGTCAGCTCCCTGACACCCCCAAAGGGCATCCCAGCTCTCAGCCCCCAGACTCCGTGGGAAGCTCTTCCTGGTGTTTACCCACAGCCTGCCCGCCTCTTGTCCCAAGACACCCCAGGATGGGCCCCGCTGACCCCTCTGGGGATGCCCTCCCTCAGCCCCCAGGGTGGGCCATAGCACGGGCTCTGCCCATGGGGGCTGCACCACAGTGCCCCGCACCCCCGCACCCCACCCCCTGCCTGGCAAATAGCCAACCCTCAGCCCATCCTGATCCCGGAGGCAGCCTCACCATGTCCTGCGGGCCGGATTTCCTGAGCAAGGTCACTCTGGGAGCCACTGGAGCCCAATAGCCAATAAAACCCATTGATGCGGAGAGAGAGACAGTAAAGCAGGTCACCCCCTCCGTTGAGGGTGTTTGTTCTGCCCTCCCCACCCTGCTCGGGGCCTGGGGCCCCAAGACCTGCAAGCAGTGTGGTGCTCTGTGGCCCCCGCAGTTGTCCCCAGCCTGTGTTGGGCGGGGAGGGCAGTGGATGGGCCAGGCTGCATCCCCACACCCACTGTGCCATGTCCATGGCTCTGTGGCCTCACGTCCTTCTGGGACACTCCTGTCCCTGCACCTCAACAGGCCCTCAGGGGTGCCCAAGTGCTCACTCTCTCCTGTCCAGTAGCCCCCACCCAGGGCTTTGGGGACTGTCCACACTGGCCAAGCCCGGTCACCAGTTCCCACCCAGACCCAGGTCCATAGGCCACCTGGCATCTCTTCCTCCACCTGTTGAGTCCATCAGGCCTGGGCACACATAGGAACACACATTCACACGTGCACACACAGGTACATTCACAGACATGCACACCATCACACATGTTCACAGGCACACACATGCACACATTTACACATGTGCACAAACAGGTGCACACATTCATACATGTGTACACATAGGTACACACACATTCACAAATGTGTACACACAGGCACACACATTCATATACATGTACACAGAGGTACACACATGTCTACACATGCATTACAAAGGCACCCACAAGGGGGTACATGCACACACCTACACATGTGTACACATACAGGCACACACGTGTACATGCCAGTACACGTGTACGTGCACAGGTGTGCTCAATTCACATATGTGTACACACATGTCCACACATGCATCACACCCACAAGCAGGCACATGCACATGCATACACACCCACACATTCAAATGAGTGTATACACATGCACACACATAGGCACACACACCCAGAAGCAGGCACATGGACAAACACACAGGCATGTCCACACACACCAACATCCTCACAGGCAGGACTGGCGAGGGCACTCTAGTGTCTGCACCGCCCGGGGAGGGAGCTCGCCATGTCAAATCAATTGGGAGAAATTGACCCGAGCAGATATTTCCGTGCCATCTGCTTGCTCCCCAAAGTCATTCTGAGCAGATGGACTTTGCATCCAAGCCCACGGGTGGCCTGACCGGCGGAGGGGGGTGACTGATCAAACGGACTTGTTTCTCCCAGGCACCCACCCCTGCACGGGATGCCTCTCCCCTAGGGCCGGGCGGGGAGGCTTTGGTCACCAGCTCCCTGTGACTGACACCAGGGTTTGTGGCCTCCACCCCCTAGGCGGAGCCCAGGTGGGGCTGATACTAAAGCTGGGGCTGAGGAGGCAGCCAGGACCCCACACACCCAGAGTCGGGGACAGGAGCCCCAAGCGAGCTGCCCACTCCCCACACCCAGCAGCAGGGGAAGGATCGGACGCCCCAGCCCCACCACCCACATCCTCAGGGCCACACCCTGCTCCTGCCAGTGTGGCCCCGAGGCTCCTTTCCTCTGGTGTGGACGCTCCCCTCACTATTATCTGGGTGTCCTGCTGCCCGCCCCACCCCGGCTGCCTGCGATCCACCCGCTCTGATGTGCCCCGGTTTCGATCGGCTCCAGGGACAATATTTGTTCTGGGAAAGAGTCAAACATTTATTCTCTAATTTATTCAGGGAGTGCTTGTCAAACACAAGCGCCCTTGTTACGTGATCTCGCTTCCAGGGCTTGGCCTCGGTCTGGGGTCCATGCCGAGGCCCCGGCAGCACTGACCCTGACTCTCCCCTGCCCAGCATGGTGCTGCCCGCTCCCTGCGCCCCCTGGTTTCTGCTTCCTCCTCTGGTCCAGCTGTGGACCCCAGCTGGGGGAAGGACACTGGGCAGGGCTGTCTCAGCGGGACCTGTGGCCGAGTGACCCCCATGTCCTTCTTCTCCTTCCAGCTGTGATCACAGTGAGGTCTGGGCATCCGGGAGCCCAGCCCTCCCCCAGTGAGGCTGCCAGGCACCTTCTCCAGGACCTGTTTCAGGCCCAGGGCCGGGGGTGGAAGGGGTGGGATGAGCTGGTGTGTCTGGGGTGGAGAGGACCATTCCGGCCAGACCAGACTGAAAGCCAAATTCCTCCAGGCTCCAGCATTTGCACGCACCCATGGCCTCTCCAGTCTGCTGTTTGCCTTGGGAGGCGGCTCCCCCCGCCCGCTGCTGTCTGGCTAGTCTCCTCTTTTGCTCCAGCCCCCCAACTCCAGGAGGAAAGGGAGAAAAGGTTGCTGTGGGTTCCTGCGGTCTTGCCAGGCCCCCTCTGCCCCCGCAGCCTCAGCACTCACAGTTTGCTGGTCTGCATGAGCCCATTGGCCTTGCAGCTGCGCACGGGCATCGTGGCCTCCTGCAGCCGGCCGCTCGGGCCCGGCCGTGGCTCCGTGGCATCCGCATCCTCGGCACCAGGACCGTAGCCTTTGCGGACGCACAGGACCTTCCGGAAGCTCTGGCGGAAGTTGTCGGAGAGGAAGCCATAGAGCAGGGGGTTGGCACAGCTGTTGGCGTAGGACAGCACAACCACGAAGAAGTAGGCGCCGGCGGAGGCGGGCTCCTCGGGCAGCGCAAAGGCCAAGTTGACGATGTTGACGATGAAGAAGGGCAGCCAGCAGCCTGCAAACACCAGCACCACCACCACCACCATGCGGGTCACCTTCCGCTCCGAGCGCCGCCGCGTGGAGCCCACGCGCACGCCGGACGCCTTCAGCTTCACCACGATGAGCAAGTAGCACAGGCAGATGACCAGCAGCGGCCCGAAGAAGCCCAGCACGGATGTGTAGATGATGAACACGGCCCCCCACAGCCCCACGGGCTCTGGCCAGCTGAGGTTGCAGGTGTTCCAGCCCTCCTGGATGTCGGCAAACACCACCAGCGGCAGCGACATGACCAGTGAGAAGGCCCAGACTGCAGCGCTGGCCAGCTTGGCCACCCGGGGGCGGCGCCAGCGGGCAGAGCGGATGGGGTGGACCACGGCCAGGTAGCGATCCACGCTCATGACCGTCAGGCAGAAGATGCTGGTGAACTGGTTGATGCCGTCCAGCGTCATGACCAGGCGGCACAGCACGGGGCCGAAGGGCCAGTAGGAGATGGCATTCTGCGTGGCCACGAAGGGTAGCCCCAGCATGAGCAGCACGTCAGCCACGGCCAGGTTGAGGATGTAGATGTTGGTGACCGTCTTCATCTTGGCATGGCGCAGGACCACGTAGATGACCAGCGCGTTGCCGCCGAGCCCCACCGCGCACACCAGCAGATAGAGCACTGGTACCACCACTGCCCGGGCGCCTGGTGAGGGCCCCGGCCCCGCCAATGTCCCATTCTCATTGCCGCTGCCGCTGGGTACCGCCGAGGAGGTATTCCAGGTGGTCAGCGGGGAGGCCAGGAACAGAGGCTCCATCGCGGCCACTGCGGGCAGAGCGGGAGTGCCGGGGCGTCTGCTGCAAGAGAAGGAAGGACATGGAGCGACTGAGCCGAGGGCGTCTCCCCTGCGCCTGCCCCACCTGCCCAGGACGCACGGGATTACCACAGGGTGGCGGGTAAACAACGATTACTCATGTTCAACTGGGCCGGGAATCGCATTAAGCAAATTGTTTGGAAAACAAACCTGGAGAGGAAGGAGCAGCGGGTCGGTGGCTGTGGGGGCACTGGGCAGGCAGCCCCTGGAGCCGAGATGCCACGGCGGCCCCCAGAGACTTGACTGTCCCTTCAGCCCTCTGCATCCAGAGGCCCCCTTCCTGGCTCAGCCAGCCCGTCCTCATGGAGTCCTGGGAGGGCACCGATACCTCACCTCGCAGGTAACAGACTGAGGACCCTCAGAGTTGCTTCCCCAGGGATCCTCAGGACAAGTGGCAGGGAAGGGACAAGGAGGCTGGGACAACAGCCAGGCATCCCCAGCCCAGGCAAGCCAGAGTGTGGAGACACCCGCCAGGCCCACTCTGCTGGGTGACCCCAGAGCCGGACTCCAGGTGGCCTCCTGGAACCATTCAGAGGCGCCAGCCTTCTGCGTGGCTGAAAAGCAAGACCTCAGGCTGCAGAGGCTCTGCCAGTGCCCACCTGTGAGCTGTGTCTGCATCACCCAGCAGAGCCCAGCCCGTGGCCAAGAGGACCTGGCTTCCCTGCCCCCAGCAGCTGCCCACCGCAGCGCGGACGTCTCTGGGCCAAGTAGATGACCGGAGATGGGGCTGCGCATGCTCTGGGGTGGGACTGCACCCCCAGTCCCAGGACAGCAGACTGTAGCCCCAGGCAGAGGACCCTGAGTGGGAGTGGGTGAGGACCCCACCCTGTGAACAGGTAACACACAACAGGCAGAGGCAGATTCCAGCCCGAGCCGCGGGCCAGAAAGAAACGCACGTGTGTGTGTGTGTGTGTTTGTGTCCGTGTGTGTGTCTGTGTATGTCTGTGTGTCTATATGTGTGTCTGTGTCTGTGTGTGTATGTCTGTGTATGTCCGTGTGTCCGTGTGTGTGTGTCTCTGTGTGTGTCTTTCTGTGTGTGTGTCTGTGTGTGTGTATGTCTGTGTGTGTGTGTTTGTGTCTGTGTATGTGTGTCTATGTGTCTGTGTCTGTGGTGTGTGTGTCAGTGGTGTCTGTGTCTGTGTGTGTCTCTGTGTGTCTGTGTCTGTGTGTGTCTGTGTGTGTGTGTATGTCTGTGTGTCTGTAGTGTATGTGTCAGTGGTGTGTGTGTCTCTGTGTCTGTGTGTGTGTGTCTGTGTGTGTATCTGTGTCTATGTGTGTATATATGTGTGTGTGTGTGTGTGTGTATATGTCTGTGTGTGTGTCTGTGGTGTGTGTGTCTCTGTGTGTCTGTGTCTGTGTCTGTGTGTGTGTCCGTGTGTGTCTGTGTGTGGTGTCTGTGTGTGTCTCTGTGTGTATATCTGTGTGTGTGTCTTTGTGTGTGTGTGTGTCTATATGTGTGTGTGTATGTCTGTGTGTCTGTGTGTGTCTATGTGTCTGTGTGTGTGTATGTCTGTGTGTGTGTGTCTGTGCATGTGTGTGTGTGTGTGTGTGTACGCTTGTGTGTCTGTGTCTGTCTGTGTGTGTCCGTGTGTGTATGTGTGTTTGTCTATGTGTGTATGTGTCTGTGTGTGTGTGTCCATGTGTGTGTGTGTCTATGTGTCTGTGTGTCTGTATGTGTGTGTGTGTTTGTGTGGTCGGGGGACATTGTGGGGCAGGCAGATTCGGGGGAGGCTTCAGGGGTGATAGGGTTTATAGAGAAAGAGCCAGGGCGGGCTGGGGAGGTGGCACCTGAAGTCCACGGTGACGGGCACACGTGTATCCACTGTATCACTCTGGTACTTTTCTGTACGTTGAAATGGTTCATAAAAACGGTGATCCTCACGAGAAAGGAACCGCCTCCGCTGACGAGAAGGAGAGGAGGAAGGGAAGATGGGGGCTGACACCTCAGCCAGGATGGGGGTCTAGGCGCCCCCAGGGGGCCCAGACAAGGCCCCGAGGGGACTGGAAAGGGCCGTGATGACCAGCCGGGGTCAGCTGACCCTCAGTTCAGTTCAGTTCAGTCGCTCAGTCGTGTCCGACTCTTTGCGACCCCATGAATCGCAGCACGCCAGGCCTCCCTGTTCATCACCATCTCTCGGAGTTCACTCAGACTCACATCCATCGAGTCAGTGATGCCATCCAGCCATCTCATCCTCGGTCGTCCCATTCCTGTCTCTTATACACATCTCCCCAGAGGCAGGAGCCAGGGAGGAGGTTTGCTCCAGTGGAGACCCTCCCCCTGGCACCGGTCAGGACCCACGCAGGCGCCAGGTGGAGCCCTCAGACCCCCGTCAGCACAGACACAGCAAATGCACAGCTGTCACCACCACGGCTGGATGTGCAGCCTAGTGAGTGGGGAGGGGTNGGGTTGGGGGGTGGGTGACTGACATCTGGTAGACAAGAGGGTGCAGCATAAACAACACTGGCAAGGACAGGGAGACTCTCTGCTCCCGACCAGCAGCACAGCCGGACGCTAACGGCCACCGGGAAACTCAGCCCGGAAAATCAGCAGCGCGAAGGTGGATCAGTGGATTTGCTCAGGTGACATAAAAGTAAATGAACAAGTGTGCTTGAGATACATTTAGAAATGTTTAGGATCCTCCAGGCGTGGATATAAATACTCTGAAATGAATTTGGCTTCTATCTGAGAAGTAAAATGAACAAGCGTCTATTTTTGAAAATTACAACTCTTGGATGTGAAAAACATCAACATTTGGACCAAAAAAAAAAAAAAAATCCAGAAAAGTCTGGACACAGATGAAGAGAGAATTGGAATTGGAAGAGGGGCTGAGGGACACCCCCTCAGAGCAGGTGCAAAGGTCGGGGCGCAGGAGTGCCTGCAGAACTGACCTGGGACAAACTCTGTCCCGAGCGGATAAAGTAAAGATGAAACAGTGTCTGAGTGACCTACAGAGCATCGAGGAGGAAGCAAGAACTCTGGAGAATGTGGGCAGGGAGGCTGGACAGAAACCCTGGAGCAGCGCAGGGGGTTAGGACGGCAGGCCCCACCCGCGAGGGTCCCAGGAGCCAAGGAGAGACGACCGCTGTCCCCTCTGAAGCCCCCACCCGGAGGAGGGCCCTGGCTGGCTGGAAGCAGAAAAAGACCTTTCTATGAGTCTTGCAGGATTTGCTGGTCTGGGTCGCCAGCACTCCTGCTGTGTATTGTGACCAGATGTGAGGCGTATGGACAAAACCTCTGTTTAAAAAAGGCTAAGGCAGGCTCCTGGTGAAGGGGGTCTTCCCCAGTAACTCAGCGGAAAAGAATCTGCCTGCAACACAGGAGATGCGGATTTGAGCCCTGGGTCGGGAAGATTCCCTGGAGGAGGGTATGGCAACCCACTGCAGTATTCTTACCTGGAGAATCCCATGGACAGAGGAGCCTGGTGGGCTATGGTCCATGGGGTCACAAAGAGTTGGACACGACTGAAGGGACTTGGCACGCATGCACACAGGCTCCTGGGGTCGATGCATTTCAAGACGAAGCTGGGGGTCCCTTGGGCTGCACTCCAAGTTGGGGGCAGGGGTGGGCGGGACTGGCACCCGGCTGGCAAGAGGGCCACTCCAACACCCCGAGAGTGGACCCAAGGCAGTGGTGCTCTGGTGGGCGACGGGTCAGCCTACTGATCTCTGTGCCTCAGGGCTGGGCACAGAAGCCTCCCTCACATTATAAAAAGAAATTAAATGTAAAATAATGTTTAAAGTTCCATTGAGGTGCTGCTGGGGAGTGAATGCTAGACTCTGGTGTGGAGATGGTGGGGTGGACTGTGTCGGCATCTGGGGAGAGAGTCCTGGGGACTACACCCTCCCCCAAAAAATACCCAAGGAAGGGCTCTCAGGAGGCTGAGTGGGGCAGGAGCTCAATGCGCCTGAATGTGAGTTTGAATGTGAGTTTGATTCTGAATCAGAAGAGCACCTTCAGGAGGCTGCCAGGTGCTCCTGACACCCAGAACCCAAGGTGACCCAAACAGATTGCCAGGCCCCCCTCCCCTCAGGCACCCCAAGGCCTGAGTTAAACTTCAGCGCAGCAAAGAACAAAATTAGCTCGATCTTGCTGTGCCTGCCACTTGAAGCCCAGTTCTGCAAGAAGTCACTATTCAGGGACAGCAATCTTGGCCACAGGAATCACACCCTCATGGGGACTCATCCCTCCGGCCCCTTCCTCTCGGATAAGGGATGAGGAGGGCGGCGGTGGAAGGACCACAAGCCGTCACTGGGCTTTCTGACCCAGACCCCCACCGGGAAGGGACCGCTGCTGTGGCTCAGGGAATAGAGCCCACCCCCCTGCCCAAGCCCCCCACCCCACATGCTGGCCAAGGGGTCTTGGGTAAGTCATACCACTTCTCTGGTCCCAGGCTCCCATAACAGGGACTTGTACAAAGCCACTGAGCAGAGGAAACAATCCGACACAGGATGCTACTGTGATGCCTCGCATACAATGGGCGCTCAATAGCTGCTCCCACCTGCCTGCCCCAAACAGCCCGCATCTCCTGCCCAGCACCAGCAGCCCTGGGCTCCGCAGAGGGGCCAGAGCCTCCGTGGGGACCTGGGGACAGGGAGGGGACCTCAGTGCTCCGTGCCCCGGGGAGGACCGGCACTGGGCCAGCCCCTCACAGGCTTAGATGATGCTTGGTCAGCAAGAGGGAGCCGGCCCCACCGCCTGGGGCAGTTGTGGAACCCACTGAGACGGCAGCTCGGTGCTCTTGGGTCCTCCCTTGTGCAGGCCAGGAACAGTCCCCAGCACCACCCAAGAGCCCCACCCAGGCCTGCCTCCCCAGGGAGGGCTTGGCTCATGGGGGCAGCTGATGGCCACCCCTGTCCTTACCCCTAAACTCGCTCCAACTGTCCTTAAGGCAGCCTTGGCCGGGGGCACCCTCCCCCACGAGGGGACCTGAGGTGCGCGTGTGACAGCAGGATCCCTGTGGGGCCTCTGCACCCTTCGGGAAGTCTCCAGGGCCACCTCCTGCCCCCAGAACTCCCGGCCACTGTCCCTGGGAACCAGTGGTGCCTTTACCATCACTGGTGCATCGACTGCGTCTGCCCGGGGGGCTCCTGGTCCTCTGCGCGAGTGGCCGCTGCCTCCAGGAGCAGTCTCCTCGGTGGGGCTCAGCAGCACCAGGGATTGCCTCATACTTTGGGCAGCAGGGTCTCTCCACCCTCGCCTTCTCTGGGGCCCCAGGCTTGCGGGAGGCCAGGGCCAGCAGTCCAGGCCCCACCTAGACCCCAGGCGGGGAGATGGCCCACAGGTGAAGTTCTAGGGGGTGTACTCCCTTCTGAGGAGGGGGAGTGTGGGCCCAGAGCACCAGAGCCCTGGAGATGCTGGGGTTCCGTCCCCAGCTCCAGCTCCCAGGGCTGCACCCCGCTCCCTCCCTGTAGGGTGAGCCCCCGGACCAGGCCCTCTGCGCCCAGGCCCAGCACCACCGCCCTCTCCCCAGTGCTGGTTCACCACTGTCTGTCTCCCCATGCGGAAGTCCCAGCCCAGCCGCCCCCTCCCATTCTCGCTTCTACCCTCCTCCCCCACCACCTATTCCAACCACAGCCTCCAGCTGCACAGACCACCCTGGGAGGCCCCACTGCGGCGCCCACCGCGGGGAGGCTGGGAGGTCCCCACGCAGGGCAGAGAGGGCCGGCCCTGAGTCCTGGAGGCTTCTGCCCTGACTCCAGGTCGAGCGTGACCAGCGAGGGCAGGTGGGGGACCCAGGAGACTGAGAGGGAAGCCGATGAGAGGGGTGGGGAGGGACCCCGGGCAGCGGGCTGCGAACTCCAGGAGTGCACGGGAGGGAGGGGTATGGAGGAGCGGGGGACAGGGCAGCTGCGGGGCGGTGCGCGTGGAGCGACCCAGGGCCAGAGTGCAGGCTGCGCTCAGGCGGTTAGACCCGCAGAGAGTGTAGCGGAGATCTGGGGGCGAGGGCAGGGGTGCAGGGCAGGGGCGCGGCACTCACCGGGGGACTGCGCTGCCTGCGGCCCTTGGCCCTCGGTAGACTCGCACCCGCTGCGCTGGCTCCAGACTCAGAGCTGCGCTCTGGGGCT
>SJYT01068732.1:258275-271713 GCA_006410635.1 Cephalophus harveyi
GGTGGGGGTGGGGGTGGGGGGAGCACAGACCCAGGTCAAGAGTCCCCACCTCGCCTCCCCCCAACCCTCAATTGCTCCCCACTGCCCTCTGCTCTGCCCTCTTCCTGGGACCCCCCAAGCCCCCTGCTGTGTTCCCTCCGCCTGTGCCTGTCCGGGGCCCACCCTTTCTCCGGGGTGGGGGGCAGCTTGTAGGGGCAGGAGCAGAGGGAAGGCACTCGGACGCCGGGACCTCCCGTCTCCTCCCCTGGGAGGAGGCAGCCCCCCACTCGACCCTCCGTGCGCCAGGCGGTCCCCAGGCAGGGGCTGCACTGACCCCTTGTCGACCCCTTGTCGCTCCGCGGCGGGACCCTACCCAGACACGTGAGGCGGAGAAGGTCGCGAGCTGACGGGGCCTCCGCGTATCCATCGGCCTCTGGCGCCACCGCCTGGGCGCCGCGGTCACTGCGGGCGGGGCGGGGCGGGGCGCGGCGGAGGCGCCGCTGGGCTTCTGGAGCGCGTGGAGTGAGGGGTGACCAGAGTCTGCCTACGGTCCTCAGTGCCACCTATGGCCGGGCCAGGTTCCCACCAGGTCACCATGTGGCCACAGCTGGTCACCCAACCTTTCTGAGCCTCAGCATCCTCCTCAAAAACCCAGGATCATAATTACCGCGCCTCTGCTCCCCTCCTCTGGAAGTTTGCAGGAGAGCCCTGCCCCTTCCCTGAGCCTGGACTGGGGTCCTTGGGGCCCCTCGGTTGGGTGACCCCTCCCCAGTGTTTCCCCAAGCTCTTCTCCCTGAGGACAGCCCTCCATGGGGCGCCCTTCTCTCAGGCATTAGTGTCAGAGGCCTCAGGGCTGTGTGGTGGCCCTGAGGGGGCGCACCTCTCCCCACTCCTTGGGGACCTGCCTGAGGGCCTGAGTCCACTGGTCCATGGCCAGGCGGTGGCCCCTTCCGCAGGGGGACCACCATCCTGCACGGGGGCCAGCTGTGCCCAGTCACCTGGGTGTTGGGCATACCCATTTGATACCCGTTTGATGGGGGCCAAGCCCAAGGGTGGCCCACACACACCCCAGGGCTCCTGGTAGCATTGAGACCCTGTCTGGTTTGAGGCTCCCAACTGGGGGCAACCTCTCCTCGGCTACCTCCTCTTGCCCAGCCCCCTGACCCTGTCCCGCCATGAAACAGATCAGGTCCCCCTCTGAGCCTGTACTCAGTGGACCACAGAACAGCACCACGCGGGGCTCCCTGATCCCCCGGCACCCTTCAGCCTCTGTGAATCCCTGCGAACAACGCTGGCAGTGGCCACTGGGAGGTGTGAGCAGCTCACAAATGCTCCCGACCTTGCGACCGAGGCTGAGACGTGGGGCTGGGGCACGGGTCTCTGCTTGCAGCACCTCTTCTCTGGTGGACGATGAGGATTTCCCACCCTGGATTGAGAACCGGGGGTTTCAGGCCAGCCGACCTCCCCGGCCATCCGAAGGGCCCAGAAAAGCCGGGTTGCGGTCCCTGCTCCAGTGGGGTGGCAGTGAACCCTGCGGGCTGTGGGGGCCTCCTGCCACCCCCAGCTCCATCCGCCCTCTGTTGGCTTTGCTGCCCGGGCGAGGGGCCAGCCTGGCTGCCCTGCACCCTCCAGCAGCTGGCTGGCAACTCTCCGGGCGGCCGGTGCCTCTGCTCAGCTGGGCCGGCCACACCTGCCACAGCAGCTGGTTCAAAATCCCCGAGTCCTGAAAACCGGCTCCACTTGGCTAGGCCAGGGAGTCCTTGGCCCTGACGGTTGGCCTGTCCTTTGCTGAACTGGCTGGCAGGGACTGAGGCCAGGCAGGCCGGCAGACAGCCCCAGGGCCCGGAGAGGCCAGGGGATCCAGGCTGGCCAGGCTGTGCAGACCCCGGGCCTCTGGGCAAAGTGGACCTGTCCCCACGACAGGGCTGGGTCTTGGGGGCCTGCAGATTCACATGTCAGCAGACAGGCCTGGAGACATTTAAGCAAGAGTCTGGGCACCCTGGATGCCTCGGACCAGAAGGCGGGGGTCTGGGCACTGTCCCTCTGAGACAAGGCGGCCAGTGGGGAGGCTTCAGCCCACAGTCACGACGGGGACCTCAGGACCCACGTGGCCCGGAGAGAAGCGGCCAGCGTTATGGCAGCCCCTCGGCTGGAGCTTGGTGTCTGGGCTGCTCCCAGGCCTGGGGTGAGACCCACTGTCCCTTGCTTGGGGACCCCTGAATCTCAGGCATGGAAAGTGAGACCAAGCATCGCAAGAGTGAAGGACAAGCCTGGGCCGCTGACACCTGGAGTGCCGATGGGGCCCTGCCGTGTTCTGGGGCACCCATGATGACCCTGCGGCCCCCACACGGGGCAGCCCCTCTCATCCCTAGCCCCCAGGCCTGCCCCACCGAGGCCCCCAGCCTCCATCTTGCCCCCTGCCCTGCCCACCTCCACTCAGCCCCAGGATGCTGGCTGGTGGTCGTCAGCCTTGGGGAAAGGGTGGGATATCCCACGCGCTACCCAGAGAGTTAGTGGGAGGGGGTCTTCCTCCATCCTGGGCTGCAGATGGCTGCTGATCAGAGATTCAGACCTGGAGCAGGAGAGGCTGAGGGATAGTTTCAAGTTGGTGGCAGGATCCCTGGGCCGTGGGAGGGGGTGGACAGCCAAGTCCATGCTGCCCCCACCCAGGGGAGTCCTGGTGTCACACCTGGGGACTGGGGGCTGGGCAGGGCGCTCCCCTCCTCCGCCCCACCCCATCGTCTCCAAGCATCTGCAGCCGCTGTAACCGACCCCCAGGGGGCCCGGGGGCAGCCTGGGCTCTGCTCTCCTGGCTGTCCAACCTCCGGCCCAGCTGTTGCTGGGGAGGCTGTGTCTGTCCCGGGGACTAACAGCTGCAGCCCCGGAAGCCCCCCACCCTCCCCAGAGCAGGTGTGCCCCCCATGGCCCAGCCCAGCCTGCCAAGGGCTGGTCCCAGGGGTACAGGAGGCCCCACACCCTCATCTGCTCGGTCTTGGAGGGGCCCTGGGCTGGGACTGGCATTCAGGGTTCTCAGGCCTGTGGTAGCAGAGGCCAGGGCCCCAGCGGCCAGCCTGTGGGCTGTGACCAGTGCCAGGAGTGGGTCCTGCCACGTGTTCACACCCACACCTCAAGGCCGGCCATGAAAACGCACACAGGTGTCTTGTCCAAGGTCCCCGGGGCAGAGAGCAGTAGGCGCCCCGAGCACCACAGTGTCCTCACTCCAGGCCCCCTGAGTGAGCAGCAGTGAGCAGCCCCGGGAGCCCGCCCCCCACCCTCTGCCCAGGCTCAGCCGGGGCCCTGCCGCATGCCACTGCCCACCCTCGGGGCCCAGCACCCGCAGCGTGCCCCCCGACCTGTGAGCCTGTCCTCAGTGCCCACCCTCAGGGCCCAGCACCCGCAGTGTGCCCCCCGACCTGTGAGCCTGTCCTAACTGCCTACCCTCGGGGCCCAGCACCCTCAGTGTGCTCCCCAATCTGTTCCAGGACAAGAAGCCCCTGAGCCGTGGAGGCCGCTTGTAAACATTGGTCGAGGGCGCTCCCTCTGCTTGGGGTGCTTCTAGCAGACTCTTCTTGTTCCTTGCAGAATGGCCACCGTATCTCGGGCCTTCTGAGGCCACAGTGGGAGGAGCTTAAGGCTTCAAACCAGGGGCCGACTTGGGGACCCCATTCCCCCACCCCACACCAGCACACTGACTCCCTGACCTGACACCCTACCTCTGCCTGGTACCTCATCTTTGACCCTCGGAACTCCCAGCACACCCTCCCAGAACAAGGCGTGACTCCTGCATACAACGGGGCCTGGGATGGTTGCGGGTAGGTGGCCCTGCTTCACAGAGGAAAGACCGGGACTCGGCGAGGGGTCTTGTCCCACAGGCGGGCACGAGCTGCCCCTCATATCACTGGTGCCTTGACTGGGTTGAATAGTGTCCCCTAGATTCACGTGCATCTGGACCCTCAGCTGCGGTCCTATTTGCGGGTGTGGTTAAGTCATGGTGAGGCTGGGCTGGGCCGAGGGAGCACCAGTGTCACCCAGTCACTGATGTCACGGGCACGGTCTCATCCTGGAGGGACATGGCCACAGACCAGGGGCTGCAGAGGCCTCCAGGAGCTGGAGCCTCGGGGAGACTGAGTGAGTGGGGCCTGCCCACACCCTGACTACAGTCCTGGCCTCTGGACTGAGAGGGGTCCCTCCCTGCTGCTTTAAGTCCTGTTTGTGAACATTGTACAGTGGCCAGCCTCAGGATACAACACAGGCCTGTCCCTGGACGTGGCGGGCGGGAGCAGGGCTTCCTGGCTGTGGCCCAGTTGTGCTTCAGTGCCTGGTGCTCTGGGGTGCCCAGCAGGCCCCCTCTGGACGGTCCACCAGCCCGCCTATCTCTGCCTCGTCCCCAGGACCCTCACCTGGGCACAGCTTGTGGTGGTGGCTCCTGACGGGGGTGGCGGGCCTCCACAGCCCTCGTGCGTGGGCAGCATCACCTGACCTGTACACTGGGTTTAAATTTACGTTGTCGACTGAACTGCTCATTCTGGGGGCAGGAACCCGGATCAGGACCAGCCCTGCTGTGGAAGGGGCCCTCGGGATGTCAGGGCTCTGAGATCGAGGCTCACCTGTGTGGGCTCCAGCCACACCTGCTGGGGCTGCCTCATGTGCAGACAGGTGTATTTCCACTCACCCTGGGGCCCCGGAGGCCTCTGTTGCACATGGGGGGCTGTAAATCTTCATCTCTGTCGAACCCCAGGTAGTGGGTGGGGGGATAGAACAGGTGGACCACACACAGGGCCTGAGGACAGCAAGCAGGCCAAGGGACTTGGAGGGGTGGCTCCTGGCACTACAGAAGAGCTGGGCAGCATGGCCTCGGGCATCAGGCCCTCGTCCTGCTCCGAGGGGTCACAGCCCTGACGTCCACCTCTGATCCCCCTGACGTCCACCTCTCCTCTGCAGGACTGTCCCCTCTCCAACAGGACTGACCCCCGGGCACAGAGCAGGAGTCCCCACTGAGGGGAGTACACAGGGTGATTTATCTGGGCTTCCGGGATCAAGGAGGGTGGCATCACTCCCTAGGTGGGTACAGTTCTGGGGAGGAGGGGAGACCCTTTTCTCCTGGGGCAGGGACTACCGAGGGCTGGGGCTGGGCTGGAACTCTCTGGCCAGCACCGTCAGACCCCCAGGCTGCCTGGAGGGACGTGCTGGGAAGGTCAGGAAGTCATTTCTGCAGGAGTGTGTGCAGGGCTTGATTAGTGATGTCTGGCTGGGCACCACAATGAGCAGTGATGCTATGATGATGTTTGCTGCCTGGCTGAGACGGAGCAGGAGAACCAGACAGTCTCTGAAGATCCTTCCAAACTAGCTGCCAGCCTGGGG
Source organism: Cephalophus harveyi (assembly GCA_006410635.1). Taxonomy (NCBI): domain Eukaryota; kingdom Metazoa; phylum Chordata; class Mammalia; order Artiodactyla; family Bovidae; genus Cephalophus; species Cephalophus harveyi. The sequence continues at coordinate 263,616 of SJYT01068732.1, forward strand.
GTGCTGGGGCCTCAAAACAGCACCAGGCGCCCCCTGGGAGCTATCTCTTTCAGGCCAACTTCAGACGTCCAGCCTGGAGTGGGCTATCCAGAACCCCGGGTCTCCAGGCAGGCTGCCTGGCAAGACAAGGAGGGAATGGGCACACCAGCTCCCCTCGCTGGTCCCCTCCTGACCCCCCAGGAAAGGAGGCCCAGGCCAGACACGTCTGGTCAGGCAGACAGGGTCCCCACGCCGCTTCTGGGCCCCCGGCGCCCCTAGTATCAGTTTCTGCAGTCCCTCCTCAGCACTCAATCCATCAGCAGCCTTCGGCGCAGGCCCGGAGCGAGCGGCTCGTGCTTGTAGGCAGGTGATTTATCTGGGCTTTGTTTCTCCCCAGCATCTTCAAACCGACATCTGATGGTTTTATTTCTGCGGGGCGTCTCCGCGCGGTCTGCGTTTCCCATCTCCGGGATCATGCACTTCTGAGCACGGCTGAAGCCATGCATGTTTCTTTTATCGCTTCTCCCCACGCAGGAGTTTAATAATCCAGCCGCAGGCTCGAGGCAGCACTGCACAGACCTCTCTTCTTTTCCAGACCCCTGTGTGCATGTGCCGGCTGGCCGCAAAGCATGTTTTCCCTCGAAAGACGTGGCTTTGCTATTAAGATCTTCATTTCAGCTAGATGACTCTACCATTCCTCGTGTGGGCCCAGCTGCCCGGGGCCAGCAGCAGCTCCCCGGGGCTGAAACGGCACCCACAGCAGGTCAGCCCCGAAACGCCTGCCCGAATCTTAGCCCAGACGCTTGGGCCACACTTTCGAGCCGGACGCTAGGAAGCAAAGCTGGGCCTCATGTTGGCCACTCCCTTGGGCACCTCCCTGCCCTGGAGGACAGCCCCCTGGGTGCCAGCCACCTCCTGGGGCTCTTGGGTCTGGCCTGGGCCAGTGTCCACTAGCACTCATTAAGCACCTATTGTGTGCCCCTGGCTTGACTTGTCCATCTCTAAACTTGACACCTGTGGCCTTCCCCTCATAAGGAGGGGTGCGAGGCTCAGAGAGGTGGTTACTTAACAAATTCTTAGAGCGCTCCTGTGCACCAGGCACCGTTGGAAGGCCTCCACGGAATGTGCCCCATTCTCTCCACCACAATCCAACATGTGTATGACTATTAGCCCATTCCCCAGATGAGGGAACAGAGGCCCAGACAGGCTGAGCACCCACATGGCAACCAGAGGTGGCAGGTGGGCAACTGGACACGAGGCTGTCCCCTCCCCCTGCTCTCCTGTGTGTGCATTGGGGGAGGGGTTCTGATGAAGAGGAGGGGTTCAGGGGCGACTTAGGAAAATCTGACTGAGGAGGCTTGGGGATACCCTCCTGGCCCAGACATGGAGGGGCCTGGGTGGGGCAGGCCGGGCACGTGCTGCCTCCCACACCCTTGAGGCCCTCCCTGTCTCATGACAGACTTGGCTAATTGCCATCAAAACTGGACTATAAAGCTCAGAGCTGCAGGTCCTGTGTTCCTGAGTTCACCCAGCCTTTCTCAGCACCTTAATTTAAACTGCCCTGCCCAGCAACCCCCACCCTGGACAGAATCCATGGCTGGGGACCAGGCTGGGTCTCCTCTCCCCACCTGAATCCTGGGGCTGGCAGATTGGACGGCTGGCCTCGGAGGAGCTGGGCCCCTGGAGGACCTCCTAGGTCACAGGGACCCAGGAGGCGCGGGGTCAGGTACAGGCCCTGGGCAGCCGAGGTTATCAGGATGACACGATGCGGATCCCCTGCCAACCCCGACAAGGAGCAGCAGCTGTAGCCTGTCCGGCCCCTGACAGCCCCAGGCACCCTGCTGCACCGATGCAGGGTCCTAGACCCTGTGCCACCGGTGGGCATGCCTCCTGCCGCCAGCCCGTACCCAGACCTGGGTGCCCAGTGCAGAGGAGACACGTGCAGGTGTCAGGAGCCTCAGGAGAGGCCGAGGGTGGCCCCGAGCTCCGGGCCCTCTGTGTGTGCCCAGGCGGGTCCCCCAGATGGTGGTACCAGGCTTCTGCCTCAGACGCAGCCCGACAGCCCCTCCACCCGCGGATGCAGGCTCGCAGGCCACAGCGCTGGGACTGGCTCAGCTCCAGCCCCCTCCAGGCACCCCCGAGCGGCCTGGTGGGAGGGGCTCCAGTGAGCGCCCTCCCGCAGCCCGCCTCACCCCTCATCTCGCACACGTGTGAGCGCAGCTGTGGGCCCCCGGGCCGGAGGAAATCCTCAGCTTTGCACAGGCCCCGGGGGGATGCGGCTCGTCTAGAACAGCTGGGAGGGAGCACGGCTCGGGGTGGGGGGGGAGGGGAGGAGGCTGCTCTCCCACTCCGGGGGGGCTGGGCTGTGCTGGGCTGGACTGGGGGCACCCTGCCTGAAGAGGGTGCAGGCAGGGGCTGCTCTCCAAGGACCTTCCACCAGCGAACTTGCTCCTAGCCACTGAGGAGACCCACTGGAGGGGCCTGTGTCGGCATTGCCAGGGGGGCACCCCCACCTCAGGGCAGGGACGATCTGCCCTGAGCAGCTGTGACTGTCCATTCTCCCCTTGCCAGGACAGAACCATGTCCCCGGCTCCTGAGACAGCCAGGTTCTGGGCTCAGCCCCCACTGAGGGCGGAAGTGGGGGCAGGAGGGGCTCCTCAGGGTCCCGAGCCTGAGGGGAGGTGTGGCCCCACTCCCTGCTGCCCTGGAGCAGGTCTGTGGGCCACACGGCTGTGGCCTGGGGTGATCAGGAGACACAGGACAACCCCCCAGGGGTGCTGGCCTCTGGTCAGGTGTGGAGGTGACCCCGAGAGCCTGGAGGTGCAGTCTGTGCTGCTCGGAGGCCCCTCCAGACCCAGCTGGACAAACGCATCCTCACGGGGCCCCTGGAAGCTGCAGGGTCTCCCTGACCACTAAGTGCTGCCCTGAGGGGCAGGTCCCCAAGGAGGGGGGATATTTGATGGCTCCGAGGGGTGGTGGGCCAGAGTGGGGCCGTGATTCTCCTCAGGTCCATGCAGGGGCACGGGCATAGGCTGCTGAAGCCTGATCACCCAGAGAGGGGAAGGGGCCGGGTTCCCTGTCACATGTCCTGAGCATGTCCCGGTGCCCCTTCCCGCACCCAGGGTCCACCTCACATCCTGGAGCAAAGGACAGAGGCATCAGACTCCCAGAAATAAGCGAAAAGCGCCAGCTCCAGGATCATGAAGTTGCAGTGACAGCTTCAGGCATGGCTGGATCCAGGTGCTTGGCTCAGCGTTTCTGTGCTCTCACTATCCAGGGAAGATGGCTCCCTCCACGTACTGAGCTCCTGGGTACAGGAGGACCCGTCTCTCCTTTGTCCCACTCTGGGGTGGCTCAGGTTGGCCCCGTGGTCACATGTCACATCCACGGTGGAAAAGAAGGCTCTGATAAAGCCCCTGCCCACCACACAGAGCCAAGGTGGACAGGGGGGAGGACCTGTGGGCCTCTAATGTCACAGGGTTGGTACATGGAGCTATCGGCCTACAGACGGGGCATCTCTGTGCCAGCAGAGACCCTTGGCCTTTCGGGTGACACCCCAGGGTATGTGGCAAAATCTGAGGATGAGAGCCCTGCACCCCACAGCTACACTAGGAAGCAGCTCAGCCCTGAGCCTTGAACACCCCGTGTCCCGAGCTGTCTGTGCCTGGCATCCCAATAGCCCCTCCTGGGGACACAGCCAGCCCTCCTTTGTCTGGTGACCCCCACCCAGAGCACCACCCCACTGGCTCTCTGGGGACCCCCCCCCCAACAGGACGTGTCCACCAGCCACCTCAGACTGCTGGGAGCTGCGAGATAACTCCTGGGGCGGCTTTAGAGCCACAGAGCACATCCCACCACCACCCTCCCTACCCTGGCCTTGAGGAGGCGAGGTCTGGGGGCCAGGGGCAGACGGTGCCTCGTGGTGGGTGCTCAGCCACAAGACACCCCAGACTCCCCAGGAAGGGGCCCTGGCACGGAGTCCTCAGTCTGGGAAAGCCTACCTCTCCTTAATGGGCTTCAGGGGCAGGAGCCACACAGGACTGGGGGCCCAGGCCTGGCAGCCGTGGGGCCCAGGGCGGTGAGGCCCGCCCGTCCGGCTCCGTGCTGCCCAGCCCGGGCAGCCACCCCACACAACAGGGCTCTGAGCCTGGGGTGGGCCGGGAGGCGCTGCCCGCCGCCCGCCGGCCGCCGGCACACAAGGGCCCCATTGTGTGGCTGCGGCTGTGGGCAGCAGGTGGCTGCCCGGTCCCACACGGGGAGGCCCTGCCGCCAGCCGCGCGAGCGGAGGAGGGCACGGCGGGCACCAGCGGGGTGGGGGGCGCGGGCGGGCCGGGGCGCGGCACACACGGAGCCGGGGCTGCAGCATGAAGGCGCCTATTCTCCTGGCCCAGGCCCGCCCACTTGGCCTGGACAGCGTGTGGCCAGGCGGCCCCCACCCCACCGCAGGCCCCTGCCAGTGCCCGGCCGCACCCAGGACGCGGATGCCGGTACTGTGGCCTGCCAGTGGCTGGGGCTGGGGACACAGGGCTGGTTCTGAGCAGAGCAGTCCCAGCGGCTTCCTGGAGGTGGTGAGAGGTGAGAGGAGCCGGAAGTGGGCCTCAGAGGGGCCCAGCATGACAGAGAGGCTCCCAGGAGCCAGGGCAGCCATCAGACCGCTCGGGCAGTTGGACACCCCTCGGACAGAGCAACACAGACATGGCCCTCCTGGCCAGCGTGGGCTCTGACAGTGGATGCCTCTCTCTGCCTGAGTCTCCCTGCTCGCGGAAGGCACACAGCCCTAGGGTCACCTGGAGGTGTGGGGAGCGTGACATGAGGCTGCCCACGGACAGGCCGGGGTTGGGGGCGCCTCCCTCCCCTCAGGGCTGAGCACAGGCCAGACAGCCCTCAGACACAGCCAGCCCTCCTTTGTCTGGTGACCCCCACCCAGAGCACCACCCCACTGGCTCTCTGGGGACCCCCCCCCCCAACAGGACGTGTCCACCAGCCACCTCAGACTGCTGGGAGCTGCGAGATAACTCCTGGGGCGGCTTTAGAGCCACAGAGCACATCCCACCACCACCCTCCCTACCCTGGCCTTGAGGAGGCGAGGTCTGGGGGCCAGGGGCAGACGGTGCCTCGTGGTGGGTGCTCAGCCACAAGACACCCCAGACTCCCCAGGAAGGGGCCCTGGCACGGAGTCCTCAGTCTGGGAAAGCCTACCTCTCCTTAATGGGCTTCAGGGGCAGGAGCCACACAGGACTGGGGGCCCAGGCCTGGCAGCCGTGGGGCCCAGGGCGGTGAGGCCCGCCCGTCCGGCTCCGTGCTGCCCAGCCCGGGCAGCCACCCCACACAACAGGGCTCTGAGCCTGGGGTGGGCCGGGAGGCGCTGCCCGCCGCCCGCCGGCCGCCGGCACACAAGGGCCCCATTGTGTGGCTGCGGCTGTGGGCAGCAGGTGGCTGCCCGGTCCCACACGGGGAGGCCCTGCCGCCAGCCGCGCGAGCGGAGGAGGGCACGGCGGGCACCAGCGGGGTGGGGGGCGCGGGCGGGCCGGGGCGCGGCACACACGGAGCCGGGGCTGCAGCATGAAGGCGCCTATTCTCCTGGCCCAGGCCCGCCCACTTGGCCTGGACAGCGTGTGGCCAGGCGGCCCCCACCCCACCGCAGGCCCCTGCCAGTGCCCGGCCGCACCCAGGACGCGGATGCCGGTACTGTGGCCTGCCAGTGGCTGGGGCTGGGGACACAGGGCTGGTTCTGAGCAGAGCAGTCCCAGCGGCTTCCTGGAGGTGGTGAGAGGTGAGAGGAGCCGGAAGTGGGCCTCAGAGGGGCCCAGCATGACAGAGAGGCTCCCAGGAGCCAGGGCAGCCATCAGACCGCTCGGGCAGTTGGACACCCCTCGGACAGAGCAACACAGACATGGCCCTCCTGGCCAGCGTGGGCTCTGACAGTGGATGCCTCTCTCTGCTTGAGTCTCCCTGCTCGCGGAAGGCACACAGCCCTAGGGTCACCTGGAGGTGTGGGGAGCGTGACATGAGGCTGCCCACGGACAGGCCGGGGTTGGGGGCGCCTCCCTCCCCTCAGGGCTGAGCACAGGCCAGACAGCCCTCCCCTCCCCCATCGCCCCGGGAAGCCCCCTCTCCCCCGAGCTGGCCGGTGCTCCGGCAGCTGGCAGGGAGGGACCCCAGGAGGGGCTCGGCCTGCGGCCTTCCCTGGCCCCCGGCTCCTCCCAGCCCTGCCCCCCGGGGCCTGTCATGCAGGCAGCGAGCCGGCGCCTGGCTTCCCCGCTCTGGACACTGGGCAGGCCGCTCCAGGGAAGGCGGGAGGCCTGGGCTTGGTTCCCACCCGGCCCCCCACCCCACGGCGGCCGGGAACACATGTGGGGGCGGCCGCCCGGCCTCCCGCCCCGTGGCGGCATTAGGTAAGGACAGCTGGAGCCAGCCGGGGTGGCTGGCGGGTCCGACGGTCAGGCAGGCCTCTGGCAACCGGACGCTGGGCCGGTTTCCCTACTGCTCCCCAGCTGGCCCGGGACTCTGGATCAGGCCACCCCTCCTTACCCACCCAGCAGTCGGAAGGGGCTGCCCAGGGCCCAGGCCAGCAGGCAGGGGGCCCCCCTCCGGGCTGTTAGTACAGTCGTCCCTCAGAACAAGAGGTTGGAGTTAACACAGTGTTAACATTCAGGATGTAACGGAAATAAAAGGTGAGAATCGTCAGCCCCAGTGGCAAGATTGGAGTAAAAATAAAACTTGGCCCAGGGCCTGAACACCTCCAGAAGTGTGGGGACTACACACCAAACCAGGTCTTGCCACAGCGGACGCAGCATCCCAGGGGTGGGAGCCAGGGTAGGGGCTGCGAACGGCCACTGTTGGGGGGGGCCACTGCCCCAGGTGCGGCCCCACCCGCCAGGGCAACACTGAGGCCAGAGCCCACCATGGCCCGGGGGCTGCTGCTGGACCGCCTCGTCGGCCTCCTTCTGTGGAGGGGCCGCCCCTTCAGGCTCCAGGGCTCACCCGCCGCATGCTGAGGGCCAGGTCCCCACAGAGCGTCCCTCAGGGACAGGCAGCCAGACTTGCCTGGGGTACCCCCTCCCCAACCGGCTTCATGGCCCGGCCTCCTGGTGGCCCTGCTCGCCGCCTCCTGCCCTGGCCTGGCCACAAAGGAGGCCCCCCGGGGCCTGCTGGGCGACTCGGGCGCTCAGGGAAGCCGGGCGTTGGGGAGAGACGTTCCGGGCGATTGAGAGCACTCAGCCAGGCATGAGGCGTGCGGTCGCCATGGGGCCCATGGGAAGAGCATGTTTGGTTCACTGAAGCTGGAGCCTCGAGGGCTGCCTGCCCAAGGCCCAGCCCACTGAGCGGCTTCCCTGCAGCCCAGCCCGCTGCTGCCCGTCTCCGGGCCCCTCACCAGCTCAGGGCTGCCTCCTCCAGGAAGTTTGCCTAAGGCCACTCTCCCCTCCCTGAAGCTCACAGTAGGCAGTGCAAGAGCCCAAGAAGGGCAAGTGGCTGCATCCATCCATGGCCACCCTTCATCTCTGACTTCGGCTGCCCAGGCCTGGGGACACCCCTCAGTTTCTGACATTCCCCTCTGTCCTTGGGGGATTCAGGCCAGGGCGTGACTGCCGTCCCTGGGTCTCGAGCCCAGCTGAGTGCTGGCTGGTAGAGCAAGCCCCCTGGAGACCCTGCTGGGCTCCTGCCTTTGGGGGTGAGCAGGACCCCGGTGGATGGGCCTGACCCACTGCTCCAAGCTCCACCTTCCCAGTGGCACCAGCAGGCTGTCCAGGGATGTCCCAGGGGTGTGGGGAGGGGAGAGGCGGGGACAGGATGGCAGGGGATGGGCAGGGGGCTCCCTGCCTGCAGTCCTGGATGGGGCACAAATCAATGCTCCCCCAGTTCCTCTCTGGGCCCATCTGGAGCTGGATCAGAGGAAGAATTCCACGGCTGGTGGAGTGAGCCAGGCTTGACGCCGAACAAGCTGACTCCCCACGGCTCCGCCCTCCCCAGCAAGAATCACAGCCAGGGCCCATTACCCGCTCCCGCCCACCACGCCCTGTGGCTCAGGGCGGGGGGCAGCCTGACGTCCCCAGAGGCCCCAGAGTGTCCCCCCTTTCCAACTAGAGCTCAGTCTGCCCACTGCCCCCTCCCCCCCACC
>SJYT01068732.1:271879-320376 GCA_006410635.1 Cephalophus harveyi
CCCCCCCACCCCCACCAGGAGAGGCGGGCACCAGACGCCAGGTGGAGCCGCGCTGTCCCTGGAGGACCAGGCTGGCCCCTGCATCCAGCAGGGCTCCTGGCAGCTGCCTAGAGCCGCTCCAGCACCCCAGCGCCAGTGGATACTGTGTCTGTCCAGACACGGGGCCCCCGAAACATGGGCTCCGTGGCTACAGAGTGACACCACAAGGCCTGTCCACAGTTCTCAGATTTTAAAATGTGCCACTGGCTTTGGCTTTTGAGCACGTTGGTTGGATGGATGTCCCTGGCCGGGAGGGTGCCCCTGAAAACTGCACATGGGCAGCTGGGCAGAGGGTGAGGGGGGCTCCCACTCAGCAGCCTCAGCACCAGGCTCAGGTGTCTGGGCTTCACGGGGCCACCCGTGCCAGGGAGCAGCTCAGTCTCCCTCCACCGGCCCCGTCTGTGAGGAGCCTTCTCCCGGCCCCTGCAGCCTCACGCATAACGGGCCTGGGGACAGGATGTCCTGGCCGCCTTGCTGATCTTCCTTGGCTCATGGGTCTCCTCTTTCTGGGGTTGACGCCTCCTGCTTCTCTGATGGCCTCTCCGGCCCCCCTCCCTGCTCGGGGCCCTGCCTAGGTGATGGGAAGCCCCAGGGCCTTTGCCCTTGCTCTTCCTGGACCATCTCCACCCCAGAGCACTGTGCCTGGGCTCCAGCCTGACCATCAGATCCAAGCAATGAGGCCACCTCCTGTGTCTTGGTCCCCTCTGGCTGCTGTGACAAACCATCCCAGACTGAGCACTTTAAACAGCAAACGTTGACTTCTCACAGTCCTGGAGGCTGGAAGTCCCAGGTCAAGGTGCTGGCAAGCGTCTGCGTCCAGGGAGGACCTAACTCTGATTCAGAGATGGCCAGTCTCTTGCTGTGTCCTCCTCATGGAAGGGCAAGGGGCCCTGGGGGTCTCTTTTAGAGGGCACTAGTCCCATTTGCGAGGTTCATGGCATAGTCACCTCCTAGCGTCCCTTACCTCCTGACAGTGTGACCTGAGGGATAGGATTTAACATAAACATTTGGTCCACAGTATACTCTGAGGCAAAGAGACGACTCATTGAAAAAGACCCTGATGCTGGCAAAGATTGAAGGCAAAAGGAGAAGGACAGGGCAGCAGAGGATGAGATGGTTAGACAGCATCTCTTTGAGCGAAGTCTGGGAGGTGGTGAAGGACAGGAAAGCCTGGCATGCTGCAGTCCACGGGGTCACAGAATTGGACATGACTTGGTGACTGAACAACCACGCAGGCTGAGAAGCCCTTCCTAACCAGCCACTCTGCCACACTGTGCTGCCCTCGCCCCGCGCTGGCCCTCTGATCTCGTCCATCTGCCCCCCTGGTCGCCCATCTCCTTCCAGACCGTCTGCACCTCAGCTCCACGCACTGTCACGCCCCTGCGGTCCAGTCCGGCCCTGACCCTCGGGGGGCGGTCAGCGCGTGACGCCCTGTGAATCGTGCATGAGCGGACCTCAGCACCCTCTCTAAACTGAAAATAGCAACCCGGCCACTTGGTTACATGATCCGTTGACATCTGGCACGTGATTCTTCTCACTGAATTAACCAGCTGTTTCAGAGTCATGCATAACCAGGCTGGTTAAATTCATTTTTGCGGGTTGATTTGAGTTGACGGATTGGAACAGAGGGTTCAGCAACAGGTCTCACACATGGAAACTTAGTGCGTTGAGAGTCAGCAAGGGAAGCAGGGGTTCTCCAGCGACCGGTGCGGGTGTGGGGACAACCGTCTACCCGCAAACACCCATATGCTCAGATCCCTACCTCACACCACACACACCGTGAATGCCAAGGGTGGCGCTTAACACGGCCAAGAAAGTGAGCACTAACCCTGCAGTCCAGCCATGGCACCTGACACCAAGAGGGCGGACCCCAGGTCTTCACGGGACCGGCCCTGCCACCCACGCTGGAGAAGGTTACAAATGGTGGTAACATCGCCTGAGGAGCCGCCGGGAGCAGGCGGGAGTTTGAGCTCGGAAGACAATGGGGCAGGCAGTCCTGGGAGGCTGGCCCTTGGTGGGGCGTGAAGGGATGGGGGTCCTTGGCCGTCACTGTTTCCAGGGGGCACAGGGCTCAGGAGGGCAGATGGAGGAAAACCTGGCGGTCACAGGCTCGGGACCCCTCCGAGCACACAGGACCCCCAGGCAGCCCATCACCCCGAGTCCAGCTCACGGGGACCATCCAGTCACAGGGATGCTAAGTGCCTGGAAGCTCTGTGTGGCGGGGCTGTAGCCACACGGCGAAGAGGCCAGGAAGCCTCAGGGTGACACTCGTGTGAGGCGACGAGACCCTGTCTGAGGTGGCGGTCGGCGCCCCAGGGTGCTCGCACGGCGTGTCAGGTCTCCCACCTGGCAAGAGGGAGTTCACCTGCCTTCAGCTCCCAGGTGACAGAGGGAAGTGGGGAGGGCGTGATGGAGATTCTGGGGGGAAGGTGGGCAGGCATCCCGGGAGGAGAGGTGAGGGGGTCCCCGGAGGAAGGCAGGGCAGGCGTCCCCTGGTCTGAGGAGGCTGTTCAAGCTCAGGCAGGAGGCTCTGGTGTCACCAGCTGGTAGCTGGGGAGCCCCGGCTCTAGGCCCCCTGGCCTGAGCAGTCCCCCAGCCCCTCACAGCGTGGGGTGCTGTGCAAACACACTTCGGGCCCCCAAGCAGGCGGCTGACGAGCTCTCAGACGCTCCTCTCTCCAGGCCCCGGCCCCGCTGGAAGCCTACGTCCTTAATAATTACACGTTGGGCCGAGGTGGGCCAGCCTGGAGGCAGCCTCAGCCTACCTATTGTCTCAGAGGGAAGTTTCTGAGCTCTGGGCCCCAGGGGACCCCGGACATGTCAGCAGCTGGTGGAGTGGGAACGGCTGCGCCCTGAGGTCCCATGCTGGGCTCCCACGGCCAGGCCAGGGTCTGCTCCCGAGAGCCACTTCCCTTCGGCCCAGAGACAGCGCCTCCTCTTTCTCGGCTACAGCTGGGCTTAGACTGGAGTCCCCGCCCAGCGCAGCCACCAGCTGTGTGACTCTGGCCAGGTTGCTTAACCTCTCTGAGCAAATGAGGCAGGAATTCTACTAAGTGCGTCTCCCAGGGCCAGGCTGGGGCTTGAGGCCAAGGAGGGGCAGGCCGCTGGGGGCATGACCTTCAACCTCACTGGAAAACGGTTACCAAGTGAGCAGGGATAAAAGATGGACATGGGAATAAGGCCTCTCTCCTTCACCCGGGATGACCACGCAGTGCAGGGTTTGGGAGGGCAGACCCAGAGACGCCCTCCCCTGTTGCCATGGCTCCCGTATTCCCAGGGTCCGATCTGAAACACGTCACAAGTGGACAGGGGTGCATGACGTGGCCTGCCACCCAACAGCAGCCACAGTGCACAAAAATTAACACCCCGCATGCCTGTAGAGGGGGATGCTTCTGCAGGACGGGCCAGCTGATGACGAGAATTCACTGGACAAAATGAGGCCACACTAAGGCAAAGGCCACAACGAGGGCAAAAAAGGGTAGTGTGGTGTATTCTCCACTGCTGCTGTGGGCTGGGCATGCCCCCAATTCCTATGTTGAACAGGGCACAGGGCTCAGGAGGGCAGATGGAGGAAAACCTGGCGGTCACAGGCTCGGGACCCCTCCGAGCACACAGGACCCCCAGGCAGCCCATCACCCCGAGTCCAGCTCACGGGGACCATCCAGTCACAGGGATGCTAAGTGCCTGGAAGCTCTGTGTGGCGGGGCTGTAGCCACTCGGCGAAGAGGCCAGGAAGCCTCAGGGTGACACTCGTGTGAGGCGACGAGACCCTGTCTGAGGTGGCGGTCGGCGCCCCAGGGTGCTCGCACGGCGTGTCAGGTCTCCCACCTGGCAAGAGGGAGTTCACCTGCCTTCAGCTCCCAGGTGACAGAGGGAAGTGGGGAGGGCGTGATGGAGATTCTGGGGGGAAGGTGGGCAGGCATCCCGGGAGGAGAGGTGAGGGGGTCCCCGGAGGAAGGCAGGGCAGGCGTCCCCTGGTCTGAGGAGGCTGTTCAAGCTCAGGCAGGAGGCTCTGGTGTCACCAGCTGGTAGCTGGGGAGCCCCGGCTCTAGGCCCCCTGGCCTGAGCAGTCCCCCAGCCCCTCACAGCGTGGGGTGCTGTGCAAACACACTTCGGGCCCCCAAGCAGGCGGCTGACGAGCTCTCAGACGCTCCTCTCTCCAGGCCCCGGCCCCGCTGGAAGCCTACGTCCTTAATAATTACACGTTGGGCCGAGGTGGGCCAGCCTGGAGGCAGCCTCAGCCTACCTATTGTCTCAGAGGGAAGTTTCTGAGCTCTGGGCCCCAGGGGACCCCGGACATGTCAGCAGCTGGTGGAGTGGGAACGGCTGCGCCCTGAGGTCCCATGCTGGGCTCCCACGGCCAGGCCAGGGTCTGCTCCCGAGAGCCACTTCCCTTCGGCCCAGAGACAGCGCCTCCTCTTTCTCGGCTACAGCTGGGCTTAGACTGGAGTCCCCGCCCAGCGCAGCCACCAGCTGTGTGACTCTGGCCAGGTTGCTTAACCTCTCTGAGCAAATGAGGCAGGAATTCTACTAAGTGCGTCTCCCAGGGCCAGGCTGGGGCTTGAGGCCAAGGAGGGGCAGGCCGCTGGGGGCATGACCTTCAACCTCACTGGAAAACGGTTACCAAGTGAGCAGGGATAAAAGATGGACATGGGAATAAGGCCTCTCTCCTTCACCCGGGATGACCACGCAGTGCAGGGTTTGGGAGGGCAGACCCAGAGACGCCCTCCCCTGTTGCCATGGCTCCCATATTCCCAGGGTCCGATCTGAAACACGTCACAAGTGGACAGGGGTGCATGACGTGGCCTGCCACCCAACAGCAGCCACAGTGCACAAAAATTAACACCCCGCATGCCTGTAGAGGGGGATGCTTCTGCAGGACGGGCCAGCTGATGACGAGAATTCACTGGACAAAATGAGGCCACACTAAGGCAAAGGCCACAACGAGGGCAAAAAAGGGTAGTGTGGTGTATTCTCCACTGCTGCTGTGGGCTGGGCATGCCCCCAATTCCTATGTTGAACCCCTAACCCCCAGTTCCTTGGGATGTGCTTGTATTTAGAGAGAAGGTCTTTGAAGAGGTGGTGAGGGTACAATGGGGTCATGTGGGCAGACCCTAATCCAGTGGGAAGAAGAGATCAGGGCACACATGCACAGATGGCACCACGTGGGGGGACATGGGGTGGGGGCGGGGGAACAGTCGTCTGCACTCCCAGGAGAGAAGCTGCAGGAGGAATCGGCCCTGCCCCACCCTGGTCTTGGCTGTCGGGATCTCTGTGTTCTCTGGGACAGTGAGAGTTCCACTGTATAAACCATCCCGTCTGTGGGGCTTTGCTGGCGGGGGGGCATAACACACTAGGGAGGCTGTGCGAACAATCGCCCCCAAACTTACCTGCTTGAAATAACTAGACACCCTGTCCACACAGCTTCGAGTCCGGGAATCCGGGAATGGCTCAGCTGGAGGGTCTGGCTCTGGGTCCTCGAGAAGACGGGGTCATGCTGTCGGCTAGGCGGCATCCTCTGGAGGCTGGATAGACCCTGGAGGGTCCGCTTCTACTGGTCCCAGCTCTCACTTGTGGGGCTGGCAGGTCAATGCTGGTGGGCAGGTCAGCACCCCTCCAGCAGCCAGCGTCTCTCAGGCGAGTGACCCAAGAGAGGCTTTTAGGACCTGGAGACAGATGGCACACTCTGTCACTGCAGTTTCCTGCCAGCCACGCAGGCTAGTCCTACTCAGCACGGGGCCCACACCGAGTGGGAGCACCAGGGAATGAGAGCCGCTGGGACCACCTTGGAGGCTGGCTGCCCACTGGGGTTACAGAGACTTGATCCCACGATGCTCTGCAAGAATTCAAAGACACTTGCTCCTTAGAAGAAAAGCTATGACATACCTAGACAGCATATTAAAAAGCAGAGAGACATCATTTTGGCTACCAAGGTCCGTCTAGTCAAAGCTATGGCTTTTCAAGTAGTCACGTATGGATGTGAGAATTGGACCATAGGCTGAGCACCAAAGAATTAATACTTTTGAACTGTGGTGCTGGAGAAGACTCTTGAGAGTCCCTTGGACAGCAAGGAGATCAAACCAGTCCATCCTAAAGGAAATCAACCCTGAATATTCATTGGAAGAACTGATGCTGAAGCTGAAGCTCCAATAATTTGGCCACCTGATGCCAAGAGCTGACTCACTGGAAAAGACTCAGCTGATGGGAAAGATTGAAGGCAGGAGGAGAAAGGGGCGACAGAGGATGAGATGGTTGGATGGCATCACTGACTCAACGGACATGAGTTTCAGCAAGGTCCAGGAGATGGTGAAGGACAAGGAAGCCTGGCGTGCTGCAGTCCATGGCGTCGAAAAGAGTTGGACATGATTGAGCGACTCAACAACAAAATGAACATTCCAGCTGCATTTATAGGAAAGTCATCTGGAGAGACACAACCCCAGAGTTCCCCAGGGTCACACATGTGTATTTAGGGGCCACAGTAGAAATTTTGGAGCTCTCTTTGCTGTAGCTGCACGTTCTAAAGGGGTTTGTGATGAGCCTATCTTGTTTGTATAATACAGTTTCAATCTTTATGCAAAAGATGAAGAACATGAGCAAGACCAGAGATCCCCGAAGCCTGACCTTGAAGCTGAAGGCCGTGCAGGGGGTCAGACCAGCCTTCCTAGAGCCCGCCAGCCTCCTGAGGAGGCAGGAGGCCTTTAGTCCTCTGGTGCGGAAGTTCTCGTCATCCATGGTGACCTCTGAAGCCGGGCATTCGGCTCCGTCTTCCTTCCCTATTGAAGGCACTGGGGCATGTTCCTTCAAGGGGTTCTGCTGGCACCAGGGCCAAGTCTATACACAGAAAAGCTGACTAATGGTCATGAGCAAGAGAAGAAAATCACGTACAGGAGCCAGGCTCTCGGCTCAGACCGACACCTCCTCCCTGCAGTATTAAAGCCCAGGGGGCGGTGGAGGTGGGGACGGAAGTCTGCCTCAGTCAGGACCCTGGTGCGCTACATGCGCTGTGCCCACCATGACAGCCCCAGAAAGAGGGCTGAGCACACGGAGGGCACCGGGCACGGGCGGGCGCCGCTGCACGTGAGCACCTACGCTCCCTGGAGCCCCGACCCGACCCCAAACCCAGCACAGCGGCTGAGTCACGAGACGTGTCACAGTGGCCGCTGCCCTGGTGGCTCCCGGAACCTCCACGGCCGACGGCCACGCAGGGAGGACAGGGGACCCCATGGAGGTGCAGGGGGATGTTAGGGATCACCTGGCTGGTGGGATGGGATGGGGACGCCCTGGGCTGAGCCCCCGCCTCACAGCAGAAACCACCTGCGGTGGGTGGAGGCCGGGCCTGCCCAGGACCCTCCCGGCCCCACCGACCAGGTGCCGCCAGCCTCTGGCCCTCTGGCCTTGGTACCCCCCGTCAGTCATGGGCTGTAACCAGCAATTACCAGAGAAAACTACAAATGGCTGCACAAAATTGTCCCAAATCCCCAAAGCAGGGAACGCACAAACCTCCCACGGATGAAGGCATCTGCAGGCGCATCCGACTCTCAGTGCTTCCTCGGACCCCTCCCGAGCCACCTCCGGGCGGCCCCCCTTCCGCCCCCTCCTCATTTTGGCGCCTCCAGGACTCTGGCTCTCCTGCAGGAAGCCCGTGGTCCCCGCAGACATCGCGGCTTCCTTCGGAAGTTGCTGGCTGGAGCTTGAGGTTGGTGGCGAGGGGAGCAAGTCCTGCTAATTACAAGTGAGCAGCAATGACCAACCGTCGGAAATGGGGTGATTACACGCTCGGGGCGGAGTGCTGCACACGGCAACCTGAGTTACAGCCGTGGGGCGGCTTCCCTGGGACTCGGCTCCAGGGTCCCCTCCTGGCAGCTGCTGGACACACAGCCCCCTTCCCGGCCAGGACCGTCTCCCTCACATTTGAGGTCCCCCAGGGTGAGAGGGACAGCCTGATGAGCCCCAGGGCATGGAGGGGTGATCGCTCACACCCCTCCCTGAAGTTGGGGGCCCACGGACAGGTGGGGAACAAGGCAAAGCCTCCCTCCCCCTCCCTCTCTGAGATCCCACATGAAGCAGCACATGGGAGGCAGTGGGGATCCCAGCTCGGCCCTCTGGGCCCCTGGGCAGGAGTCCCAGAGGGGAACCCCAGACAAGACCTCAACTCCTGGAGCTTGTTTGCAGGGGGGAGGGGACGGGGCAGGAACAGCACCCAGTGAGGGGCTCCAGCGCATCTGTGGGGTTGGAAGCCGGGGTGTTTATGTGCCAATTCCTGCGGCCTGTCCAGTGTCCAGAGGGCTCCTGGGCTCGCCAGCTGTGGCAGAAGCAGAGGGAAGCACCCCTGTGGGGCTGTAAGTGCCCCCTGTGGGTCCCCGGTGCAGGGCAGAGAGCAGGGCTAGGGACCATTCCTGAGGACGCAGGCATACAGTAGGTGCTTAATTAATGCAGGCACTCTCCTGGGAGTGAAAAGCAAAGCGAATGAGAGAAGGTGCTCCCTCTCCCGCTCCCTGCCCAGCGCTAAGGGGTTAACAGCAGGCTGGCAGGCCCCCTGTGCCAGCCCCTCCCCACCCCCATGCCCATTCATCCAGTCCACACAGGGCTCCGTTGTCCACCAAGGCCCACGCCGGGAGGCGGGGACTTCAGGCCACCGTCCGAGCACATGCGGGCTCGGCAGGACCACAGAAGAGGCCGCTGGCCTACTCACTGAGCTCCTGGGGCTGCCGGCCGGTTTGAGGGGCCCCAGGATGGGGCTCTGGACAGGCCCACCCACCCCTGTCTCTCACTGGCCTCTGTCTGCGGTGGCAGCCAAGAACGTCGGCCCTGCCACTCCCCACTTGCGTGGCCCAGAGCCTCGGTGCCCCACCGCCCCGGCACCTCCCAGGGAGTCTGGGAGCGTGAAGTGGCCGTGTGGGTGGCAAACGTCCTCCCCTGCTCACAATCCCTCCCAAAACCAGGGTCTCATCTAAAGCCAAAGTGCTGGACTCCTTGCAGCTGCCTGTGGCCAACTCTCCCTTCAAGGCTCCAGACCGGCCCCCTGGGCAGCCCGAGGATCACTTCCAAGACTAGCAGCCTTGGCTCATCCATGTTGGTTTCAGGAACTTGCAGAGAGGGTGTCTGGTCGGAGTCAGAGGTCACTACACCCCAGGGAGCATCCACTTGGGGCCAGAGGCCCCGGTGATGTGTCTGTGCCATGAAGCCAGCCCCACCCTGGGCCCAGCACCCTCTTGCTGGGTTCCCAGGGCCCTGGCCAGCAGCTCCCCCTCCTCAGCCAACCCGCGCCCCCTAGGCTGGCACCGTGCCCTCAGGCCCCCGCAGAGCCTGGACCGATGGATGCTGGGAGCTTGCAGGAGTCTCTCCTACCTGGCGCCCCTGCACTTTCACAGCCACCTCCTTCGCCCTCAAACTTCTGCCCAAACCTCCCTCATCCAGCCTTTCTGTCCTCTCCCTGGTCTGAATTAGCTTGGACCAGCACACACATCTTCCCATCCTGAGGCCACCCCCCGACCCCGTCCAAAGGAGGGTGAATAATTATGCTGCTGTGAACTGGAAACACTTCTCAACTGCAGCGACAGAGCAAGCAGGTCCAGACTCCCACCTGGAGCCCACAGCTGCAGGCTGGGCCGCCTGCCTGGCGGCGGGGAGGGCTGAGGCCCTGAGGGGGAGGGTGGACCGTGTGGTTTGTCTGGGGCTCCCCTCCCCGCCCACTCATCAGTCACCCAAGGTCAGACACTGAGGGACAGGCTGAGAGAGGGACAGACAGACAAACACTGATAGACGATCGGATGGACTAATGGACAGAGGGCCAGATGGATGGATTGGTGGCCGGGTGAATGGGGAACAGATGGATGTTTGGGTGAATGGACGGATGGACAAATGAACCAAATTAACAGGGCCTGGGAGGCAGTGGTCTGGCTGGAGTTGAGGGGTGTTGTGGAGAGCCTTCAGCTCCTTTCTCAGGGGTTCATGGTGACAGAAGCCTCGCCTAAGTCCTGAGTCAGCCTAACCTGCCTCTGAACTCGGTGAGGGGGTCCTACAGGTGAGCGCATCCCACGTGGCCCCACAGCTTCCTGGGCTCTCTCTTTCAGAGGTCAAGCAGCAACTTCTGTCCCCCCGGGTGACAGGCACCCAGGACAGGAAGGCCCTGGGTGAATTCCAGTCCTCGTCACATCCGGATCCCTCTGTGTGCCTGGCCAGGGGGTGCTGAATGGTGCCCCCAAATTTGTGTTCACCAGAACCTGTGATGGGGCCATGTTTGGGAAAGGGGTCTTTGCAGACGCAATGAAGCTAAGGCTCCCTGGATGAGGTCATCCTGGATTGCCCTGGCCAGCCCCAAATCGAGCGCCAAGTCTTCAGAAGAGATGGAAGAGACACCCAGGGGAAGAGGCGGCTGCTTGCTGAGGAGCACCAAGGATCGCCAGCCTCCACCAGAGCACCTCCTCCCTCCACCCAGGGGGGCTGCTCATCCTCTGCCCCCCAAGCCTGGCCCCAGCCACGGAGGCTGGGCACCCAGTTCACCGGCTGCACCCAGCACCTGTCCTGGGTGTCTCCCCAAACCCTGAGCCCCAGGCAGCAGCTCCGCCAGCCCCACACTACCCCCAGCCCTGTGGAGGGGGCCTGGAGGGAGACTGTGGGCCCGGGCCACCAGCTCCGCCCACACCACTCCCCTTCCCCTCCCTCCTGCCTGGGGGGCCAGGCGGCTGCTGCCCATCCCTGCACACGTCACCCCGCTCCACGCCCCCATCGAGGGGAACTCAGCTTCCCCTGATGAAAGCACCTTGGGAGGGGTTCTCTTTCTCGGCAGGACCCTGAGTGAAGGGCCATCCTGCCGGGAGTCCCCATGGCCCAGGGCCACAGGTTGTAACCGCCCCACCTCCACCTGAAACCTCCTGAGGCCAAGGACACAGGCAAGTGCTCACACCTGAGTCCTGCTGCGTCCTCAGGCGTCTAGGTGATGGGAATGACCCTCACCCGGCCCGAACCCCCTCCTCCCAGACAGGCCCTGGTGCAGGTCAACATGGGCCAGGCTGGATCTTCTCAAGGGCTGCGAGCACGCAGGTCCAGGCTCACCCTGGAGCCTGGGGCTCGGGGCATGGTGCCTGTGGCAGAGCTCCTAGCAGAGGACCCCAGCCCAGCCCCCAGGGTGCCCTGGAGCTCTACAGGCCTCCCCGGCCTCCCCACCCTCTGAGGTCATTTTCCGCTCGGCCCACACCCGCTGGAAAAAGAGACCAGGACACCTCACTGCCAAGCCAGGGGGGCCGCCGGGGAGCAGCGGGAACCCGACCAGGCAGCAATTTAAACCGGGAGGTGCAGCCCGCCAGGGGAGGGGCTGTCAGGGCCGGTGGGTGCCCCGCAAGGAGAGTGGCCTCCCCTGGCCCCGCCACGGGGCGATGCTGCTCCCCCTTCGGCCCCACCCTCGCCCCGTGGCACAGACTCACAGGCTCACCGTGCCTGTGGAGAGCGGCCTCACTCACACCCAGTGGCCCAGATCTGCACTGGTCTGGGAGCCCCGCCAGCAGGGGGTGGGCGGGTCAGCCACTCAGTCCTGGGGCCACTGGAGCAAAAGACTATAAGGCTGGACGGCCTGAAACAACAACACTAATCTCTTGAAGTCTGCAGCCCGATGTCCAAAATCGAGGTGTCGCAGGGCAGGGCTCACCCAAGACTCCAGGGGCAGCCCTTCCGACCTTGTCCAGCCTCTGGGTGGCCGGCGTCCCCGGGCTTGTGGCCACTTCCCTCCAGCCTCTGCCTTGTGGTCACACAGCCACCCTCCTCCCCAGTGTCTTTCGGCTCTCCCTTTCTTCGCAAGGACATCAGCCACCCTCCCCTGACCATGCCAGTCCTACCTGCTTCGACTGCAAAGACCCTATTTCCCGAGCAAAGTCACTTTCTGAGGTTCTGGGTGGATTTTGAGGGGCCTGTGCAGCATCCCAGGATGTGAGCAGAGCCCCCGAGTCAGGAAGCCGCCTCTGACAAACACGGAGCAGCTTACAGAGCCCAGGCCACACGGTACAGGGCAGGCAGCACCCGGTCCTAAAGCCCAAATGCCGCTGAGTGTCAAGAGCTGCTGGAGGCCGGGAGCAGACCCGCTGGAGGCCAGGAGCCATTTCTGGATGCTCAGCTCAGGCACGTTCTCACTGTGAGGCACCATCACCGCCGCCTGTCTCAGAACGTCCTCTGTCTTTATCTTTCCCATCTGAGACAGCATCACCAGGTGCATCCAAAATACCATCACTGCCGTGTGTAATTAATGCTAAAACTATTAATGAGATGGCTTACATTTTCCTCATTTATTTTTCTAAAGATTTTTTGATGTGGACCACCTTCAAAGTCTTTATTTGAACATGGCTTCTGTTTTATGTTTTGTTTCCTTGGCCAGGAGGCATGTGGGATCTTAGTTCTCCGACCAGGGATTGAACCTGCACCCCTGCAATGGAAGGCAGGGTCTTGACCACTGGGCCCCCAGGGAGGTCCCACAGATGTTCAAACCAGTTTTACTGAGATATAACTCACACACCATACAGTTCACCCACTGAAAGTCTGCACTTCGATGGCTTTTAATATATTCAGAGCGATGGAGCCATCTCAATTTTATTTTACTTTTTAAATACTTTGTTTGGCTGTGCCGGATCTTAGTTGCGACCCACAGGACCTTACGCACCAGAGATCGTACCCAGATGCCCTGCACTGCGCTCTGCAGAGTCTCAGCCACTGGACCACCAGGGAAGTCCCTCCACAGTCAGCTTTGGAACATTTTCATCCCCACAAAGAGCAGCCTTCCCCAGAACCCGCTCCCCTCCCAGCCCCGGCACAACTGAGCCATGCTCTCCCCCTATGGACACGCCTGTTGTTGATGCTTCCCGTACGTGAACCACGGTCTTCCGCATCCAGCTTCTCTCACTGAGCGTCACATCTTTGAGGTTCACCGTGGGGTAGCCTGTGTAAGAGCTTCATTCCCTCTTCTGGCTGTGTAATGTCCCATCACGTGGGCTGCCACGTTACATTCTTGCTCTCGGTCTTGCAAACCTGGCGAGCATGTCACACGGACAGTTCATCTTGATGTGGACAGGCCACATCGCGGGGCAGCAGCCGAGTGGCCCCTTCAAGTCCTGACTGTGCAACGGCTGACCATGCTGTGCCTTAGACTGCACCAAGACAAGGCAAAGTCAACAGCTCTGATGTTTCAGAAAGGAGACTGTCCTCGAAGATGTTTTCCAACTGGCTCCTTGCCTTTGGTCTTCTAATGTAACAGCTTGCGTCTCTGGGGGCAGGTGGGCGGGAAGCCTGTTGCGTCCTTTCAGGTGGGGGGTCCTGACCACATTGCCACGCTGCTCGAGAGGGGCTGGGGCACAGGACGGCGCACCTGGACCAGAGGCGACTGCCCCGCTCCTGAGAGACACGGACACTGCCCGCACCTGTCCTCCGAGGGCACCCCCTGGGCCTCAGCTGTGTCCATGGGGACATCAGCCTCAATGCCCCAGGGATGGTGGCTTCTCAGGGGTGCCTGGTGTCCCGGTTGGTGAGCTGATCCCAGGTGAGCCCTGGCCCACAGGGTCCCTTTACCTGCCGGACGCCAGCATCCACCCATACACCCTGCCTGCAGGCAAGGCCACTGGAGTGTCCGCATCTGGCTGAGACCCGGGGGTGGGCACACAGACCCTTTTGCCCCCGGCCCCCCACCATCCCAGCACTCCGGTCTCCACTGAGTCTGGATCCCATGCCGGCCCGGGGGCTGGGTGCTGGCACGCCTTTTACAGACAGGGAAACTGAGGCTCGGGGTCAGGTCAGGGTCACCCCTGCTTGGTGGGGCCGCACTGACTCAAACCCAGGCTGTTTGGCTCCCGTCTCCTCTGCCTCCCGATTAATACTCATTGTGACCACTCCTCTCATGTGGGGTCTTGTCCTGCCCTCAGCAAGGCCAGGGGTCGGTGCGGCCACTTCACATCTGAGGACTGAGGCTCTGAGAGACCCGAGGCCCCGGGAACCACCTGGGAGGCGGGTCCCCACCAGCTCCCCGCTTGGTGGATGGACAGCCCGCGCTGTGGGGCGGGGCACGTCCCACAAGGAGGAAACCGAGGCCTGGCGAGGACCCTGCAGTGCCCAGCAGGCTGGTCTCCCCTGGCGTTAGCCTAAGCCACCCCTCAGGGCAGCTCCGCAGCTCCTCGAGGAGGCCTGATGTCTGCAACCGGTCCCCGACTTGGCCAGGCAGCGCACAGGGTCAGTGGCCTCCGGCCCCAGCCAGCGTCTCAGGGTTGAGGGACAGGGAGGGTCTTATCTGAGGCCCCTGCGCAACCCAGATGCCCTGGGGTGGGCCTCCGGGCTCCCAGCTGCACCACGCACCCTCCAGGAAGCAGAAGCCTGGGTCCCTGGCCCGGGATGTCCTGACAGAGGGCCCTCACGCACCAGGAGGGGCTGCCTGCCCACCAGCTCTGCATCCCCACTCCCAGCCCCACAGAACTGGGAGCTGGGCACCCGTGAGTCACCCCATGGAATTCCACCGCACATCCAGCAGGGTGGGGCCTCTGGGCCCTGTTGCTCTTGTTAGTAGCAGAAGGAACGTCCTATAGAGGTGCCCCGGCCGCTTGCCAACTGGACTCCAGGGTGTTTTCCAGGCAGATCAGGAAGTGAAATTGCTCCTCATGCAGCCCTCTGGGGCTGGGTCAGGGGAGGCATGGCTGGCCCCCAGGGAGGGAAAGGAGAGCCCTCCACGGACTCATCTTTACTGGGGCCCGCTGGCTGCATCCCCTGGACCCCGCTCCCAGTGTCCTGCTGCTGGGAGCCGGGTGCTGGGCAGTCAGGGAGCCTGCCATGCTGCGCCTGGGCAGGAGGGACAAAGGACACTTTCCAGGGTGAGGCCCATCCAGGCAGAGCTGAGCCCAGGCTGGAGCAAGGGTGGGGCAGGGGGAGGCGGGGGTCGTAGGTCAGATCCTGAGGGAGGTGCAAAGATCCCAGTTCTGGGGGCAGGAACCTGACCAACGAGCTCAGGCTGAGCTGAAGAACCACGGAGGGATATGAGCCCCCTGACCAGACCTGGAGGGCTGGATGGGGTGCAACACAGTGCCCACTGCCCATCCCCCAAGGCGGCCTTGGCCACCAGAACCCCCTGCGCACCTTGCATTCCAGCCAGGAAAACCCCGCTTCCCTCCCTCTGCTGGGGTTTGCCCAGAAGCAGAAGTGTGTTCAGGTCACCTGGGAGCCTGGTGAGGGTCACGGCGGGGTGAGGGTCATGGCAGGGTGAGGGACACAGCCTTCCGCACCGCGCCCCTGACAGGCCCCTGGGCACAGAATTCACTGCTGGGAGTTCAGGGAACCCCCAACACCACGGCTTGAAGTGAAACCCGGGGGTCTCGACGGCAGAGCAGATTCATTCTGGGTGGAGGGGACACGAGTCAAAGATCAAGGTCTCCATGTCTCTGAACCTGCATCGGCCTGGCTGCAAACCCTGGAGTCCAGTTGGCTAACTGGGTCCCTCTCCCAACTTGGGGGCAGTGTCTGCTGGGTCTGTCCTCCGCCCCCCTGGCGCCAGGCCTGCCTGCTGGGGAGGGGCTGCGGCCAATTAATCTATCCGTTCCTGGTGTACCCTGGCTCCAAGCCCCAGAGAGGCCAGTAGCCGCTCACGTGGAGCCCGCGGGTGGGCTGATAACCCAGCCCCTTCTGGGACGACCCCGCCAGCAGGCTGGAGCCGGGGCCAGAGTTCAAACTCATTAGCACACGCAGAGCTGAAGGCGGGGCCCAAGGATGCCCTCTTGCCCTGACCTCCCGGGTCTCCTCGGGAAGGGGAAGGATCAAGGCCCTCCTCTCCCCTGCAGCCCTCCTCCGAGCCCCCTGGTGCACAGGGGTTTCTGGTGGCCAAGACCGCCTTGGGGAATGGGCAGTGGGCGTTATGTTGCACCCCATCCAGCCCTCCAGGTCTGGTCAGGGGGCTCAGATCCCTCCGTGGTTCTTCAGCTCAGTCTGAGCTCGTTGGTCAGGTTCCTGCCCCCAGAACTGGAGTCTTTGCACCTCCCTCGGGGTCTGACCTACAACCCCCACCTCCACTCTGCCCCAGTCTCACCACCAGGCCCTGGGCCCCAGCCACCCTGAGTATCAGCCCCACCAGCTCATGCGGCCCTAGGGGTGAGGCCAGAATGCAGACCAGGGCTGCCCCTGGTGCCCTACGGCTCACCCCCCAGCCTCCCCCCCCCGCGCCTGGAAGGTTCCCCAGAGACGGTGCTCTCAGACCCGAGGTGGCAGGAGATGTCTGCACACAGACCACCCCCCAGCTGCTGGTCTGCCACACGGCAGCACACACACTCCACACACGTGTGCATGCCCTGCTCTGAGCACAGGGTGGAGAGGAGCTACAGAGACCCTCAGACCAACATCCTGCATCCGCCTTGGGAGTCCCGGTGCAGAAGCTGTTTTTCTGGCCAGGCCGGGGAGCCTGGCAGAGGGGAGATGGTGTGTTGCCCCTGACCCAGTGAGGAGGCTGGGGGACAGAGAAATTGTCAGAGCACTGCCCTGGGAGGTGAGTCTGTACCTTCAGAGGGTCTCTAACCCAGGGTGGGATGCCCTCGCAGGCTGGCTACGAGGTTGCCTGGGGCTCTCACACACCCTGGCCCCAGACCTGCCCACGTGCAGGGCAGGGCAGGGCAGGTGTCGGCCACACCCCGGGGAGGGCTGCTGCCCCCCCAGACTTCCAGGGCACGGGGAATCAAGGCCACACCCCTGGAGGCCGCCCCAAGGGCTGGTCCAAGACAGCTGCTGGCATCCCTCAGGCTGTGTCTGCAGGTGGGCTGGCCCCGCCCTTGCACACCCGGACTCCACGTGACCTGATTACCGAGCTCACACACCCTTGGGGGCGGGCCACTGGGCTCCACTGTCTCAGCCAAACCCTGGTTCCTCCAGACCGCAATGAGACAACCATGAGCATCTCAGGGGCCCCACCAAGAGTGGCAGGGTCCCCACAATTCCTGAAGATGCAGTTAGAGAGAAGGCTGTCCAGGCGGACCCCAGCCCCTCCAGCACCTTTCGCCTGGGACTCAGATGGCTCTGCCGTCCATCCATGTGGGTGCAGACGGCCTCAGCTGGCGGGCTGGGGAGTGGGGAGCCTGTGGGCCCAGCCGTCGGCACGCCGGGGGCCGAGACGCCAGCCCGGCCGGCCGTTGCCCTGTCTGCCGCCGGCCCACGGTGAGGCGTGCTGGGGCTCAGCTGCCTTCTGAGAACGGGGTCCCCTGCTTGCTGGTTTGTGGCCGCCTTAATCCCACACTAATTAGATTTCTGCATTGGTAGTGAAAGGGCCCCGTGCGTGCCAGCCCCCGGGTAGCCCAGCCCGGGGCTTGTTTTGCACAGAATTTTAATTGTTTCCAAATTAATCCTCAGACTCAGTGAGCTCAGCGCAGATAAGCCATCGCAGGGAGGGAAGCAGCCGCCTTCCCAGCTCCCGGCTGGGGCTGGCCGCCTCCAGCGGGGCAGTGAGGGGAGGCCGAGCCTCGGACATGACGCGATCGCCCAGAAATGTCCAGGCCTTCTCTCGCCTCCGCGTCCGAGGACACGGCTGGGCTGCCCGGCCCAGGGACTTTTCCTTCTGTTTGCTCTTGGCTCAGCTCCTCTCCTAATCCTATTTTCGCCAGTTTCTATCCAATTTAATACAGCTTCTGTAAGTCAAAATTAATTACCCTGTGTGCTTCCAGCCCTCCGTCTCCGCTCGCTGTTCCGGGGGTAGGCACAGAAACGAGGGGCTTGGAGGGCAGGCAGGTGTGGCAGAGGAAGACAGCCCCACGCCTGGAGGACACTTTGGGGCCCCACTTCTGCCCCAGGGAGCCCCACCAAGCTGAAGAGGCCAGGTCCCAACGCCGCAGCGAGAAGGACCAGCCTCTCCCTCCAGCAAGCCTTCCCTGACCACCTCGGCCTCCCTCAGCTCTGCTGACAGCCACGTCTGCCAACACCGAGCCTGCGCTCCCCACTACCCTCAGGGAAGGACCCATGAAGGATTCACCTTACAAAATGGGTCCATTACAGTCGGATTAAAAAAAGGAATAAAGATACCAAAAGCATAGATGACAAAAGAAAAAAATAGATAAATGACTTTGGCAAAATAAAAACTAGCATGCTGAGAGATCCCTGGTGGCATAAGAATCCACTTGCCAATGCAGGGGGCATGGGTTCCACCCCTGGTCCAGGAGGGCTCCACGTGCCATGGAGCAGATAAATCCATGCACCACAACTGCTGAGCCTGCGCGCTGCAGCTACAGAAGCCCTGAGCTCCGCAACAAGAGAAGCCACCACAATGAGAAGCCTGTGCACACCAACCAAGAGCGGGCCTCACTCACCACAACTAGAGAAAGTCTGGGTGCGTAGCAATGCAGACCCAGCACAACCAAAAAATAAATAAGCTAAAAAAAAAAAAAAAAAGCCAACTTGTGCTGCAAAGGCACCACCAGGAGAAAGAAAAGGCAACCTGCAGGTCAGGAGATGTTTGCAAATCAGGTTTCTGATAAAGGCGTGGTAAAGGGGTCTAGAATACACAAAGAACTCAAACAACGCAACAATAGGAAGACAAACCACCTACTTTAAAAAATGGGTAAAGGATTTGAACAGACATTTCTCCAAAGGAGATACACAAGTGGCCAGTGAGCAAATGAAAAGATTCTCAACATCATCACTCACTCAGAAAATGCAAACTAAAACCACAATAAGATACCACCTCGCACGCACTAGGAAGGCCAGGATCAAGAAACAAAACAAACCAACCCCAGAAAATGACGCGTGTTGGGGAGGATGTGGTCGTGGAAGCCTGGGCCCTGCTGGTGGGGATGGGAACGGCATGGCCCCAGGGAAGACAGTTACAGTGCCTCCTCCAGAGGACAGACGCAGAGCTGCCGTGAGACCCACGATTCCAGGTGGGCACCCAATATAATGGGAAACATGTCCACACAAGAACTTTTGCACACGTGTTCATAGCGTGATTCACACCAGCCCAAAGTGATAAAACAACCCAAACATCCATCAGAGGAGTGGATGACCCTAAAGTGGTCCATCCACACAGTGAGTCTGATTCAGCCATAGAAGGAAGCGTTGATACACACTACACTCGGGTGATCCTCAGAAACATCCCACTCAGTGACATAAGCCAGACACAGAAAGACACATACTGTGTGGTTGCCCCTCCATGAAATGTGCAGAACAGGCAAATCCACCAAGACAGAACATGGACTAGTGGTTGTCTAGGGAGAGGGGCTGAGGGAGTGCTGGCCGAGGGGTGGGGGCTCTCCTTCAGGGAATAATGAATTGTTTCAAAACTGGCTGTGACACTGGCTGCCTGACTCCAGTATCTGTCACAAGTATCAAGAACCACTGAGTCTTACCCTTTAAACTGGCAAATCTTATGTAGATGAAGTATGTGTGCGAGCTACGTCACTGCAATCGCGTCCAACTCTTTGCGACCCCATGGTCTGTAGACCACCAGGCTTCTCTTTCCATGGGATACTCCGGGCAAGAATACTAGAGTGGGTTGCCATGCCCTCCTCCAAGGAAATCTTCCCAATCTGGGGATTGAACCCGCATCTTTTACATCTTCTGCATTGGCAGGTGAGTTCTTGACCACTGCACCACCTAGAAGCCCACAGGTGAAGTATATTAATAAAAGGGATTAATAAGAAATGAATAATGAGTGGAGAGAGGAAGAGGAAATATCGAAAGAAACCAACACGTTCAGGGAGTGCCCAGAGCCCCCAAGGCAGGTTGAGCTGGGTCATACCCTCTGCTTGGAGCTTCCTGGTGGGCAGGGCAAAGACAGAAACACACTCACGATGATGCCCTTTGCTTCTAGGCACTTTTCTTGTGTCGGTCAAGTTTGACCCCAGCAGAGTGGACAGGAGGCTGGCTTCACAGCTGAGAATCCTGAGGCAAACCAAAGGCCAACAGCAGAGCCCAGGCAGGTACTCCGCACAGTCTGCAGCAGCCCCACCTGCCCGCTTGTGTCCATGGAGATGTGCGCAGTCACCACCAGCAAAAGGTGCCACATGGGGCCTTTCCAAAGGGGGTTCTGTAGCCTGTTGTTGAAGTAGGGGAGGGAGGGGGTCCACCTCCCACAGGGTGACCCACCAGGACCAGCCCAGTGTCCTTTGCACAGAGGGCAGTGGGAGCACCTCCAGGGCTCATTACAGATGGCTGCTGGCCAGAGAGGCTGCTCCGGTCACCACCGTGACTAAAGCCTAAAGAATGCTTGAAGCCTTGAGGCTTTTACGAAAGGACCGCTCCCGAGGGTGTTTGGGAGCGTCTTGGTCCCTGGGTGGGGAGACCCTGGCTCCTGAGGTCATTGGCCAGGCCCCTCGGACATGCGCACAGAAGCAGAGCAACCCATGGATCTGAGCAGCCCTCCAGACGTGGCTGTCTCTCCAAGGCCCCGGGCCCTGGGGGCATCTGGGCTTGTGGTCTCAGTGGTGTCTTCCTCTTCACCACTTTTCCCTGGCTGAGGGGGGAGCGGGCGCCAGGAGGCCACAGTTCCCACGGCCAGCGGCCCCTCAGAGGCCTCCCCAGAAGCCCTGGCTGGGGCCCCCCAGAGGGGGAGGCTGGGGTCCCCACAGTCTGCACTTCACCCGCTCTCTTTCCTGGGGCCCTCAGCACAGGGCTCTGCCCCATCTGCAAATGCCTGGCTTTGTGGTCCTGCAAGCAACGAGCTGACCTCAGGTCTCCAGCAGCGCTCGGCTCAGGGGCCAGGGCCCTGCAAACCCCAAGGCCCTTTGCCAAAGGGAGCCACATTGCTGCCTGCACCCCACTTTCCTCTACAGGCCCATGGCAAGAGGGAGTGCCCAGCCCTGCAGCAACCCCGCCTGGAGTTTAGACAAGTGGTCTGGCCTGACCTCTGATGACCAAGCTCTGAAGGGGCCCCCGGGGTGGACGGGAGGGCAGGAGGCTCCCCAGAGCACGGCAGGGTCTATCCTGGGGCCTGTCCAGTTGCTGGCGGATCCCGGGCGCCAGGCTGCAAGTCCCAGTCTCCCCGCATGCACTGTGTCTACAACCTTCCCCAAGGATTCCGATCCCCTGGGTTAGGGTCCACCCTACTCAGGCATGACCACCACTTAGCTTCACTATGAATGCAATGACTGTGTTTCCAAATGAGGCCCACCTGGAGGTCCTGGGGGTCAATGCTTCAGCACAGGGATTCAGGGACACAGTTCAGCCCTTAACACTCCTGTCAGAACCACACCATCAACACGACTTGCATCTGGGGAGTGGCGCTCATCTAACACCACTGCTGGCCTGGGTGCAGACTCTGGGCGTGCGTGCTACTCTCCTGGGCTTGGCGCAGGGAGTAGGGGGCGGTTGGGCCGTGATTCCTAGAGGTGCCAAGTCCCCATGGGCCGCACTGGGACCAGAGAGCATCTGGGTGGGCTCAGTGTCATCTCAGGGGTCTTCAGACGTAGAAGAGGGGGCCAGGGAGATGCAATGCCATGAGAAGGACACAATGGGCCATTTCTAGCTGTGAACGTGGAGGAGGGGCCACAAGCCAGGGACGGAGCGTCTGCAGACGCTGGAGAAGGCAGAGCGCGTGTTCTGCCCTGAGCCTCTGAGGAACCCGGCCTGTAGACACTCCGATCTCGGCCCCTGAGGCCCAGGTGGGTCTTACCACCACCAGCCTGGGAGAGAATGAGCTGCCATCCTAAGGCGCTGAGTGTGGTGGTTTGTTAACCAGTGCACCCTGCCCACCGAGGCCCCAGGATCCCATAACCAGGCCCAGAGCCACCACGCAGATCCAGCAAACCAGGCACACAGCGTTCTGAGTGCTGGCCTAGCACGATGGACGGTTTTGCAGAAGGACAGCCACACGCGACGCCATGGAAGGCCAGGCCCCATGAGTGCCATCTCGGTAAGGACAGCTCACCTTGCTGGTGACAGTGGCTCTGAACGTACCTGTTGTTGCTAGGGTCTGGGGCCGCTTTGGGGGCCCTGGAGTTCATGGGGGCCCATGGGATCCTGACAGGGCTATGTGCCCTCCTGTACCACCCTGGGCCCTGGAGGCCTCTGTCCTCCACCAACCCTGGCCCAAGAGCCAGCCAGCCCAGCTGCTCCGAGCAGATGCGGACGCAGAGGGTGGACCCAGACCCAACACACATGGCCCCGAGCTCTGGCCGTGAGCAGCACCCCAGGGCAGCGGCCACCAGCAGGCAAGGGCACTGTCTCCATCGCTGGGACTGGTGGAGTCAAGCTGCCCTAAACTCTAAGTTTGGGAAGCGTGCGCTGTGCTCCAGGCTAGCCCCCTGCTCAGACAGGGAGACTGAGGCTCACATGGGCCACCAGCTCAGAGGTCCACCCCTGAATCCCCACCCCCAGGGACAGCTCAACCATCCCCTCGTGTGGACAGACTCAGGGAGTGGCCATGAGGCGGGTAGACACCCACAGTGTTCAGACTGCTGAACTGGGTGGGGCGTCTGGAACTCTGCCCCCACCTTCCAGGAGCTGGAAATAGCTGCTCAAGAACTATCAGGCCTGGAGGAACCCCAGGCCCCCGGCCTGTCTCCAGGAAGCGCAGCTCGGGTGGGTCTCCAGGGCCCACCCCTTATCAAGTGAGCATGATAAGGGGTCCTCTCCCAGGGACCCCTCTAGACAGCCACTGCCCATTCCCACAGGCCTCACCTGTCCCACTCACCACCCCATCCTCCTGGGTAAGGTGCCCAGGGCCTTACGCTGCTCAGAAACAGAGCTTCACCCAGACCCAGGGCCCACCTCCCAGCCCAGCTCCTCAGAGCCCAGCACACAGTAGGGTCCCCTCAACACCTGTCACATGCAGGCAGAGGGAGGGTCTCCTGGCGGCTGGGACTCTGAGCAGAGCTGGACTGCTCCCCTGGGCCCCACCAGCCTGTGCTCCTTGCCCTTGGCCAGCTCCTTCTGGAGCCATTGGAGGTCAGAACAGCCCAGGAGAAGCCATTAGGGGTCTGGACGCCCAGTGGGTCTGGGGTAGGCGGGGCATTCAAGTAGGAAAACTCTGGCACCTGCTTCACAGGCAGAGGAGGGTGCAAAGGGAATCACGTTGTACCTGCTAACTGCATGGGTCCCTATGTGTGTGTGCATGCGCGTGTGCACAAGAGCACGGCACCGTGTATACACACGTATGCAGGTGAGCTCAGCACTGTGTGCACACGTCTGCATACATGTGTGTGGATCTAACTTGGGAGTGCTCTGGAGAGCTTTGGGAGCCATGGAGGATCCAGCCCAGCCCCAGAATCCCTGTGGGCCATGGCCACATGTCCTCCGTAGACACTGCTGGTACCTGGCCCTGGGCCTGGGGTGGGCTGAGCGGGCCCCTGGGCCCTCACCCCCTCAGCCGTCCCCCTGCCTGCTCTGTGGCCGTGGGAGGGCCTGTGGGGGGGAGGGGGCAACAGCATAAACAAAACCAGGGAGGTGGGAGCCAGCTCGGCCTGTCCCAGGACCGGGCAGCATCGGGGGGACGTGCTTCCGTCCCAAGACCCCAGGTGGCCCCTTGCAGCGCTCTGCGGCGATCCCAGGCTGCCTTCCCAGAGTGTGGATTCCGGAGCAGCTGTCCAGCTATCAAATCACCTTGGGAAACACAGACGGAGGCTGCCAGGCCGTGCGGGTAATCTGTGCCTTCCCAGGGACACGGTGGCCACCGGGGAGCCCTGAAGACTGATTTTCCACTCGATTTAACCAGCCCTCATCCCTCCCAGTGTGGCCCCCACCGTGCTCAGGCAGAGCTGCACTGGGCCTCCCCAAACCCAGCCCCACCTGCCTGTGGGGGCTCCTGGGTGTCAGCAAGCTACCCTCACCCCAAACGGGCCCCCCGCTGAGCATTCAGGGGCCTCCGTGAGAACCTGACTGGCCGGCATGTCTGTGCTTCTTCCAGTGTGTGTGGGCCAGAAAGAGAACTCCAGCGTCATGAACCACCTCTGGAAGACTCCTTTCTAGCAGGCTTGAACTCAAGTGGATCACCTTGAAGACAAGCAGGTCCCAGGCGGCCACGGGTCCAGCAAGGCAAACAGCACTGACAACATCCCCCTCGAGTGAGGTCACAACTGAACAGGTGTCAGGCAGGCAGATCAGGTTCACTGGCGTCTTTCAGCGCCTACGACACTCCCAGCTCCGTGCCACCCCGTAAGCAGCTTCAGGCAAAGAAGCATGTCATCCCTGAGGCCCAGAGGCTGGGGTCCCCTCTGAGGCTGGGCTAGGGGCGGGGGCCAGATAAGCCCCCAGGTTTTCTGACCTGGGTTGGGGGGGCGAGTGAGGTCACGGCCCAAGGAGGAGGGAGCTGAGCCCCTGACCTCACGGATGCCCAGCCAGTCAAGCGCAGAGATGGCTTCTCAGGATTCTGCAGAGCCCGCGGGGGCCACATGCCTGCTCACCCCTCCCCAGCCCCGGGGCCATGGGAGTCAGGACGGAGTCAACCCCCCAGGAGCCTCCCCTGCCGTGTGGTGCTGGCAGGGAGCTGGTGACAGACAGAGAGGCAGACTGAAGGGATGCGGCCACCAGCCAGGAGCACCACAGATGTCCCAAGACCAGGCAGCTCCAGGAAACCCGGGCAGATGCGGGCCAGGAACCTAGGATCAGACAGGCTTAAAACGGTAACATACTCTATTGCACTCTGGACGCCAACTTGGAAATCGACGTGTCAACAGGGCCGAGTTCTTCCTGAGGCTCTAGCAGAGGGTCCTCCCGGCTTGTCTGGCCCTGGTGGCCACGCAGCCCCAGCTTCTGCCCCGTCCTGACACAGCTGTCCTCCCCCGTGTCTTCACAGAGTCTCCTGTGGCAGGTGAGCCCGGGCGGTGCCCTGTCCCGTGCGGACAGAGCCCGCTGCCCATGGCTCTCAGCTGCTTGCTCGCCAGCGCTCCTGGGGTCACAGTCCTCCTGGAATCGCCGTCTTCAGAACCCAGGCTGGGATGTGCTGGGCTCAGACCAGCTCCCTTGACACCTGGAGACCAATGAGGGGAGATGCTGGCTGGGAGACGCACTCAGAGCTCACTGGCCGCACCTTTCTGATCCCTCTCCCATGGAGGGGAGGGTCTTCTGGCCATGGACAGGCCACATGGACACATCACCGCTACCCCGGAGCGGAAGCAGCCGAGGAACCCACCGCGCTGCGTGCTCACCCACATGCTTAAGAGCACACCCACGTGGTGGCATCGTTCGGCTTCCGCGTTAGGCGCAGGCGTGTCCCAGGGGCTGCCCTGCTGGTTAACAGCCTTGTTTTAAACTCAGGGTTAATGCTACAGTCCAGCACCCGACACCTCAAACTGACAACAGGAAGTCCTTCAAGGTCCCTCCACGCCCGGCCTTTCTAATGGCCTCACACTCAAGATGCTGGATGCCCCTGCCTGCCCCACCCCAGGGAGGCCGAGGCGGGTGGACGTGCTGGACCTGGACGCAGGATGGGGCACTGGTTGCCTGGAGACCCAGCCTCGGCCGGGCCGTGCTGGCCGTCAGCCGTGCCTGAAGCTGCTGCTGCTGCAGCCTCATCAGGTCTGGAGCAAGCCAGTTGGGCGCCCTGCAGCCAGACCAGGGCCCCACCTGGACAGCCCCTATGTTCCTCCCTCCAGAAGGACCAGGAGACCCACCTAGTGGGCGTTGAGCCCACCTGTCCCTGTGCAGGTGCCCCAGGCCCAGCCCTCGACAGTCCAGCAGTGGGCACATGACCTGCAGGTACACGGAGGATGGGGCTCAGACCGCCGCAGCGTTCCTGGGCTTCGAGTCTCCCTCTGCCAGCATCAGGGTGTCCTCTCGTTCCCACAGAGCCCCTTCCACGGCCCCTGTCTGGACACCTGATGGGCATCCAGCCACAGACTGGGCGTGCACACTCGCCCCAGGACACCTCGTGCCCTCCATCGGCTTCCTCTTCTCAACAGGACCCATGACCCCCCAGCCCTCATCCCCGGGGAGGAGGCTCTGCCCTTGACTTCCTCTTCTTTTATTAAAAGCACAAGCCAGGGAACTCCCCAGGGGTCCAGTGGCTAGAGGACTCTGCATTTTCACTGCTGAGGGCACAGGTTCAATTCCTGGTGAGGGAACTGAGATCCCACAGGCTGCACAGTGAGGCCAAAAATAAATTAAAAAATCAGGCCAGACCACTTGCAAAACAGGCTCTGGGTTTGCCATCTGCCCGGTCCATCGGGACCCCCCAGTACCCCAGGGAGGCAGCGCCAACCTCACCTGGGGGTCCCTCCTGTCCACAGGCCCCAGTGCCCCCCAGAGCAGCCTCTGGCCTGCCCTGAAGGATGGTCTGTGAGCAATGAGGTCCTGCCTCCCTTGGGCAGGCTGATGCGCGTTGCGCGGGGCAAAGGCAGGCCACCAGCCAGGATGCCCCGGTCACAGGTGGACCCGGGAGCCTGGGGGACGGGGCCTGCGGGACCAGGATGAAGACCCGTGCCCGGGGTCTGCAGGCCCAGGTGGAGGGCACAGGAGACCCTGGGGGCTTGGGGACCCCCAGAGCCTCATGGGTCCTAGGAGCCCCCCAGAGCCCTAGGGAAGCAGGCAGTGGGGTCAGGTTCCCTCACTGAGGGCCTGGCAGAGCCCGCAGGGGTGGGAGGAGGGTGTAGAGCCTCCCGGGGAGGATTGGGGGCGGCCAGCTGCCCCCTGTGGGCTGCACCTGAGCCAGAAGGGTGTCCCCGCCAGGCTCTGGTTACCTGGCCTGGCAGAGCTGCCTGAGGCTCCGGGCACGTCCATCCTGATGGGCATCCACACTCTCCTCCCTGTGCTCGATGCCACTGGAGCTATTTCAGGCGCCTGGTGAAGACATGAGCCGTCTGGCCAGACGGAGCCATGCCCCCGCCCACGGGGCCCTCCCAGCAGGGGCGTCCTGGCCCTGCATGCTGTGGTGACTCACGCCCGCCATCGGCCTGCTGGCCGGCTCTGTGCAGGGCGGCCCCCAAGGGCTGCTCGCCCAGGCCCACAGCAGGGAGTCCCTGGCATTGAGGACCACTGGGCAGGGGCCACCAGGCTGCTCCTCTCAGGGTCCCAGGCCCAGCCTTCTGTCCCCGGGCACCAACGCACGTCCCCAACAGATAAAAGAAGTCATACGTGCAGCGACATTCTTCATGCTCCCTCGGGGTCCACCCCCCACCATGCAGCACACCATCTTGCTCTGGGCCAGCTCTCACACCACCCCCCAATGCCGGGAGATTGAGTGAAGGGCCCACCGCCAAGGTCCCAGAGGCCAGAACAGCCATGGTGAAGTGTCCCCTTGGACGGAGTGGGAGTGACTGGCTCCAGGGCTGTGGCCACGGTGGGAGGGTCAGACGCTGAGGCTGGTCCCCAACTGGCCATCGCGCCCCAGGGGACAAGACCACAGACCGTCAAGGTCTTACGGCCCTCGGGGCCAGTGTGAGTTCACATTGGTGGTCCCAGCACCCCAGCCCTCGCGGGCACCCGGCTGGGAAGTGGGTGCAGGAGAAGGGCCCTGGGGCTGAATCTGAGATGCCACCCTGCAGGCCAGGCCCTTCCCAACACACGCGCCTGCTCCCCTCAGAGCGACCCTGAACCCGAGCCGGCCAGAAGTCCTGAGCTGGGTGCTGTGGGCACCAGCACCTCCAATCCCGATGAGGGTTTCTCCCCATAGGGCAGAGCAAAACTCAGAACCCGCACCTCCCCCATCACCTCCCCTTCCTCCCCACTCCATTTTCCAAGACTTCAGATATGCACAGAAGCCAGAAAAGGAAATTTCTTCTGCCCAATTCAAGCTGCAGTTCCCGTCCTACCCCTGATGTACCAGTTACTGGAAAGCAATTCCACAAACGCCTTTCTGTAAAGGACGTGTTTTGGGCCAGTTTATACAGCTACCCTTGTTCACCCAAAAATCTGGAAGCTGCCTTCCGCGAGCTGGGCCCTCCCCCTCGGACACTCAGGGAGGTGTTTCTGCGTGAAATATGGGCCTGCTCTGAGGCAGAAGACGAATGGGCGCAGTAAATTCTGGGGTGGAATTTGTTTAACCTATCACCCCCACCACCACCCGCCGGCAGTAAGTGCGACTCTGGGCGGCTGGAGCACTGATGTATTTTTATGACACTTGGCAAGGCCGCTCGGGAGGCTGGAGAAAACGCGCCAATCGGAGCTGCCGCAGAGGTGGGCGCGCTCCCCGACCGGGTCCTCACCCAGAAAATGTCCTGAAGCCTCACAGATTGCAGCAAACCCGTTCATTCATTCATGGCCGACTTCCCTCTCTAGCCAAGCAGGCTGCTGCTGCTGGACAGAACCAGGAAGACACTGCCCTCAGCCCAGTTCCCCAGCCCCCTGATGTGATGGGACAGGCCCCAGCAAGCGGGAACTTTAGTAACACCCAGCAGGAAGGCTGGAGGAAGAAGGAGGGGCCTGCCCTTCAAGTCATCCTGCCAGGTGCCTTCACAGGGAGTGAGCCCCCTGTCTTTGGTTGTAAGGAAGGAGACGCTGGGGAGCCCAGAGAGCAGGCTGGGCCAGGTGAACCTGGGCCTCTCCAGAAGCGCCCCGTCTCGCCGCTCAGACATGGCGCACTGCACAGGCCTGTGTCTGCAGCCACGGGGCAGCACTGTGTCTTCCTGCCCAAGGCCAGGACTCAGGAGGAGATGGTGGGCAGGCTGTGAAGGTGGGAATTCAACCCAACACACACATCCATGACCCTTGCCAAGAGGCCCAACTCACCACCCTACAGCCCTGGGTCTTGTGAGACAGCGACTTTCAGCTCCAAAGCACAATTCAGGCCTGGGTGACGTCCCTCCACGGCCACCAGTCCCCAGGGGCTGCTGTGGGGCCTGGACCCAGAAGGCACTCAGGAAAACGGGAACAGTTTCAGCTCCAACACCCTCTGATTAAATATCGATATTTAATCATCTGAGTCTTAATTGAAATAAATTAGGAAAACTCTCCCCCACTTTGTTTTGCAGAGAAAAGGAATCGATGGATGTGAGATGGGGGAGGGGTACCCCATGCAGGAGCAGCCCCGTCTCTGCCCAGCTCAGAGTCCCCCAATTCCAGCTCAGAGCCCCCATCCCAGCACAGAGACTCTTAGCACAGAGACCCCCATCCCAGGGCACAGACCCCCATCCCAGGGCATGGACCCCCCATCCCAGGGCACAGATCCTATCCCAGCTCATGGACCCCCTATCCCAGTTCATGGACCCCCCATCCCAGGGCACAGACCCCCATCCCAGTTCATAGACCCCCCCATCCCAGGACACAGACCCCCCATCCCAGTTCATGGACCCCCTATCTCAGCTCGTGGACCCCCATCCCAGCTCATGGACTCCCCATCCCAGCTCACGGACTCCCCATCCCAGGGCACAGACCCCATCCCAGGGCACAGACCCCCATCCCAGCGCACAGACCCCATCCCAGCTCACAGTCCTGCATTTCAGCATAGAGACCCCTTCTCTGCCCAGCCAAAGGACTCTGTCCAGCTCAGGCCCGGGGCCTCTGGCAGCATTTGCGTGGCCGTCCTGTGGGCTCCCCCTACCCTGAAGGCCTGCTGGGCACCACCTCTGCTCTGCATCAGTATTGACCCAGGAGTCGGGGGCCTGGCGGCCCACAGGCAGCTTGCAGAGTCACTCACGCCTGCCATGCTCCCCGGGCCCCTGAAATGTTTATGGAAGACTGGAACCCACTCTGGGCTCCACATTTACATCAGGAAAAATAACATTTTTTTTTTCTTCATGAAAAGTTCATTAAGGGCTTCTGGAGGAAAAGAAACCTTGAGTCCTTGGTATTCAACTCACCAGGGGTGTGAACCGCACCGCTGTGCCCGCCACGAGGCCCGACAGGCACAGAGCCAGGGCGGAACATTCCGGGGCAGCTTCTCCTGGAGTTCTGATGCCAAGGTCTGGTTTGGGGGAGGGCCAGTGTGAGACCAGGCGCCGTGTGTGTCCACGCCAAGCTCCCTGCAGGGGGAGGGGGGCTGCACAGGCAGCCTGGAACCCCGATGGGCAGATGTCAAGGTCACAGAAGCTTCTGGAACCCCTCCCAGGGTGTGGACACAGCTGCCTGTGTTATGCTGTGCTTGACCTGCAAGTATTTCAGTGGCTTCTGCTGGCTCAGGCCGCCAGAGCAAAGCCCCACAGACCGGCTTGACAGCAGGAGTGTGTCTCCTCCCAGTCCTGGTGCTGGACATGGAGACCAGGTCGTGGGCAGGGCTGGTCCTCTGGCGGCCTGTCCTCAGTGAGCACATGGCCACCTTCTCCCCGGGTCCCTGGGGTCTCCTCTGTGCCCTTCTGTGTCCTGACCTCCGAAGGACACCGGTTATGTTGATTAGGGCCCCCCTAACAACCCCAATATACCTTCTCCACCTCTCTAAAGGGCCCGTCCTCCAAATACAGTCACGTCCTTGGGGGACGGGAGCCAGGGATTAACGGGAACTTGAGGGACACGCCCTGCCCATGAGCGCTTCTGTCTCTGACAGTCACCTCGGGGCGATGAAAACAAGTCACGGCTCGAGGACTTCCCTGGTGGTCCCATGGTTAGGAATCCGCCTGCCAATGCAGGGGACACCAATTCGATCCCACCAATTTGATCCCTGGTCTGGGAAGATCTACATGCTGCAGAGCAATTAAACCCGTGCACCACAACTTCCTAGCCTGCGCTCTAGAGCCCCTGCTTAGCAAGAAAAACCACAGCAATGAGAAGCCCACACTCCACAGTGAAGAGCCACCCCCCCCCACCCTGCTCACCGCAACTAGAGAAAACCCCGCACAGCAACATAGCAACAAGGACCCAGCACAGCCGTAGATAAATAAGTCGTCACCTCCTGGGCGCTCAGAGCTGTGCAGGCATGTTACCCCCTCAGCCCTACAAATAGGGCACCGGGATCCTCCACCCTGTGGACATGGGGACACACTCGCTTGTCCAGGGGTCCCAGGCCTCTGCTATGGGAATCCCAGGGAACAGGCAGGACCACAGGGTGAGGGAGAGACTGGAGATAACTCTTAACTCACTCTGTACCCCCGAGGATTCCTAGGGCCTGCGCCAGGTGCCACCCCTCTCTGAGCCTCAGTATTCCCATCTGTAAAGTGGGTGCAACCAGCATCCCCACCCCCCACCCCCCCCCGGAGGTTACAGGCAGAGGCACTTTGGCCGGGGCTGGAAAAGGTTTCCTGTGTGGGGCACCTGTCATCACCATCACGGATCAGGAAATCACATCCAGGTGCAGAGGCAGGTGGACGGCACACGGCTCCTGCCAGAGGCTGCACGCAGATGGCTGTGAGTGACCCATGCCCTGGGAAGCCGCTTCTCTCCAGGAGGGCTGCTGCCTGTGCCCACCCCTGCCACACAGGCCCGGCCTGTACACCACAGAGGAGGACGGCCTCCCAAGATGTCACGGGCCCTGGGCTTCCAGGGGCCACTGCCTGGGGCCAGCGCTTCCCGGGGGACCAAGGCCTTCCCCCATGGAGTTGCACCGGCCTCTGCCTAACTGTTACTGGGGTCTCAGTGTTACACGTGGTGGGAGGGGACGCTCTGTGTGGGGCCCTTGGCGGGAGGTTGCCACATGCTGCTGTCTGGGGAACCGGGCGACCGGGGCTCCGGGTGACCAAGGGCCACTGCAGCACATTCTGGGCCCGTGTCTGGGCTTCTAGCCCCGCCAGGTGGTGCGAGGGGCCCGTCTCGGACTCCCGCCACCAGCAGCACTTTCCACGAAGCCTGGGAAGTCTCCCTGGGGCCCACCCCTGCCCCAGAGAGTGTGACTCGGGGAGTGAGCTCTGGAACCCTCGGGACACGCGAACAAATGTGAGTACAGGGGTGCCCAAGGCTGTCAGGGCCGGACGTGGAGTCTCCAGGGTAAGGGAACTCGGACTCCCACCACCAGCAGCACTTTCCACGAAGCCTGGGAAGTCTCCCTGGGGCCCACCCCTGCCCCAGAGAGTGTGACTCGGGGAGTGAGCTCTGGAACCCTCGGGACACGCGAACAAATGTGAGTACAGGGGTGCCCAAGGCTGTCAGGGCCGGACGTGGAGTCTCCAGGGTAAGGGACTGGTCCGGCCCCAGCCCCGCACTCTGAGCCGCATCCTTGGCACTGGGCAGGATCCCTGGGCACTGGCTGAACCCAGAGAGGCCAGGCCCCTTGTGCGCCTCTGCGGCCCCCTCTCCACTCTGGCTTCTCCACACCCCTGGCCTGGCCCAGGCTCCCAGCCCCTCCTGCTGGGCCCAGCTCCGACAAAAACTCACTTCTCAAAGCCGCCCCCTGCCCTGGGGTGGCCCAGCCTGCGTCTGCTGCTTGCGGGAGAGAACACTTACGCTCCAGTTCCCTCCTACCTTGGAGAAACCCCTGCGTCAGGCCAGCCGGGCCCCTGCTCAGCCAGGGGCTGCTTCTCTCCTCCCCAGCCCAAGCAACCTCACTTGGGTCTTTCAATTTGTGGAAAAGTTCAGATCTGTCTTTAAGCGACCGCAGTACAAACGCTCTGGGTGAGTCAGCCCCACACCTGAGTCATCTTGGCTGCCACGAATCTTTCTAATTTATCGAGGTGAGATTCTCGTAACACAAAATTAACCATTTACAATGAACATTCTCGACATGATGCGACCACCACCTCCATGCAGCTCCAGGACGTTCATGCCCTGCCCAGCCCCCGGGGACCACGGACCCACCCTCTCTGCGGATCTGCCCACCCTGGACGCTCCACCTTCGGGGATCTCTCACCGTGTGGCCTTCTGTGTCTGGTTTCTCTCGCTCAGCATCGTGTTTTCTAGGCACGCTCCTACCATAGCAAGCGCCCATGCTCCCTTCCCGTTTGGGGCCAAGTGAGGCTCTGCGTGTGGGGGGCCACACATGTCTCCCCCTTGGCCTGGCTGGTGTCACCCGCTGTCCCGGGGCCACGGCAGTGTGCACGGCCGAGCCTCCCTGCGCGGTCCTGGCCCACAAACCCGGTCGGTGCGCACCAGGTGTCGGCTTCGCACCCGTTTATCCTCCGCATGGACTCTCCAAGAACAGGTTAGATTGCAACCATTTTAATCAGCCCCCGGTGAGGCGTATCAGGGCTTCCCAGGTGGCTCAGAGGTAAACAACCTGCCTGCAATGGAGGAGACACAGGAGATGAGCGTTCAGTCCCTGGGTGGGAAAGATCCCCTGGAGGAGGGCACAGGAACCCACTCCAGTGTTCTTGCCTGGAGGATCCCATGGACAGAGAAGCCTGGTGGGCAACAGTCTCTAAGAGTGGGACACGACTGAGTGACTGGGCACACACACACACACACACACACACACACACACACACACACAGTGTATCGGGGTCCTGGGGGCTGTACTGGCTGCTCCTCTATGCAGAGACACCAGTTCTCTGCCTCCAGAGGTCACACATGCCTGCTGTCCCCACCAAAGGGTGACCCCGGTCATCCCAGAAGCAGGCTCTGAGGCCGACGTAAAGGGGCTGCCTGTGTCCTGTCACCTGATTCCCAGGGAGCCCCCAGGTGAGGAGCAGCGCCCAGACAGGCCGAGAGCCATGTCCAAGGCCAGACGGCCGGCCATGAGCAGAGCTAGGAGGCGAGCCCCTAGCCCGCCCAGGGTCCGGCGTCCCTCTCTGCTCTCCTGAGCTCGGCTTCCAGCTGACCATCCTGCTGGCATTCCGAGAAAATCAGACCCTCCCGGGTGGAAACAGCATCTGTCCAAATGAGTTTTCCGAGTCTGGTTTAAAGCACTCTGAGAAGCTCCAGGAGAGAAAATGTGGTTTTGATTTTCTGGGGCAGCCAGACCCCCGAACTCAGCCCCTGCAGCCTGAGAGCCCCTCGCTATTTCTCAGCCAGACGCAGCCGTCACGGGGGGAGCTGTCAACAGGCAGCCCCTCCCCAGGGACTGGGGCTCCTCCAGCCCCACTTCAGACAGAGCCAGCAGCTGAGCTCAGACCGGCCACTTATTGAGGTCACTGAGAAACTGGGGCAGGGAAGGAGTTGACCCCATGGGGCTTCTGGGAGGTCAGGCTGGGGTCAAGCTGCCGCCTTCGGCCTGGGACAGCCTGGCCAGGTGGTGAGCTCCCCGGCACAGGCAGGATGCCAGGGCAGCTGGGCGTGAGGACAGAGGGGAAGCCCTCCCAAGGACCTGTGCCCACTCTTGTCTCATCTGAGCTCAGGAGGTGTCGCTTGTGTACACCTTTGGCTGGAGGATCCCAAGTCCAAAGACAGCAGGAAGGGTCTAGCCACCCAGAGTCTATGTTGGGGTCCCCAGGGGCTCCTGCAGACTGTCCCAGGCCAGGCTCTTGGAAGTCCACAGGAGCAATCTGGGGGAATCCGGTGGGCTCCTGGGACTAAGGTCACAAGAAAAGCCCTCCTTCTCCCAGGATCAGTCCCCTGAATTTACATCAGCTGAAGAGCAACTCAAGATGCCTCACAAGGCGCTTTGTGATGTGAGACCCCATTCTCCATCGACAGAGCGGGCAGACCCCGCTAGGCAGGGAGTCTGAGTGATGTCACGAGGGGAGGCGGCCAGAGCTCAGCCCGCGGACCTCCCACCCAGATGCTGTCCCCGGCCCACCCCGATGGTCAGCTCATGTGCCTGCATGAGGTGCTGAGGTCAGCAACGACCACAGTGGGTTCCCCGCTGCCCTCCTGGGGCTCATGGAGTGTGGGCAGGACTGAGTCCCACCCTTCCTCCTGGATGCTGAAAACAAACAGGTAGCCCTCTCAGTCCCCTTAGGTCTCCTGGGAAGCGGAAATGACCATTCTGGCTCCAGCTGAGCCAGCTGGCTTCCTGCTCCTCCATCTCTGTCTTGGGTGCAGGGCCTGCAGGGTGCCCGCTGGGCTCTCCCTCTGGACTCACCCCCCCACACACACACCTCCTCCGCCAGCCCCGCAGGCCCCGCCCACCGGGCCAGGCCCCCTGCATGCCGCTTGATGCCCAGTCGGGAGCCAGTCCACATGGCAAATTAATTGTTTCCACGGTTAGGAGCCCCCTTTCCACGAATCTCCCTCAGAGAGCCCCCCAGCCTGGTCCAGCGCCTCCAGGACCCGCGCTGTCTTCATTCCCCGGGCATTTCTTGAGCTTCCTCCCTGG
Source organism: Cephalophus harveyi (assembly GCA_006410635.1). Lineage (NCBI taxonomy): Eukaryota > Metazoa > Chordata > Mammalia > Artiodactyla > Bovidae > Cephalophus > Cephalophus harveyi. Next base: position 306,827 of record SJYT01068732.1, read on the forward strand.
GGGCCCCCAGCCTCGCTGTGCGGGCCCCAGCACCGTGGCTCTGGCCTCTCCACCCTCTACGACTGCGCAGGAATCTCACGTTTTAGTCCCGTTTAGGCTCCGTGGGGCCCAAGCCTCTGCTCCTTCAAGCTGACCACTTGGCTGCCCACGGGAATATCGCTTCTCTCTTCCCCTGGTGGCTCCCTCGGCCCCCGCGGTGCCCAGACAGGTGGACCCGGGTGCCCATTTCCCAGATGAGTAACCGAGTCTGAGCCTCTGGGACACGCCCGGCCCGGGGCGGGGGGCGGCGGGGGGCGAACCAGCAGGGAACAGAAGCGGCCTCTGGCTGGGGTCCCAGCATCCTTCCGGATGGCGGGGTGGCGGGGCGGAGGACGGCGGGCTGCATTTTGCAGACGAGCTTCAGAGGCTCCACACCAAGGAAGATTTGGGTGGGGCCTCTCCCGGGCTTCATGCAAATGCGCCTCCGCCGTGCTGTTTAGTACCGGCGCGGGGAGCAGCCGCGCCCACACTCCGGATCTGCCGCGCCCGCCGCCGCCCACGCGCCCTGCGGAATTAGCTCGCAAATGGGAGGAACAGGTGACGGGCGCCCGCGTGGGGGAGCAGCCCCGCCGAGCGCACACACGGTGTGCGGAGCTGGAGGCGGGAGGGGGCGAGGGCCCGCGACCCTATCGACCCAGCACCGTCAAGAAGGAGTTGGTCTGCTTTCCAAAGGCACCGAGCGGGCTGCGTCGTGCTTTGCAAGAATACCGCTTCCCTGCCAGATGGAAGCAGGACGCCCACCTCCCGGAGCCCCAGCGCCGGTTTCCTCCGCGACAGCTCCTGCTCGCTGCAGGCGCTCCCGAGGCGATGGAAGACCCCGCTCGGCCGGCCTGCGACTTCCATCTGCCCGCGGGCGGCCGGGCTGGTGTTCCAGGGGAGGAAACACTGCCGCCGGCGCTTCCCGCTCGGGTACTGGCGCCGGGGCACCTCCCGCCGGCCCGGCTCCAAGTCCCGCAGCCCTCGGTGTGCGCCCCTCACCCGGCCGGCTCCCAGGGGCCAGCCTGAGCATCCAGACGTGCCCACTGCGCTCCCGGGGAGTGCAGAGGGATCCAGAACCTTCTTAACTAAGACACCAAGAACGCGTCCCCTGCGGGTGATGCCAGCGCAGGGGGCTTATGGGCAGGGGCACCCTGGGTGGGACTCAGGGAGGCCGAGCCTGGGAGCAGCGCCTTGGCCCACAAGCCCCTTTGTCCAGCTGCCGGGGCGAGGGCCCTTCCCCTTCCCAGCCGGCCAAGGCCAGACAGCCCACGCCTCTCGGAGTGCAGACAGTACAGGGTCCATCTTCACAGCAGCAGAGCCTGGCCCGTCCCGCCCCCGGGGCCTGCCCCACTTTGTTTCTGCCCCACTTTGTTCTTCTGCCCGGGGGCTTGGCCTGGGCCGGCCAGCAGGGTGCCTGTGGGGAAATCACAGATCCTCAGGCCTTGGCTGAGATGGCACAGACCCGCCCAGCTCACCCGGATGGTGGTGGCTGTCCTCACAGCTCCCGCCCCCTCCAGCACACTCGCCTGCTCCCCAGCCCTTGTGAACGAACACTTCCCCAGATCCTCATGCAACAGAGCGCGGGAGATGTCCTCCTTTCACCGGACAGTGCTCATGCCTGGACATTCCTCTCTGGGGCCTCAGGCAGCTATGCAGGGCTCCCGCCCTCCCTTGCCCCCAGCAGAATAAAGATGCCTGGGACACCCGGGAGTGGATAACAGGTTCTCCTCACCACTACTTTCCTGTCTTCAGCGTAGTTTCTCTCCATCTGCTGAGCAGAGTGGAACCTTCCAGAATGTGGAGACTTGGGGATGTGGGTTCCCCCACTCTGGGGAGAAAAATTTCCAGAGACCCCACTTCCCATAGAGAGGTCAGCAGAATTTGGGGTTATCTTGGAAGAAATCCTTCTGTGTGTTTTTCTCACTGCCCTACCTTTAAAAACAAGAAAGCAAAAACCCTCATCCTGGAAGTGAGTGGAGTCTTGTGAGATCCCTGCCTCTGGGGGCCCGCCCCAGAGGAGCCCGACTCCTCCTAGCTCCATTGGACCACAGCGTGTGGAAAGACATTCCCTTCTTTACTTGAAGGGCATGTGGGAAGCTCCCCGTCTATCCCGTTAACATGAGTGCTTTCCTGGGTGTGCAGGCTCAGGTGCAGGCAGCTCTGGAGCGGGCTGCCACACCACAGGCTCGCTGCAGGAGGATGGAGTCCATTTCAAGGGATGAGGCCCCGGTCCCCATGTCCTCTCCAGCACTTCATGTTTTCCCTTCTCTAAATGTTGGTCGTTCTGGCAGGTGCCCTCCCCGGCCCCGCCCCGCCATGCCTTCTGGAGAAGGGAGCTCAGCACGTGCTTCAGATATCTCTTGATCATTCAAGGTCTCGATCATGAGTGTTTCTCACCATTCTCTATTAAACAGCTCAGAGCAGGCCAGCCCCCACCCCCAACAACCACTGTGCGTGGACCACCAGCCTACCACTCAGGGATGTGCAGGGTTCCCGGGGTTCCTTTGTGTCTCTGGCCCCGTCAGCCACCCCTTTTCACTCCCTGCTAGGCCTGTACAGGGAGCTGTCATCTGAGATGTATTGAAAGAGAAACGGCCTGGCTTCCTGCCCTTCTGGGGCCGCTGAGCATTCATCTGGCTTCAGGCTTTGGAGAACTGAGACTTGCCCCATCTTCCTCCATTCATTCATGAATTCACAGTCAGCAAACACTCCCTGAGCATCTGGTCTGTGCCCAGAACAGCCCAGGTCAAAGGTGAAGTTCAAGCACAGCCAAGGCTCTGACCCTGTTGAGCTCGTAAGGCCACCCAGGGGCTCACTGCCCGTGTTGGGATGGGGTTACCCCTCCCCTTGCCCCCATCCACACCCCGAAGTGTGTGTTTTCCATAGCAGGGCAGTCAGTGTGTGAGCTCCCACATCTGTCTGTTGGGTGACCATCGTTCGGGTTCTCCAGGGACAGAGGGCCTCCTCAGACACGTGACAGTCAGTGTTGGGAGAAACCAGAATGAGCTGGGACCCAGAGCTGTGAGGGGCAGCGCCTGAGTCCTGGCCCGGAGATTTCTACCTGCCCCAGGCATGGCTTGGGGCTGTGTCTCCTCAGTGCTGCTGCCCAATCATGCCCAGCAAGAAAAGAACCAGCCAGATGGGCCCCTGGCACTGAGTGAATGTGCATAGAGTGGTACCATTTACAGGGCCAGCCCTGCCCAGCAGGCCGACCCCCTGGCTGAGGTGTCATCCTAACTTCAGCTCAGATCCACTCTGGGGGATGTGTTTAGTGGCTGCTCTGAACCCAATGCATCTCCCATGCCTCTGAGCCCTGTTCCTGGGGTGGTCCACATCATCCTTCTCATTTTATAGTGGGACCGCAGAGGCCAGAGAGGCCCTGGGCGGGGGTGAGGGGCAAGCTCCCTGACGCCAGGCACCGGACCCCGCTGTGATGACCCTCTCTTCCTGTCTGGGGAAGGTAGACGCCTCCAGTTTCTAGAGCTAGGGTCACCCAGGCCCTTTCCACATTCATCTCATCCCTCCCTCCCCCTCCTTTAGTGAACCGGTTTCTCAGAGGACCCCAGTGGCCCCAGAAAGGGGGGAGAAGGGAGAGGAGGCCCCCTTTTTGGGGTGATGCCCAGAGGGTCCAGGCCACCTCAGTCCCACACTCATGTGTCAGAGGGGACACACATCTGACACGACTGTTGGGGAGGGGGGTTGTCCAGAGGCCCTGCCGTCAACAGGACCAGGTCAGCTGGAAGCAGGTGTGGCCTCTGCTCCCTCCGTGCAGCCCTGATCTGGCAGAGCCCCCACCCTCAGAGGCAGCCGGCACCCCACCTCCACCTGTGCGGGGGGAGGGGGTACGGCAGGGGGCTGATCCACCCTCCTGTGAAGGTCTCAGGAGCCCAGGAGCCCCCCGGCCGGGGCTTGAGTGCTGAGACCAGGGACGCAGGCTTGGGCTCTCATCCTCCATCAGCTGGATCACGAGCTGGGCAAGCGGTCCCAGGGTGGTGCCGCCTGTCCGTTAACATCCAGGGGACAAACACTGCTGGCCCCCCACACTCCTATCACCTGCACGGGGAGACCCCTTTCCTCCCATCCCTGAGAAGACACCTCATGAGGCACAGGCCATTCTGTGAAGGAGCAGGGGGCTTCTAACAAATACCAGCTCCAGCCCCCCGGAGGCCGGGTGCACGGAGGGGCCGGCCAGCCTCCCCTCACCGTCCCCGGTGCACTCCTAACTCGCAGGCTGTCTGCTTTGCCCTCCTGGAGCAGCTCAGCTTTTCTGGGTGGGAGAGCTGGATCTGTAGGTGGCACTTTTTTTTCCTGGTGACGTCTGAATAACCATGACAGCGGCAGCAGGCGCTGGTGGAGCCTGGCTCTCGGGAGAGCTGCCTCTGGGTTTTCCAGGCTCCCTCTCCCCTCCACGCTCGCCCCCTCTCCTGTCTTTTCCCCACTCTTCTCCTCACCTGTCTCCTCCTCTTTCCTCTCCTCTCAGTCTTTCTCCTTCTCCCCCACCCCCACCTTCTGCTTCTCACAGTGCAGGGAGTGGGGGGCGCCCCCTCTGCTGGCCTCTGTCCCCTGAGCCGGGAGTTGAGTCTGGAGGCCAGGACGCCCACCCCAAAGTTCCCTCTGCCGCCAAATATTTACGCTGTGTCTGCACACAAAAATTAATACATCGATTTTGTCAGCCGATTCCCACTGCCCGCGTGGCCACCATGGCAGGGCCCACAATGCCGCCCAGGCCGGCTGGTCGCGCATACAAAGCACCCGCCCGGCCATTATGATTCCGGAGCTGAAATCCACCCCTGCGTGCATCTCATCGGTCATTCAGCAGCCCTTAATGACTTGTCAGTTCCTTGCCCTGCCATTTTCTGTCTAATTAATTCTTTTATTGTGCACCGGATAAAGCAAGACAAAGGCCTCCCGGCAATAATGATTCATTAAAATGCAGCGCCTTCGCCTGCTCTTGGCCCCGCACCAGCCCGGCTGCGCTCCACCCGGCCTCCAGCACCTTAACCCTTTGCGGGGTCCCGTGGGGGGCACCCTGGCCTGGGAGTTGGTGAGCAGGGCCGAGTTGACTCGGGGAGGGGCCTCGCGAAGAGATCTGTCCAGGGATCTTGCGCTTTCCCAGGGCAGCTGGAGCCCTGAGCCCCCCACGTTCTGGCCTCAGCACCCCCAGGGACAACAGGGACTGAAGAGAACTGGGGGGCGCAGGGAAACATCTACGGCTCACAGGACCACTCCCCACCCCCCATCCTGGGACAGCCCCGCCCGGGCAGGAGGCAGGAAGGCGCCCTGGCCTCCACCAGCCAGTCTGGGGCTGAGCTGAGGAAGTCACTGGGCGCCTGGGAGGAGATGAGGGGAGGGAAGACCCCAGGGGCCCTGGACGAGTCTGTCCGCAGGAGAGGGCTAGAGGGCTCTGGTCCTGTTTGTCCACACGCTGGCCCGGCCTCTCTGAGTGCACCCTCAGGGCACCTTGGCAAGGCCGTCGCCACCTCATGGTCATGGGCACAGAGGGGCAGAGCTTCCAGCCCCCGGCACGGCGACCTCCCTGCAGGCACTCAGAGTGGCAGAAGGGGTCTCAGAGGCGGGGGCTGGGAACGGGCAACCCAGGCCCCCCGCCTTGGAATGCACATTCTCTGCCCATTTCATTTTCACTTGATTTTTTTAAGCAGCAAATCTGCCTTATTCTGCCGATAAGCATGGCGCCACATGGTGTGACTGGAGGTGGTAATGGCTCCAGGAGCCGCTCTCAAGTGTCCGCTCAGGCCCTAAACTCGCTGGTTCTGCCCAGCACATCAGGGTGTCACTTCCATCTTACAGGTGGGGCTGAAACCAGCTGGAAGAGGGACAAGAGAGGACAGCCTCAGAGCCTGGGTACCCGGCACGTGGTCTGGGGTGGACACGCTGGGCCCTCGGGGCCAGGCCGTGGTGCTGCTTCCTGCTGCACCCCGTCCTCGGTGGCAGCGGGGCCTCGGCCCCGGGTGTATTTCTGCCTTCTGCTCCTTCCCTCCATGGCTTTTCTCCTTGGAGGGCCCCCACGCCCTATCGGGGCCAGGGGCCTGAGTTTGGGGGCAGAGTGTGGCTACACGCCTCCTTCCTCAAGAAGGAACCCTCACCCTACGCGCCTGGCAGAGCACCTCGTCTGCCCTGTCTCGGGTCTACACTGGCCCCGGGGTGAGGGGGTGGTACTTGTCACTGCTGGCTTTGTGGCGTCCAGACTGGGTCGTGATCAGCACGGGTTTTTCATGAAGCCTGCTGGAATGTGTCCATGGAGGCCGTCCACACAGGGAGTGAGGGCTTGCCCGGTGCCGGGTGGCCCTAAGTCGCCACCTGGAGACATTGTCCGCCTCCGCCCCTGCCCCACCTGACGCCATGGACCAGACGTCAGGGAGGAAAGAGTGGCTCCACACCAGGCCAGGACCCTCCATCTGTAATGTCCCGTTCAGGCTGCTGTCCCGTTAAATGTGGCCCGAAGTCACAGCAGGCTGGGTGGGTCCCGAGCCCAAGCCTCGGGATCTGCAGGTGAGCGGGCCTTCGGGCCTTCCTCACGCAGCTGCCCAGAGGACCCAGGCCTCCCCGGGAGCTGAGGCCACATGGACTGTGAGCTCCCATCCAAGCAGGAAGTCTCCTTCTGAGAGCCGATGTCATTCCAGGAAGGGGCCTTCCTACCTCACCTGAGCAGGGCGGGGTTGTGAAGGCCAGTTCCCCTTTCTCCCTCAACAGGGCACTCTGTTCAGCCGACACCAGAGGCAATGCTCTCGCTTCTGGGTGAGGAAGTGAAAATTGAGGAACTTCTGCCAGGCTGGCCATGGGGTGGGCCGAGGGACCGGCCTCCCGAGAATAGGACTCCGGACCAGCTCGCAGCCTGGCTCTCCTGGACTCAGGGCGAGGCCAGGCGAGGCTGACCTTGAGGGAACGTTGTTAGCCAGGCTCTCGTCAAAAACCCTTCACCAGGGACTTCCCTGGGGGTCTAGTGGTTAGGACTCTTCCTTCCACTGCAGGGGGCTCAGGCTCCATCCCTGGTGGGGGAGCTAGTATCCTGATGCCTCGTGGGATGGCCAAAAAAGAAAAAAAATCCTTCTCCAGCCTAAGGACCAGGACAGGCCAGAGACCCCTCCCAGCAGCCCTGACCTCTAGGGTGTCCATCCTGGATGCCTTCTGAGAGTGTCACTGAGGGGTCTGGCATTTGGAGAAACAAAGATTTCCATCACTTCCAAGGCCCTTGGCTGTGGGCTCAGCCTGTGATGTTGGAAAATGCTCCCAGCGGGGGTCGGAAGGTGAGCCACCAGCCCAGCCCCCAAAGAGGGGAGGGGGCACCTGGAGGGGCAAGGACACAGCATCTCTAGGCCCTAGGCCAGGCAGGGGTGGGGACTCACCTCTGAGCTTCCGGAGCTCAGAGGTCTGAAACTCACGGGAACCCCGCCCAGGGTGAGTCGGCAGGAGAAGACTGGGCCCTGGGGAGTTAACTTGCAGGAGCCCCTCCAAGTCCAGACAAAACCAGCAGAGCCGCCAGCCCTCGGGAACCAGGGCCGTTCCAGAGTAGCACAGGGGAGGCCTCCTTTCCTCTTGTCAGCAAGCTGGACGCCGGGGCCTTCCTCGATTTGGGGCATCGGTGTGAGGGCTTGGAGGGCCATATGGACTTGGACAGCCCTTGGCCGGGCCCAGGCCGGGCGGGGTTGGCTCCGTGAAGGCAGCCGGCTGTGAAGGCCGTGGGCGTCCGTGAGCCTGGCTTTCTGCAGCCCCTTCCCAGACCCGCCTCACCCGGGAAGCTTGGCACACACTGGCCTCACGAACCCTCATAAATCCGGGCAGCTCTTCCCAAACACTGCTCTTGGCAGGCCCTGGACGCAGCTCCCCAGCGCGGGGCGAGGGACGCGCCCTGGACTGCAGCCACGCGGGCGGCTGGGCTGGCAAGGGGATGGGGTGTGCACCCCCCTGCCCGCGCCGCCCCATTAAAATTACAGAGGCAGCTGCCTGGAGTATCTTGGTTCTCATGAGAAGTATAATCTCCCTCTCAACCCAACCCAGCCGAGTCTGCGCAGCTCAGACGTGGGCGCCTCTGGGCCTGCGAAGCTCCCGCACGAGCCGCGTGTACGGGAAAGACCCCTGGCTTGTCGTCGCTCCCACAACCGTCTCTGCCTAGAAACCCTTTCTGCCCACCAGACAGCCCTGCCTAGGGCCTGCAGGGCGGCTTTTATCCAGCTCCCGGCCTGGCTCCAAGCCAGCGCCCGAAAAATGCCGTCAGCCACCCAGAGACCAGCTCTGGGATTCGCCTGGGAGGAAACCGCCGCCCGAATCTAGTTCATCTGGACCCGTTTTGCCTCCTGAGGAGCCCCCCACCACCCGCAGGAAGATGGAGGGTGGTCTGGCCAGCCGGCCCCTCCCCAGGGAGCCTGGGGTTAACCCTCACAGAGCCCCCCTTCAAAACGGGACCCCCCTTGGTCTTGGAGACACACAGCTCCCAGGCTTATAGGAAGCAACACACAAAATGCAGCCCACGTAGATAAAAAGCATTTTTTAATTTTTATCAAATCAATCTGTACAAAAGTTAGCGTTGCTTGGTCAGAAAGGAGCGAAACACAGCAGGTAAGTGACAGCGAAAGTTCAAACTTGACACCAAAAAATAGATTGCATAAAAACGAGTTTGCTGCAGCCCCCTGCCCCCACCCCCAGGAAGACATATGCAAAAGAAAAAAAAAAATTTTGTTCTAGAAAAAGGTAGGAAAAAGTAGAAAAAGTAAAAAGAAGCAACATCTCAGATGTACTTAAATTTACAAAGTTTTAAAGGCACAATTTTCCAAAGTAGGCGGTTATCATCGCTCAGCGCACAGCGGAAGCAGGACAGGTAAATCCGGCATTTTTCTTCTAAAACTAAGAATCTAAAAACGCTTAGTGGAAAAGGTTCTAGTTTCACAGCTTGTAGGTGGCGCCTGGTTCCTAAGAGCCGAGATTAATGCATTTCTGGAGCCACCAAGTCCCAGGAAATCCCCGCCTCCACCACTTGGCACGGCCGCAGGCAGGGATGAAATTCAGTGGCACTCTGCCTCCTAAAGCTTGACTTAATGGCCGTGCCAGGGGTACCCCGACCTGATCAGAGAAACCACAAGACAAGCCCCTTCTCCTGCCTCAGGGCTCCGGCCATCTCCGGGGGACCTGGAGCTGGGGCCCTGCCACTCGGAGCAGGGACCCCCACCCTCTGCCCCGCCCACACCTCACCCTCAGCTCTCCGGCTTCTGTTTCATCTTAAATTCTACTCTCTGCACAGATTATTTCATTAATTAAAGATAAAATAACACAGAACATAAATACATTTTAACAGCTTTCAAAACAAATCAAACACATTGAAGCTTCAAAAATAAAAATTAAAAAAAAAATAAAATAAAAAGAGAGACGTGTTAATCACAGCCAAACCTTGCTCGGAAGAACCCTAACTACAAGGAACACCTCCAGTCTAATGGGCTGGTCCCAGGAGATGATCCCTCGGACGCCTCCCGGCCACGGGAATGTCATCCGTGGGCCCTGCGCGTTCTCAGTACCAAGGCTGGCCAGGCCCTCGGAGCTCGGGGGAGGCCCAGAGCCCCCGGCGCCTCTTCCCTCTTTTTGTCTTTTGTGCTGTAGCTGCCGCTTTGCAGCCATGGAGAGGCAAAACCCAGGCTCCCATGCCTGCTTCCAAGCCGCAGTCCCCGCAAAAAGAGAGGGAAGGGAAGGAGGGCTTTGTCTGTGGTTGGGGGTCTAGGAATCTGGAAGCAGAGGGGGCTCATCCACACAGCCTGGCTCCTCATGGACCTTGGCAGGCACTTGATGCAGCCGCGACTCCTGCCCTCGTTGCACCTTCCGAGCCCCTGGAGGCCTGTGTGTCTCTGCCGGGGCGAGGAGGTCCTCGGCTGGCACCCCTCCTGCGGCCGCACCCTCAGGGTCTGGTCAGGGTGGTGTACACGGGCTGCTCCCAGTTACTGGGGGGGCTGTGGGCGGGCGGCACAGACAAGCCCCCGAGCAGAGGCGAGGCGTAGGGCCGGCGGGGTGAGTGGAAGTAGGGGTACTGGTAGAGGCCAGACGGGTAGCCAGGGAATGGGCCGTAGTAGCTGGGCGCCTGCAGGTCGGTGTAGTCGCACTGCGAGCTGGTGAAGGAGCTGGCGGCTGCGGCGGGGGCGGCGGTGGTGACGCTGGCCTGCGCGCTGTAGGAGCCGTAGTCGGTGTGGCCCGGGGAGCCGTGCGACTGGTCTCCGTAGTGCCCGGGGCTCAGCTGCTCCGTCTTGATGTGTGGCCGCGGGGGGCCCGCCTCAGTGGGCGACGCAGAGGCCGACGGCGTGCCCTTGTGAGCCCACACGGGGGATGCCCCGATGCTGGCCGCCCCAGAATGCGAGTAGGATGCGCCCCCGTAGGAGCCGGTTGCCGCAGGCTGGCCAGGCTCGGCGGGCAGGGCCGAGTGGCCGTTGAGGGGCAGGTACTGGTCGAACTCGTGGACATCGAAGGTGTCCATGTTCCCGATGACCTCACTGCTCAGCTCGGAGATGTCCACGTTGCTGAAGTCGATGTTCTGACGCCCGCTGTCCACCAGGCGGCGGCCTTCCAGCTTCAGCTCCTGCTTGCCCCCGTGGTGCAGGTCAGTCTTGGGGGTGGTGGGCGGGGTGGGCGGCCCGTGGGTCTGCCCTGAGGACAGAGCACATTTCAAGGATGAATGCCCCTTCTGTAGGGGGCGGCTGGGCTGGCGACACACACATGGGAGGAAAACCCGCCCCGCTAACTGCCGCAGGTAGGAATCAACAGCTTTTTGTTCCCGTATATTTCCCAGAAATTCCAGCAAAGCCAGACCCAGACCTCACTCTGCAGCCAAGGAAATTCTGTTAAGCACTGTTCTAGGGGAAGACCTGGGGCCAGGGAGGCCCCGTCGTGACCACCAAGGTGGGGGTGGTGGGGAGGAGAGGAAGCGCCCAGTCCCCCACCCATGGCAACCACAGGGTCCACACCAAACCTGTCTCCCCAGGCCCACTGCTTTCGCCAGCTCAACTAAGACTGCTCAGCTGGCCGGGATTCCACCCCGAGTCAGTCTGATCCTGAAACTGAGCTGCTGACCACCAGCCCAGCAGCATGAGTGAACCCGAAGTCAGAACCAGTAAAAAGGCCAGGGGAGCAGAAAGGCCTTCCTGAAGGATAGAAAATGCCCAGGTCACAGGGCACTGGGCCAGGATGAGCTCTGAGGTGCCCAGTGTCAGAGGAGGCCGAGCAGGCCCCGTGGGCGTCAGAATAGCTGCCTCTCGGGGCTACGGGCCTTTCTCAGGGGACCCGGGGAAGGCCTGGTTCTCTTGAGGGCCGTGACCTGCTCGCTGGCCCCAGGAGCCCACCTGTGTGGTCACCGTGGTGGTGCGCGTCCCCCAGGCCGGCGTCGGTCTTGTACACGCCGCCCGGGTGGTGGCCCAGCTCGGCTCCCGAGTCCGAGTCGCTCTGGCCGGTCTTCACGCTCTTCCTGCGGCGCGGCTGGTACTTGTAATCGGGGTGGTCCTTCTTGTGCTGGACACGCAGCCGCTCCGCCTCCTCCACAAAGGGGCGCTTTTCACTCTCACTCAGCAGGCTGCGGGACAGAGGGCAGGGGCGGGATGAGCAGGCGGCCGGCACCGCATCGACGAGCCTGGGAAGTCCAGGGGAGCTGTGTGCCGGCCTGCGTCTCTGTGGGGGTGGGGGTCCCAGGTCTTGCGCCCCTGCTCTGAGGACGAGCAGGAGTAAGCCAGGGGCGATCGGAGGAATGAGCCAGGAAAGGCTCAGGTCCTCCCGCTTCCATCTTTACCCTCTTACTTCCCCTCCCGGAGCCTGTTTGTTCCCTCCCTTTGGGACTTTCTAAGGCAGGCGGGTGCAGAGGCCAGGACCCAGCTGAGCATACACTTGGACAAAGGGAGGCTTCCCGGGAGCCAAGCCGAGACTCCAGGCAGCTTGGCTTCCCAGGGCTCCAGAAACACTGGCACAACCCAGTGGTCTTCACTGTGGCTGTGAACACACACCGGCCCCTCATACCCTTCCAGAGTTCCCCTCTAACTGCCTGTGGGCCAGGGTCTGGGGGCACAGCACCAACTGGACAGGGGCAGGAGCACAGATGACACAAACACAAGGTCTGAGTGCCCACTCGCAAAGTGAGGGGCAGGAAAGGGGACCGCCACTGCCCTGACCCCAAAGCCGTCCACTGTCAAGCCCAGTAGAGAGCATTTGGTGGGGGTGGGCTGTCCCGAACGAACAGCAGTACTGTCGCCGAGGCCCACTACCGCCGTAGGGCAGCTACTTTCTACAGAATGGCCAGCCTCATCACGCCAGCGTGGGCACCCGCACTGAACACCCTCTGCGTTCTCCTCTGTCCCCGCTGAGGGTGCAGGGGTGGAGAAGAGGGAGAAGCTGCAGGGAGATGCCGGCGGGCAAACCACACCCTTCCATCTGCCTCTAGACTCCTGCAATGGGGTGGTTCAGGCGTCATTACCAAGGAGAGGGCACCTCCAGAGATGGGTCCTGCTTCTACAAAGAGGCCACTTTCCACTGGGAGGGACAGGCCTCCAGGCTCTGGGGCCATTCACAGCTGAGGTCCCCTAACTCAGCCTGCCAGTCATGGCCTCGAGGGGTCTGTTTCTGGACTTCAGGCATGTTCTCCGGCACACACTCCTCCCGCTGCCCTCTGCCTGCCCAGTCTGTCCTGTACCCCGCACCCGACCCGGCTGGCCAGATCGGGTTTTTCCACTAGGACTCGCCCTGGGAACAGCCACTGGGAGAAGGGCCGAGGCCGGGCGCTGCGCCACCTCCCAGCTCCAGGCACCCCAGGGCCCGGTCCCCGCCCCCGGCCTGAGAACAGGCACTCACCGCCACAGCTTTCCCAGCGTCTTGCTGAGCTCGGCGTTGTGCAGGTGCGGGTACTGATCCGCCAGCTTGCGGCGCGCCGCCTGCGCCCACACCATGAAGGCGTTCATGGGCCGCTTCACGTGCGGCTTGGCCTTGAGCGCGCCGCCGCCGCCGCCGCGCACGGGCATGGGCACCAGGCTCCAGTCGTAGCCCTTGAGCACCTGCGACACGGCGTCGCGGATGCAGGCGGGGAAGCGCTCATCCGCCGCCTCGGCAGCGTCGCCCCGGCCGCCGCCCCCCGCTCCCGCCGCGCGGCCCAGACCCTCGGAACCGGTGGGCGAGGGCGGCGCATCCGAGTCCGAGTCCTCCACGTGCGACATGGAGCTGGCAGTGCCAGACGGGCTGCAGGGCGGCTGGGCGCGGGCCTCGCTCATGTCCAGCATCGGGGCCGCGCGCGGAGAAGCGCGCACCAGGGAGGCGCACCGGGTCGATGGCCGCTGCGCTGCAGCCGCTCTGGGATCCGAGGTTGCCGTGCGGTGGCCCGACCCCGGGCCGCTTTCAGCCGCCGCTGCCGCCGGAGATCGGTCCCCGCGGGGCGACCCGCAACAAGTTTCTTTAAGCAGAGGCCACAAAGCTCCGCCCTCCGCCCGGCTCCCCATTGGCCGGCACGCACCCCACTGCCACCGGGGGCGGAGCTTGGCCGCCCCCCGCCCCCTCCCCCCACCTTAAAG
>SJYT01068732.1:331518-432382 GCA_006410635.1 Cephalophus harveyi
CATTCCTTCCAAAGAAATCCCAGGGCTGATCTCCTTCAGAATGGACTGGTTGGATCTCCTTGCAGTCCAAGGGACTCTCAAGAGTCTTCTCCAACACCACAGTTCAAAAGCATCAATTCTTCGGCGCTCAGCCTTCTTCACAGTCCAACTCTCACATCCATACATGACTACTGGAAAAACCATAGCCTTGCCAGGGAAGCCCTAAAGAGGATCTTTAATACATAAAGAGCTCTAACAAGTGAATAAGAAAAACCCACACCTGTCTCAGTCATTTCAAGTGCTCCACAGTTTACCCAGTAACCCCAAAGGCTCTATGCCTGCCCTTTTGCACTCCTCTTGTTTGCTGTGAGGAATGCCTGTGACTCCACCTGCTCAGAGGCACCTCTCCAGTCAGAAGGTAGCATTGCTGGTGCCCTCATTGGGGTGATGCTTGGGTCATTCACTGGTCAGTAAGTTCTTCCCTCCTCTGAATCCTCAGCCCACCACTGTCCCCTGTGGCTGGAGGGCCAGTAGGAGCGCTATCTAAGGGGGCTTTGCTGTCCAGTTCAGAGCTGTGGGGCCGGGGGGAGGGCAAGGAAGCTGGAGGGTCTGAGATTATTAGGGCCAGCCGCAGCCCACACTGTCCCTCACTAGCTGTGTCAGGGTCCCCCCAGCGCCCTCCTCAGACAGCAGAGATGGGGCGCTGGGCAGGAGACGCCTGTGCCGCACCTGTACACACCCCTGGAGTCCTAGGGCGAAGCAGCTGCTCCAGTCTTCCGCACACAGCCAGGGCCCGCGGAGCGAGCGCAGAACCCACCGGCGGCCTCTGATGCGCACATCTCAGCCACTGAGGACGCGGACCAGGCCTGCGGTCAGATTCGTGCTTTCTAATCACCTTTTTCACGTTGCATTTCTGCTTCTGAAGTGCCTTTCTGCCCTCTCTACCGTGAGGGTCCCGGAGGGCGGGCGCCTAGGCAGGGGACTGCCCAGGAGGCCCCTGCAACGGTGGCCGGGGCAGTGAATGAACAGGCGGGTCGCGGGGGTGGTGCGCAGCTCTCCAGGCTCCCACGCGCTCACGCTGCGGGGCCTGGGGGAGCGCGCGGCAACCGGTCAGGAGCTCGCCTCCGGCCGGCGAGCCTGGCCTAAGGTGTGGGCGGGGCCTCGTGGCGGGGCGGGGCTCGCGGCGCCCCCGCGCATGCGCCGTGCTGGCCCAGCGATGGCGGCGCCCAGGGAGTCGCTGAGGAGACGCAAGGCCGGGGCTGGGGACCCGGAGCCCGAGGCTTCGCTGGGGCAGGGGCGCGACCTCAAGGGCCGCCCGGCCCGCCTCCGCGCGGGCACTTTCTGGCTGACCAGGATCGTGCTCCTGAGGGCCCTCGCTTTCGTTTATTGTGAGTCCGCGGGGCCAGGCCCCTAGTGTGGCCCCTCTGCGCGCGCCCCGTCCGCCACGTCCAGGGCGCCCCGAGGCGTGTTCGCGGCCGAGCCCCGGGGTCCCCCCGCCGATCCCGCGCTGAGCAGAGCCGAGGCGGTGACTGCGGCCCCGCCGCTTTGGTGCCGGGGCAGCAAGTGTGGACTCACCTGCGGGGCGCGGCCCGAGCCAGGCGTGAGCAGGTGGAGAGCCGCGCGCTCCGCGCCGGCCTCGCCCACCGGGCAGCCCCCAGAGTACGGCTGGGCGCCCGGAGACCCCCAGCGTGTGTGCGCGCCCCGCCCCGGGCCCCACGCGCGGAGGGGCGCAAACCCCCGAAACCAGCAGTGGCACCCGACGCCAAACTGAGCTTCGCGAACCAACGTGGTAGCGCGGGGCCGGCGGGGCTGGGGGCGGCCACCGGCAGAGTGGCCTCGGCCCGTGGGCAGCCCGGTCCCAGCGGGTCCGGAGGGCGCTGGGCACCGGGCGTCCCCGCGTCATTTCTGAGTCGCTTCCGCACACGCCTTCGAAGGGGGCGCGCGTGCCGCTCTCTGCCCGGCGACCTTCTGCCAACCCGGAGTGGGCACCCGGGGCCCCGGTCCGAGGGGGTGCGGGAACTCAGCCACGACTCTTGTCTGTTCTCCAGTGTTGTAAGTTACTGTAAAAAATAGTTCTTGCTGTTATGCTCTATCCTCCACGGGATTAAACAGGCATTCTAAACGTTTGAGCTGTCACTTAGGGAAAGATGAAGTCAAGACAATGTTAATCTGCGAGGCTTTAATAGACCTTTAAACCGGCGCCGTTAACAGTGGGAAAAGCCCGCTGGCTCCTCGCGCAGAGAGCACAGCTTATAGAACCAGCTCTGCCTCCAGGGAGCCCGGCTGGCTTTTAAGGAAACCGTTCTGAACCGCTGGATCAGGCAGATAGTTTAAGCCTGGCACTGAGCACAGAGTGAGTTGCTTTGGCGCATGAAATTTTTCTCCACCTGCCTTTTCTCACTATGTGAAGTAGGATTGGAGTGTGTCAGCCGCCCTAAGGAACCAGTTTACCATCCTCTGTGAGGAGGGTCCCTGGTTGAGACGGCTGGCAAGTAGGCCGCACCCTGGGTTGGTCTCTTCTGGAGGCTGCAGGTCTCTTCTGGAGGCTGCAGGTCTCCTGGGGACTGCCAGCAACCTCAGCATCTCTTAAGTCCCAGGAACTTCCCACAAGGCCGTGGGGTCCACACCTTCCACCTGATGTTGAGTGTAACCTACCAGGAGGCTGAGTGATGAGCCTTAAGCTTCTGCACCCTCTGCACACCTGACGGGGTTCTCAGTGCCGTTGTCCTGCCTGTCTGTGTGTCTCCCTGGGAGCTCCTGCAGTGGGGATGGTGTGTAACACCTCTGGCCTCTGTCTTCCGGGAGCGGCTCCTGCTCCATAAACTTCCCTTGACTATTTTCAGTCTCTGTCATTGCTCTGTGCCACTGCAAGACACTTTTCCACCTGTGTCCTCCCCCCCGCACTCGGCACCACAGCCCCTGGATGTGACACTCAGGTCAGAGACTGCCCACCTGCAAGGCCCCTAATCTAAGTCCCAGGAACCAGGCAGCACCTCACACCTTCTAGCAAAGGGAGGGCCATGCCTGTCCTGATTCCCGGGTCACCAGTCTGCTCCTGCTGGCAGGTACACCCTGTGGCCTGTGGTACACCCCACAGGCCCATCGCCGACCCGGCAGCTCCCCATTCTTGGCAGCCCTGTCTCAGGTCCCGGCGGCCTGCAGGTACCCTGGGAAGAGCGCGGGGAGCCGGCGGGCAGCTCACCTCCTCCAGGCGCTCGATGTTGGCCTCCAGGCAGGCCGTGCAGGACCTCAGTTCGCTGTTCTCCTCGTCCAGCTGCTGCATCCTGGGCACAAGAACTAGGCTGGGACCCACGGAGCTGTCCCCAACCACCACACACACCCACACAGGGAACAGAGCTCCTCACAAGCCAGGAAGGCGTCCACACCTCAGGTGTGGGGAAGCCTCATGTTTACAGAAAAGCTGTCACCACCGAGCAAGTCCCTGGACCCCGATCCCCTAGCGGCTTCTCGAAGCGTCCACTGACCCTCATGGCGTCCGTCACACACCGGAAACACGGGCGACCAAGTCACGGCCTCGACCCAGCCTTCCCCTGGCGCCCCTTCCCGTTGGGTCCCCGCACTGCAAAGCCGTCACGGCTCCTCTGTCCCCTTGGGGCTGCGGCATCTCTAGGCTTCCCTGCTCTTCGTGACCTTGGTGTTCTGAGCAGGCCTGGCCCTGTGTTTGGTGAATGCCCCTCAGGCTGGGCTCGTCTGGGGTCCTCCGGTGACTGGACAAGCTGTGGGTCTGGGGAGAGCCCTCCTGGGGCCAGGGAGGAGCTCAGCTTCTCCACTGGATCCTCGTTTAGCTTCAGGGTCTGGCCTGAGCTGGGGGTCGCAGCAGGTTGGTGGTTCCCACGGGGTGCATGTTGGGCCCATTGTGGGTGTCTGCACAGACACGGGCCTGGAGTCTGCAGCCTGGGCAGGGCCAGAGGAGTTCATCCAGAACTTGGGCAGGAGCCTCACGTCTGAGCCTACTCCCACTTAAGACTCCGGTGTTTCTCTACAGAGCCCTTTGACCTTACATTTCATAGTTTTTACTCAAAATGATTTCCAAAGTTAATTAGGCCAGCCCTCCCTCCTGCCTTCCATGCCACCTGGCCATGTTGTACGTTAGCAACAGAGTTGCACTCACATGTCCTGGTCTGCACTCTAGCCTGGCATCCCCTGGGGTCCTGGCTAGGTTGTTTTGATAGTTTAGATAAGGTTCCTATTTTGTGATGTACAGTTTTATGGGTTTTGACAGATGCATAGTCGTCCATCACCCCAGGACTGGACAGAACAGTGCCATCCCTTCAGAGTCCCCCGGGGCGTGTCACCGACTGCTCCCCACACCAGCACCTGGCACGCTCTGACCGTGTTCGACCCCCGGGATCTGCCTTTCCTAGGAGCCTTTGGGTCTGCTTCCTTTACTCAGCAACACAGCCTGGAGGTCCTCCCATGCTGTTGAGTGAATCAACATTCCATTGATGCTCCCTGATGCACCACAGTTTGTTTATGTATTCCAACACTAAGGGACATCTATGTTTCCAGTTTTAGCAATTATGAACATGTAGGCTTTTGTGTAAATCTAAGTTTTCAGTTCACTTGGGTGAATACCTAAGAGTATAATTGCTGGGTTCTTGGTAAATCTGTGTTTAACTTTATGAGGAACTGCCAAACTGTCCTCTAGAGTGACTGGACCGTGTGTGTCCCACCAGCAGGGAATGAGAGTTCCCCTTGTTCTGAATCCTCTGGAGCATTTGGTATTTTCAGTTTCTCGGATTTTGGCTGTTATGATAGGTGTGTGTTGATATTGCATTGTGGTTTTAATTGGCGTTTCCCCAACAACAAATGATATTGAGCATCTTTTCATGTGTTTATTTGCCATCTGTGGATCCTCTGTGTGAAGCAGATGACTTTCAGCGTCTGCTCAGATCTTTTGCCCTTTGAAAACCTGGGTTGCCTGTTTTCTTGTTGAGTTTTAATGGCACTTTGAGTATTCTGGATGCAAGTCTTTCATCAGATATGTGAGCTACAGATACGTTTCCTAATCTGCAACTTGTCTTTTCATTCCTTTAAAAATATCTTTTACAGAGTAAAATTTTCTCATTTGGTAGAGTTTACTGGCTTTTTCTTTCATGGATCATGGTTTGATTGTTCTTATCTAAAAACTTATTGCCAAACCCAAGTCACATCCATTTTCTTCTATATTTTCTTTTGGAAGTTCTATACTATTGTGTTTTACACTTAAGTCTCTGGTCCTTTTTGAATAAATTTTTGTATAAGATGTGAGTTATATATCACGGTTCTTTTTTTCTTTTTTTGCATATGATGGCCAGTTATTCCAGCACCACCTATTGGAAAGACTGTCTTTCTCCATTAAACTGTCTTTGCATCCTTTGGGTAGGTCTACTTCTGGGTTCTTTACTCTCTTCCATTGATTTATGTGTCTGTACTTTGGCTAATACCACACTGTCTTGATGACCATAGCTCTGTAGTAAGTCTTGAAGTTGAGTAAAATAAGGCCTCGAACTTTGTTCATTATCAGAATTATTTTAGCTATTCTAGTTCCTTTACTTTTACATACACATTTTAGAATCAGCTTGTCGATGTCTACGGAAAACTTTACTTTATATTTTGATTGAGATTGCATTGAATCTATAGATCAAACTGGGGAGAAATGACTTTTTAATTATGCTGACTCTTCCAGTTCATGAACGCAGTGAATCTTTGTATTTATTTTGATCTCCTTAGACTTCTTTCATTATGTTTTGTAGTTTTCCACATGCAGATTCTGTGTATATTTTGTCAGTGTTTTTAGTCTAGACCCTGTGTTTGGTGGCTGTTGTAATTTTTTAAAAATTCAGATTACAGTAGTTCGTTGTTGGTATATAGTAATACAGTTGACTTTTGTTTGTCAATCTTGTATTCTATGACTTTCATAAACTCACTTATTAGTGCTATGAGGGCTTTTTTTTCCTTCTTTTCAATTTTGGTTGATTTTGGGGGATTTTTCTATAGAGGCAGTCTATTAATAGAAATAGTTTCCTTCCTTCCTTTCTAATCTATATAACTCTTATTTTTTATACTTGCCTCATTGCCCTGGCTAGAATTTCCTATGGAGTGTTAATAGGAGTAATGAGAGAAGAGAGAGTCTTGCTTTGTTTCAAAGCTTCAGGGAAAAGTATTGCCATTAATCTCTAAGTATGAACTTGGGTGTAGGTTTTTTGTAGCCACCATTCACAGACTGATGAAGTAGCCTTCTATTCCTAGTTTGCTAAAAAAAAAAAAAATTATCATGAATGAATAATTTCTTTTGTGTACTTTTTTGTGTGTCTATTGATACTATCATATGGTTTTCTTATTTAGCTTGTTAGTATGGTGATTACATTGGTTGTTCTTTGAGAGTTGAACCAGCCTTGCATTTCTGAGATGAAATTGGTTGGTTATGATGTATTATCTTTATTTCTTCTTTTGTGAGTTTTGGTAGTTTATGTATTTCAAGTAATTGGTCTGTTTCATCTAAGTCATCAAATTTATGATCTAAGATTTGTAGTATTCCTGTATTATCTTTTTGTCTGTGAAATCTCTAGCAGTGTCCCTTTTTTCATCCCTGATATTGGTGTCTTCTCTCCTTTTCTTGGTTATTCTGACTAGACTTCTATCAATTATATTCTTCTTATCGAAGAACGATAAGATTTTGATGGTTTGATTTTCTTTTTCCTGTTCTCAATTTCATTGATGTCACCTCTTTTTTAAAATGTCTTTTCTGATGTTTGTTTTATATGTAATCTCTTTTTTCTGATTTCTTAAAGTAGAAGTTTAGATTTGAGGCCTTTCTACATTTCTGACGTGTTTTATTGTAAATTTTCTTTAAGCAGAGTTCATTCTGGGATGGTTACCTAACTGTTTTATTCAGCCAGTCATATATTTCATATAGATGCGTGTGTGTTGTATATGCACATATACATCGTGTACAAGCAGGAGCAGCACACACAGGTATGTGTACATATACCTGTGCCCTGTGACTTTTCCGGGTTGGATCTTCTACTTTCTCCCCAGAGACTTGTGAAATACTCAGACTCCTCGAGTCCACACTTTGATTCCAAACCGCTGCTCAGACCCTGCCCAGTCTCCTCCCATGGCCAAGCCCCGCACATCCGGGAAGCGTCCACAGATGGCTGTGCTTCTGCTCACACTGCTCCGTCTTCTCTTCCTTCCAGTTGTGGCATTCTTGGTGGCCTTCCATCAGAACAAGCAGCTGATTGGAGACAGGGGACTGCTGCCCTGCAGGGTGTACCTGCAGAGCGTGCAGAGGCACTTCGGGGGTCAAGTCAGCTGGGACGCCCTGAGCTACGCCCCCACCGTCCTCTGGCTGCTGGACTGGTCTCAAATGGATGCCAACCTGGACGTCCTGGCTCTCCTCGGGTTGGGCATCTCCTTGTTCATCCTGGTCTCCGGCTGTGCCAATATGGTCCTTATGGCTGCCCTCTGGGTCCTCTACATGTCCCTGGTCAACGTGGGACAGATCTGGTAAGAGGGTGGATGGGGCACCTGGGAGGCAGGCATGGTGACTCAGGGCCCCAGGGGCGTTATGCTGAGCCTAGCAAGGCCTCCTGACAGGAGGAGCGAGTGAGCAAGCTATCTTATATTAGTTCAGAAAAGACCACCTGTTTTCTTAGGCTGCGGGGGCACTGTTGATCACATTCAGCCCAAACCCAGGAGCCTCCTGCTTCGGGAGTAACTTTGATTCTGTTGGGAGTATCACGGCCGCACCTGAGACCATGTTGCCCGCCTCCTGTGCTGGGGGACTGTGTGATGGGAGGAGTTGAGTGTCCTGGGGTTCAGGGACACTGAAAAGACACAGAGCCAGAGCTCAGGGACTGCTGCTGTGTAAAGCACGAGTGACTCGCAGGGACTGACCAGCCCAGTGCTGTCCTGCTCAGGTGCATGGGAAGCCCGAGTTGTCCCTTCGGCCCCAGGCTTCTCGGTTAGTGTCAGCTCCCCCAGAGGCTGGGTTTCTGGTTCTGTTATCTGTGCTTGGCCGTGGCAGGGATCCTGAAGAGCTTCTTTGTTGTGCTTAAGGCGGCGTGTGGCCACCCTCCCCCCTCCCCACCTTCCCGGCCCCCACAAGGAAGAAAGGATTATCTCTGGAAACTTGGAGCGAGGTTGGGCGCTCCAGGAGTCCCTTCCTGCAGAGGAAGCCGCCTTGGCACTCGCCTCTGGCAGGAGGGACGGAGGATCGACTTCAAAGGGCCGGGAGCTGGTGCCCGAGGGCCGCAGAGGTGCGGAGGGACCCCTGCATCGTGGCCGCTAAGGAGGAAAACTTTATCTTGGCCTGAGATGCCAAGACATCCAGGCTCTCCTTCCCGCAGCCCCGGTGTAGACGGATTTGATGTGGAGAAGTGGATTTGATGCTATGGTTTTTCGAGGTCTGGGCAGCAACACAGTGCCATCCCCACCGCATGGCTGTGCAGCGGGGCCCTGTCCCCATGGGGACACCCCAAGGCCTTGTGGGAATGGTGGCTCCCCACTGCCCGTGGTCATCGGACGTGACCCGAGCCTTCTCTGGCCCCGCCGACGGCGCTGGGCGTGGCCTTCTGTGCCATGGTGACTCCTGTGTTCCTCAGCTTGGGGAGGAGGGGCCTCCACCCACTGGCTACATGGCCAGGCTGCTGCTTTAGCTCCTCTGGCCTTCCCATCCGGTGCTGCTTCGGTTCAGCTGTCTACAGGGGCGCTCACAGGCTTAGCCTGAAAGAACCTGCTTTGTTAGAAATTCCCGTCCACCTGCTTCCCGAGTGGAGAAGTGCTCCCCTGCACAGGCAGGAAGTGGGAAAGTTATGCAGATTCAACGCTGCCCCTCCCTTGCCCCCCGCCACCAGCCAGGGGAGAGCAGATAAAATATTTATCCCCAATGCCCTCCTACAAAGTGAAACATCGCCAGGAACCTGGTTCAGTGTTCCAGTCACCTGGCGCAAAGTCCTCTTGGTGACTCGAGGCCAAGGGCTGCATACACAGAAGCGGGGGGAGGGGGCTCCCCTCCTCAGTTCTCTGCCTTCCTTCCCGTGGAGATGAGTGGTCAGTGAGCTGTGGGCCACCTTCAGTGGTGGTGGCAGTGTTGTCTCTAGCAGACAGTTGGAGATGAGGCGCTAACACAAACCATTTGGGAGCAAAATCGGAATCTCTTAGAATAGGGTGCACCTGAGTTTCTTTAAAAACCAGAACAATAGACCATCCCCTAAACTCGTTCTGTGAACGG
This sequence comes from Cephalophus harveyi, assembly GCA_006410635.1. Lineage (NCBI taxonomy): Eukaryota > Metazoa > Chordata > Mammalia > Artiodactyla > Bovidae > Cephalophus > Cephalophus harveyi. The sequence continues at coordinate 340,736 of SJYT01068732.1, forward strand.
CCACCTCTTCTAACATAAGTTCCAGCTGTTAAAAATATAGTAAAAGCTGTAAAAGTCTAATGAATACCTTTTATCTTTTCACGTAATTAGATGTAACTACCTATATTTAAAAATTTTGTATCAGGCAGCCTTGAGATTTAAAATTCAGAATAGGTGCAGATATGAGAAGGCATTTCCTAATGCCCTCAGCAGAGGCCCGTCATCGAGTCCACGGAGGGATGCTGCCCTCGTGGCCAGGCTGTGGGCGGGGGCCGGGCTGGCCAGCTGCCCTGTCAGCTCCCAGGCTCCTCCAGCTGGTTCTGAGGGACACTGGTAGCGTCCATTCCGTGAGGTTTGGACAGTCAGCCCCTTCCTCTCCTCTGCTCACCAGTGTCACTTATTGGGAGAACTTACTTCTTCCATCAGGCAGCGTGTGACTGGCTGTTGTAAAGGGTTTACTGTGGAAACTCAGGCTCCTGCTCAGCAGAGAGCTCAAGCCGTTTCCTGTCTTCCTCTTCAAGCGGTGTTCCCTGTGGGAAGCCTGCCTCTCTCAAGCTGGATGGATGAGTACCCCAACTGCATGAGGAAGGGCCCCTGGCCTCACTGTGTGCCTGGTTGCCAGGTTGATGGGGTCTGCGTCCTACCTTCTCTGGGGGATGGTGCCTGGTGCCGGAAACAGGCGCTTGGGGGCCCCTTGGACCTGCCCTCCCCTTACTGGGGGCTTGCAAATCTCGGACTCCCTGTCCTTTCACGTGTCAATACTTCATCGAACAAATGTTTGTCTTAAAGCATCTCTATTTACTTACCACAAAGTGTAACTATTTAACTTGTGCAAGAATAGCCACGATCTACCTCTAAAACGTTTCCTCAGCCTGCGTCCCCACTCACCCTCGGCACCGCTCTCCGTGTCCTGTCTGTGCCTCACACGGCTGGGGACACCTGTGGCCTCCGCGTCCAGCTGCCACCAGTGAACAGGCATCCGGCTTGTCTGTGGTGCAGCCAAGGCCAGTGCCTGGTCCTCTCACTCCTGGGCACTCACTGAGCCGGGCAGTCATGCCCTCTATCCTGGGCTTCGCGTGCTGGCGTTGTGTTGACTTGAGAGGATTCATGGTGTGAGGAGTGTCCTGGGTCCACTCATGTTACATCGTGGGGCTCCCTTCCGTGACCTGGGGTTCACACACCTGTGTGCTCCCCAGAACCTCAACTCCCTCAGGGAAGGCATGTCTGACACGTCCTCCCCTTAGGGCTGCTTTTCTGATAATCTGTGCTCAGCGTAACAGGGTGTCATTTGAGATGAATGATTCTGGGGTAGGACATTTTCATGGTGCTTGAAGGAAATCTCTGCAGTGAAACCAAGCGCAGGTGACCTTTGAACGGGGATCAGAATTGCATGAGCCCCATCTACACAGGCTTCTCACCAAACCTCTAAGAAAAACCACTCCACTGCAGAAGCAACAGCCCGCCTGGTGCCACATTGTTCAGGGGTGAAGAGCATTACATGTACTTTTCCAAATATACTTACTCATCCCCTGCTGTGGGCATAGCCCTGCAGTGTGACTGTGCGGTGGGGCCAGTAAGAAACTCCTGTCAGTGATGGTTACCTGGGGACCTAAGGTGTGCCCCAGGTTCAGTAAACAAGGGCAGGTCTCCCCTCACCTCACCTGCACTCAGACGCCCATGGCAGGTGCGCCTCACCGAGCCCTCCACTCAAACACTTGAGTCCAGATTTTCCTCAGGTTCACCTCCACTCAGACCTCTGAAGGCCACTCTCCCCCTAGCTTCTGCTCCACTCTGCCACCTGAGGGCCCTGCTTCCTTGTGGCTCAGTAATGTGACCTCTGACCTCTGTAACCTGTGCCCGTTTTGTTTGGAGACAGTGGGTCAGTCTTTCTTTTGCAGGTAAAGCAATGCATTAATTAGAAGCTGTTTGGTGACAGCTCTTCTCTTGTCTTTCAGGTACTCCTTTGGTAAGTGGCGGTCATATAATCCGGGTGTCGGCTGCTCATGCTGGCGGGTCTCGTCTCCCGCGGCTGCACCGCTGCCTCGGGCCTGTGTCCTCACCCGTGGTCTCTGCCAGATGAGGCCAGATGCCGCCTTGCGCCTCCACCCATCACGCCTCCTATGCTGGCTCTGGGCACCCAGCGGGCGTCCAGGACGTCGGCACTGGTGTTCCTGCTAGTGACTGGAGGGCCACAGTGCCCTGCAGGCCAGCCCTCACTCCCCAGCATGCATGGAGACACCCCAGAAGGCGCAGGATTCCTGGGGCCCCACGGGCTTGGGTCTTCCTGGGTTTCTGCTGGGAGACCGCCAGTCCTGCCGTGCTTTGCGGGTAGCGCCACCCCACGGGTCCCCGAGTTGGCAGAAACGCGGGGCTTAGGGAGTGCGGCCAGTCTGGACCCCAATCCTCTGAGCTTGGAAGCAGAAGCAGGGGCTCCCTGTGGCCCTGAGGCCTGCACTGGGTGTTGGGGGGTGGTGACCTTCCGCGCTGGGTGGTGATGGGGGCAACCTCCTGTGCTGGCCTCACCTCGGCATCCAGGACCACCCCCGTCATGCTCTCTGTCTGGCCTCTGTCGGAGGTCAGTGTCTTCAGCTTCACTCCTCAAAGGTCACTCCCTCACCAGCAGAGCAGGGCCACCTGCAATGAGCAGGACAGGTGACCTGGAGCTTGTGGCCTCCAGCAGGGACTGCAGATGGGCTTCCTGGACTGTCTCGCAGCCATTGCTGGGACAGAGTAGCACACAGCATCTCTCTTCAGTTCTGTGTGGGTTCCCTTTGGGTTCTGTCCAGTGGGCTTCCAAGGGAAGAATGGCTGTGGGGCGGGGCCGGTGCTGGACAGAGGCCCTGGGTGAGGATGGAGGCGGGGGTGTCGGGGTGGAGACTTGGGTGGGGTCTCCGTGAGTGTGAGCGCTTCTTAAAGGCTGGCGCAGGCATACGGTCCTCTGAGGGAAGCCCGTCCTCCTTGGCTCGGAGGATCCCGGAGGAGCTGGGTGTGGGGGGGAGCCAGAGGAGGAGCCATAGATTCTCCTGTGCACTCGGGCCAGTCCTGCTGACCCCAGGCCTGCACACGCATGAGGGCATATGGTCCTCTGAGGGAAGCCCGTCCTCCTTGGCTCGGAGGATCCAGGAGGAGCTGGGTGTGGGGGGGAGCCAGAGGAGGAGCCATAGATTCTCCTGTGCACTCGGGCCAGTCCTGCTGACCCCAGGCCTGCACACGCATGTACAGGGGACACGAGGCTGCCCAGCCAGAGTGGACTGCCAGGGGCTGCCCACACAGTTGAAACAACAGACATGCTCTCCCATGGGCATCACACCCTTACCCACAGCAGGATCCCGAGCACAAGGGGATGAAGGACCAGGGCCGCAGGGGAAAAAACTACAATGTCTGGAATAAAAGCTCACGGGTAGGGCTGGATACAGGGCGCAGGGTCAGGAATGAATGGAGGAGGAGGAGCCACCAGGCCAGGGACCTGGACTGAGGAGCACAGCCCAGCCTTTGGAGGAGGGGAACAGGGAGCCCCAAAGGGCCTTGCACCTTGGGGGACAGGTGCAGGGGGCCAGGGGGCACTATTTGTGGAGGCGCAGTCCAGGGGCAGGGGTGGCAAGAGGGGAACCATCCATGCCCAGGACACAAAGCTTGAGTTTCCTCCTCTCCTGCTCTAAAACATAGGACAGGGGCTTTCTTGGTGGGCCAGGGGTAAAGAATCCCCTTCCCAGTGCATGGGACATGGGTTTGATTCCTGGTTGGGAAACTAAGATCCCACATGCCTTGGGGCAATGAAGCCCATGCAACTGGAAGGACTGATGCTGAACCTGAAGCTCCAATCCTTTGGCCACTTGACGTGGCTGACTCACTGGAAAAGACCCTGATGCTGGAGAGACTGAAGGCAGGAGAAGGGGATGACAGAGGATGAGATGGTTGGATGGCATCACTGACTCAGTGGACATGAGTCTGAGCAAACTCCAAGAGATGGTGATGGACAGGGAGGCCTGGTGTGCTGCAGTCCATGGGGTCATAAAGAGTCAGACACGACTGAGCGACTGAACCGAACTGACCGCAACTAGAGTCTGTGTGCTGCACCAAAGGTCCTGCGTGCCGCAGCTAAGATAAACAGATTTAAAAAATAAAGTACAGGAAGGTTTAAAGTGAAAGTAGCCATGTGTCTTGCAAGGAGGACACCTGTGACAGGCAGGGTGGGGGCAGGACCCTCCTCCTCTGTGGAGCGACTCGGTGTGAACTGCAGGTAGGTTTAAGAAGGTAACGGTGGATATTGTATCCCTACGAAAGTGTACTTGCAGCCAGAGCACCAGTACTCAGCACCCATCCAGGGGATCTACAAGGGCAGGACGGAGAAGCAGGGACAAGACTGAAGTTTACAGGGAGCAGGAAGTCAAGTGTCAACTAACCAACGGTGCCACAGCCGTGCTGAGACACTGAGCAGCCTGCGGTCCTCAGGGTGGTGGCACAGGCCACAGCCCACGGAGGGGGCACGTTTCTGGGTGATGATTTTTACCACAGTAGCTGCTGTTTCTCTACACATGGTGTTTGACACCATGAAAGATACTGGAGATGCACAGCCCACAGAAATGGACCTGCTGCAGAGTGGACACACCTGAGGAAAACACAACCCTGAAGACGTGGGCCTGAAAGACAGTCACAGCCTGAAGGTGGGAGTCATGTTGTATCAGGCGGGAGTTTTTAGAGCTTAGGCCCAGGAGGCAGCATCTCTAGTAACCTTGAGAGAACTCCTCCAAGGGGGCCAAGGCAGTAGCCAGGTTATGTAGAAGTTTTGCAACAAAGGGCCGGTAGTATAGCTGAGAAGAGGAGAGAAGCTAAAGGCAAAGGAGAAAAGGAAAGATATACCCACCTGAATGCAGAGTTCCAAAGACTAGCAAGGAAAGATAAAGAAGCCTTCCTTAGTGATCAGTGCAAAGAAATAGAGGAAAACAATAGAATAAGAAAGACTAGAGATCTCTTCAAGAAAATTAGAGATACCAAGGGAATATTTCATGCAAAGATGGATTCAATAAAGGACAGAAATGGTATGGACCTAACAGAAGCAGAAGATATTAAGAAGAAGTGGCAGGAATACACAGAGGAACTATACAAAAAAGAATGACCCAGATAACCACGATGGTGTGATCACTCACCTAGAGCCAGACATCCTGAAATGCAAAGTCAAGTGGGCCTTAGGAAGCATCACTACAAACAAAGCTAGTGGAGGTGATGGAATTCCAGTTGAGCTATTTCAAATCCTAAAAGATGTTGTGAAAGTGCTGCACTCAATATGCCAGCAAATTTGGAAAACTCAGCAGTGGCCACAGGACTGGAAAAGGTCAGTTTTCATTCCAGTCCCAAAGAATGTTCAAACTACTGCACAATTGCACTCATCTTACCTGCTAGCAAAGTAACGTTCAAAATTCTCCAACCCAGGCTTCAACAGTATGTGAACCAAGAACTTCCAGACGTTCAAGCTGGATTTAGAAAAGACAGAGGAACCGGAGATCAAATTGCCAACATCTGTTGGATCATAGAAAAAGCAAGAGAGTTCCAGAAAAACATCTGCTTTATTGATTACACCAAAGCTTTTGGCTGTGTGGATCACCACAAACAGTGGAAAATCCTTCAAGAGATGGGAATACCAGACCAGCTTACCTGCCTCCTGAGAAATCTGTATGCAAGTCAAGAAGCAACAGTTAGAACTAGACATAAACAATGGACTGGTTCCAAATAGGAAAAGGAGTACGTCAAGACTGTATATTGTCACCCTGCTTATTTAACTTATATATGCAGAGTATATCATAAGAAATGCTGGGCTGGATGAAGCACAAGCTGGAATCAAGATTGCCAACTGAAATATCAATAATCTCAGATACACAGATGACACCACCCTTATGGCAGAAAGTGAGGAGGAACTAAACAGTCTCTTGATGAAAGTGAAAGAGGAGAGTGAAAAAGTTGACTTAAAACTCAACATTCAAAAAATGAAGATCATGCCATCCAGTCCCATCACTTCATGACAAATAGATGGGGAAACAGTGGCTGCCTTTATTTTAAGGGGCTTCAAAATCACTGCAGATGGTGACTGCAACCGTAAAATTAAAGACACTTGCTCCTTGGAAGAAAAGCTGTGACCAACCTAGACAGCATATTAAGCAGAGACATTACTTTGCTAACAAAGGTCCATCTAGTCAAAGGTATCGTTTGTCCAGTAGTCATGTATGGATGTGAGAATTGGACCATAAAGAAAACTGAGCACTGAAGAATTGATGCTTTTGAACTGTGGTGTTAGAGAAGACTCTTGGAGAGTCCCTTGGACTGCAAGATCAAACCAGTCCATCTTAAAGGAGATCAGTCCTGAAGGACTGATGCTGAAGCTGAAACTCCAGTACTTTGGGCACCTGATGCAAAGAACCGATTCCTTAGAAAAGACCCTGATGCTGGGAAAGATCGAAAGCAGGAGGAGAAGGGGACGACAGAGGATGAGATGGTTGGATGGCATCACCAACTCAATGGACATGAGTTTGAGTAAGCTCCAGGAGTTGGTGATGGACAGGAAGGCCTGGCATGCTGCAGTCCATGGGGTCACAAAGAGTCAGACACAAGTGACTGAACTGAACTGAGTCTGAATGTCAAAAGATTATTGTAAATTTAAAAAAACCAGATATGTCGAGTTCAGCGCTTCTCTGTGTATGGGAAGACGCATGAGTCTGCACTCACTGAATCATTCCTTGATGGGCACCTCAGCTCTTGGTGCCAGTGTCCTGAGTTTCCACATCCTGAGTATCCTCGGGGCTCACTAGCTCATGTTGAAGGGGTGCAATCGGTGAGGACTGTGACAGCCTTTGTTTACTGATCTGGCAGGAAATACTCCATTTCTCAGTTTCCTCCTCTTGATCTGGAATTTGACCAATATTTGGGAGACATTACATGACCAAGTTTTGTCCCATGATACTGGAGGCTCGTCCTGAGTCAGGCGAAAGTTCCTGTTGATATGCTGCTCCAGCTGCTAATTTCCGGATTAGGCCCTGTTGATAATTAAAGATTCTCTGAATCCTCCATCTTATTACTTGCCACTATGATCCAGGAAATGTTTTCCCTTGTTGCTTCTTCCCGTGCCTGGGAATCACACTACCACAATTATTTTACATGAATCCTAAATGTGATCTGTTTCCCCAAGCTGTTTGGCCGTCCTGTTTTGTTGGCGTCCAGGCTACACAGTGGGCGCCATAAGAGACAAGATCAAGTGATGCCACCAGCACCACTGACAGAGTCACCATGCAGCAGGGAGACACGGAGCACAAACAATTTGGAGACAAAACAATGATTCGTGTAACTAGTTAAAATCCAGTTGCGATAAACCATGAAGTCCACAGGAGAGCCAGCTGGAAAGTGAATTCTGGCAGGATCAAGTAGAGAAAGAGAAAATGTTTTCATCTTTGTTTACAAAGGCATATTTTATCAACTTGTAATAGGTCACAGCATAAGAGAACAGGCTTCATTGGAGAACAAATGTTTAAGCTGGTGTGTTTTCCACGACGGAGCCGATGGGGGTGACCCACGTGAGTTGTGCCATGTGTTGTGCACGTGAGCTGAGAGCACAGCGGATCCTCCAGGTGGCATCTCAAGTGGTGAATCGCAGTGTTTAAAATAAACACAAGTGGGCTGTGCAGGAGGCCATAGGGGGGCAGGCAAGGGTCTGGCAGGGAGCCTGGGCTGCGGACCGGCTGAGTTGGGTCACCTGCCGCTGGGTCTCTGGTGCAGAGCAGTGCCCGCCCTCACTCCCGCCTGTTAGGTCTGCCCCCAGGCTGGTCAGCAGCCGCATGTTTATGTGGCCTGGATGCTTGACCCCCGTTCCCTGTCACAGCGGCACTTCCCGCCAGCCGTTGCAAATTAAAGGCTCCCTGTGACCCTTACCTCTCTTAAATTCATGCTTTAAAAACAGCTTAATGAGGGCTTGACTGGCCCAATTGGAAGTTTTTATTAAAACCCATCGGCGCTGGAGTGGAGCCTGCCTGCAGGAAGCGATTAGCCAGTCTCGAGTTCAGAGCTGCTGTGGCCACAGCAAGGCCACCAAAGCGTTTCCAGACCCTTGCCAGCCAGCTCAAGCTTTGCCTGGCCCTCACATCAGCCCCATGTCCCAGAAAGCAGTTTCTTGTGATTAAATTCCCGTGATCAGAGGCAGTTGAGGACACCCTGCCATGAGCTTGCTTTTCCAGGGAGCCCTGCCTCCCCTGTCCCAGCCCTCTGACCTCCCAGAGATGTGGGTGCTGCTGGGCTGTGTGGTTCTGGCCTCGTGTCTGGTCGTGTCCTTGGAAAGGACTGAGAGCCTGGGTCAGGTGGCTCGGGGCTGCCATGGACCCAGAGGAGCTGGTGGTTCCCAGAGGGAGGCAGGAGGTGCCACTGTGTCCTCACCGTGCATGGCCCGGAAGGGCCCTCCTCGCTGGGGTCCCAGCGCTGCCTGCCCCTCTGGCCTGAGCCTCCTCAGGCTGCTCTGGGCCTTGCTCTCTCCTCTCTGTCCCCTCCTGGCCATGGGGAGCACAGTGCGGGGGACCCGCTGCCCAGGGGAGGGGCTAGGGTGGGGGAACCAAAGGCTCCACCCCATATTCAGCACCTGCCTGACCTCCATCCTCACCTGGAGCCCGCTCAGCTCTGTGCACAAGCGTGGACACAGCTTGTTGGCGTTCCCGCACAACCATGTCGGGTCCCGCCTTTCTCTTTTCTCACTTGGCAGAATCTGGTGACTGTCACTTAGTGGAACCAAGCAGAACATATATTTTGAAGACTTTTTTCTTGTTCACATAATTATTGAGGCTTTAGTTCTGAATTTCTCCCATTACATCTCGTTACCCGTTTGTTTCTAAAACAGAACAAGCAGAATTCTAGAATACTGAAGAAACCCTGAATTTGAGGGCTTTTGTCTGGAATCTTCTAAACTGCCTCGTACTTTTATTCAGTTGCGTAGATGTTGGGCCAGTGTTTCCTTTTCAGTTCACAGTATAGCTGACGATGAGCACTGCGATGGGCAGAAGGCTCCTGGGTGCCAGCGCCCAGGCCGTCGAGGCAGGCTCATCAGCACCCGGTTCCTAGAGGCCTGTGGCTGGTCTTGCAGCCCCAGTCTGCTTGCTAACCAGCCGCCCTCCCCCTGCCCCCAAGCCCACCCCCAAGATGTGTATAAGAGACAGGATCAAGTGATGCCACCAGCAAGACTCTCCTGCGACGACCAGAGCCTGTGTGGCCCCTCCGCCCTCCAGTAGCCATGTGACTCCTTTCAAAGAACTGGTTTTATTTATCAGATTTTTTAAAATGTGCTCTGGCTCATTAAATTTTACTTTTTATAGGTCGCTTCCTCCTGGGAGGAAGGAATTTAGTATTTTCTAAGATCTTGAGTTGATTAACTCATTATTTGTCCATTCTTCTTACCTGAAATGAAAGTGTGGAGACAGGTGGTCACCCCGCTGTGACTGGTCCTGGGCCCCTGTGGGCTGAGGCCTGGTGTCCCCGACAAGGGGCAGACATGCAGTTTCATAACCTTCAGGTGTTGCTGCCTCTTTAGCCCAGGTGCTGTTTAAAGAGGGTCAGAAACTCCAAACGATTAAGGCTTTATGGGTTATCTCTGGTTGGTCAGTTTCTGATTTTATTACACTGCAACCAGAGAGTATGGCCTGAAGATCGTTCTCTTCATTATTTTTTAAGTTAGGTGTGTGAGGGGATTAGAAATTCAAGACGTAGTACACAACCTGTAATACAAACAGCCCACCGTGGTTTTCCTGCGCTCACCCCATCCTGTTCTCGGGGTGACTCCATCTCCCCAAGCAGTTCTGCCTTTTGGTTTTCTGTTGGGTTTATCCAGTATTGTTTCCTTCGGGTTTATCCGATCGTGTTTCCTTTGCGTTTATCCGGTCGTGTTTCTGTCTGGTTGTGTTTGTCGGGTTTCCGTCGGGTTTATCCAGGAGTGTTTCTGTCGTGTTTATCTGGTCGTGTTTCCATCGGGTTTATCCGGTCGTGTTTCCTTCGGGTTTACCTGGTCATGTTTCCGCTGGGTTTCCGTCGGGTTTATCCGGTCGTGTTTCCCTCGGGTTTACCCGGTCATGTTTCCATCGGGTTTACCCAGTCGGGTTTCCGTCGGGTTTAACCGGTCGTGTGTCCGTTGCGTTTATCTGGTCGGGTTTCCGTCGGGTTTACGCGGTCATGTTTCCGTCGTGTTTCCGTCGGGTTTATCCGGTCGTGTTTGTGTCGAGTTTCCATCAGGTTTACCCGGTCGTGTTTCTGTCGGGTGCTTCTGCTGCGTCGCCTCTGGACGTCATCCACGCACTCGTCGCTGCTCTTCTCCCACCTCCCTAACGCTCTTCCTCCATCTCAGGTCAGCCGTGTCACAAGTGTCATTAAGTTAGTACTTGCTCTTTACACTGCAACTATGTAAATATTGTTGAGTGCTAAGCTGATAGTGAAGTATAATCTTCTCTAATAACTTTTTTTGGCGGGATCCAAACAGCTTGTGGGATCTCATTTCCCCAACTGGGGATTGAACTCGGGCAGTGAAAGCCCAGAATCCTAATCACTGGACGGCCAGGGCACTCCCTGGCTGCCTCTTCCTTTGCTTTGTTTTTCATCTCTGATCACGCTTCACTCAGCAGCTTTTCCACACTCGCCAGCACAGCGGCTCGGCCACTCCCGACACTGTTTATTTCTCACTGATGCGACACGTGAGAGCCTGTCAGCGCCCCTCAGCCCACAGAGGCTTCTGCTTGCGCACTGTCACCATTTGGAGCGCGGACTTCCAAAGCCTTGGATTGGGGTGGTGGGCAGCTGGACGCTCTGTCCGAGCAGGCACCACTGATGACTCGCTGCTCTGTTCACCCCAGGGCCCTTGTGGTCTGGGGGCAGGAGCCTCACTGTGCTGGGGTGCGCAGCCTGTCCCCGCCTCCTCCCGGAGTGTCTTGGAGTGCACCCTCAGGGTCGTTTTTAAGAAGCCCTTTCTTTGATCACATTTGCACAGAACAGCTAAAAGCGGCTGGCGAGATGGCCCTTGTCCTTGTTTCCTCAGCGTTGATCTTCACCTGTCTGAGGCGAGGCCAACAGGCAGGCTTCATTCCCATCACCCCAGTGCTGCTCCCGTGCCAGGGACATGCCTGTGTCCTGAGCCTGGAAGGCTCTGAGGAGTGAGCGAAGGTCTTGGTCTCAGTGAGCCCACTGCGGCCCGCAGAGAAGGCCCTGGTCTCTGAGCCCACCGCGGCCAGAGTCCGGAGCGTGTCCCTGGAGCATCTGGCTCCCACGCCTCGTTGGGCGCGGGAGGAACACAGCGTCAGCAAGCCTGCCCTCTGCCAGTGCAGGGAGAGACATTGTTAAGTCGGCCTGGGTTGGCAACTGCACCAGTTCCTTTTGTGAAAGCTTTGATATTTTGAAACAGCGATTTTAAACGAGGAAGCCGTGCTTTGCTGCTGTCACAATAGCAGCTCTTGTCTGGGTGGACCCACTGAACGGAGAGCGGCACCAGCACAGTTTCCTCCCGTGAGCAGCTCCCAGCGCGTTCAGCAGGCCTGGCGGCCATGTCCTGCGCTTACTGGGGAGGGGCCACCTCCTTAACCCAGGATTCTGCACTCATCATGGGATGCTGGCTCGTCTCCAGTTCATATCCAGTTGATAGAGTTTTCCATTTGGCTTCAGCCTCAACGCCTGTCTTTTGAGCATTCAGAAGACAGACCAGATTCAGGGGTGAAACCTGCGTGGTGTCCATGGACCCAGGTGGGCCTCAGCAGGGACTGCTCTCCCCCTCTGGCCTGCACCCCCACTACCTCTGACGTAGGTTTTTGGTGGGTGCCAAAACCCTCCCCACAGCGCGTCAGCCTGGTTCCTGCTGGAGCGCATCTCAGCTCTGAGCCTGCAGGGGGCGTGGGGCTCAGGTCCTCTGAGTGGTAACAAGTAGCAGCGGGCAGCCCCCTCGACAGGAGCCTCAGTGGGGCTCCAGGCACCTGGCTCAGAAGCCGGGGTGGTGGTGTGCTTGCGCGTCATGTCAAGAACCCCAAGTCTTCGTGTCCTGCGTGTCTGTGGAGCAGCTGCACTTGCCGTGAGGTGTCCGGAGCTCAGGGGCCTCCTCGAGCTCTGCACAAAGGCTGGGTCTTGGGCTGGACCCAGGTGGAGCACTGGGTGGAACCCCTGCAGGCAGAGCCCCTGAGCAGCAGCCCAGTCGGCAGTAGGATGGGCCACAGCCCCAGCCACGCAATGCTAGGGGGCGGCTGAGGCAAAGCCCCCAAGTCCACCCTCTCCAGGCAGCTTATCCTGATGAAAAGTGTCAACACGGCCTCAAAAAGATCTGACATGGCTTCCCAGTCTGTTCAGAGTCCCTGGAGCCCTCCGCCCTGCCCCTCCATGGACATCTTACTGAGCCAGCCCTGGACACTGCAGCTGGACTGGAGACTAAATTGGGCTTGTCTGCTGTTTTCTCAGGACTGGGCAGGCTGGTAGCCGCCCCTTTGGAGCACATCGTGCACCTCCGGTGGCCTGCCCCCCAGCTCCTGCAGCAGGACCAGAAGGTGGGGGAGGGTGCCCCACTTTGGGGGAGTCAGAGGCTCAGGTGGGGAGCTGGTTACATACACGCTACTTCTGTTCCCATTACTCCATGATAAGGTTCACTCAGCACAGTGTTGTTCAGCGTGCAAGGCCATGTTTTTGCCATGTTAAGCAGTGTGTCCTCTATTCCATCTTGCCTCTAGAAGCTCTTTTGAAATCCATGACCAAGGAGTTAACCAGATTTAACTCTGGGTGAGCAGGTCGCTTCCTGCTTCTTTCTGGTTCTGAGTTATCTTCACTAAATGTTTTTGCTTTCTGTTAAGGATGAATATGTTAGTTTTAGTAAGTTAGCTTTAATAAGTGAAATCAAAGGTGAGTGGACCTGAGCTGGGCCAGGGTTATCCACAAGAGCTTCTAAAAGCCCTGTTGGTGGTTGTCCAGGCTGAAGGAGTGTCTCCACCTCACAGGAGGGGCTTCATGCCCTGGAACAAGTCTGAGAGTCTCAGCAAGGAGGAGGCGAAGGTGGGGCACAGGCAAGGTTCAGGCCCCACCTGGGTTTGGGGCGGGGCCCAGCATCCTGGGATTTAGGAGGGTGCAGGTCTTCGGGGCTGGAGGGTAGCAGGGTGTCCAGCCACCAAGTAGGACCCATCTTTGGCCAGTCCCAAGGTTGGCCTGCTCCTGGGACCGCTGCCTGGCAGGAGGTGCTGCCCAGGGATGCCTGGATCCCACGGATGGGCCATCCTCCCTGGGGACAGCCCTTACAAGAGGGCCTTCTGGGGTGGAGTCAAGCATTCAGGAAGGGGCTGGGACGATCTCAAGGTCTGAGCTTCCAGACACCCAGCAAAGGGAACAGAGAGCTCCTCACCTGGCTGCCTCCTCCTCCATGCCCAAGGCCGGGGCTGGGGGCAGGGATCACTGGGACCCCGCCAGGCACTTGGCGCTGCATTGGTGCCCGGTAAGCTCAGTGCTCTTTTGCCTGCGCCTATGCTGTCTGTCGGAGAAGGCAATGGCACCCCACTCCAGTACTCTTGCCTGGAAAATCCTATGGACGGAGGAGCCTGGTAGGCTGCAGTCCATGGGGTCACTAAGAGTCAGATACAACTGAGCGACTTCACTTTCACATTTCACTTTAATGCATTAGAGAAGGAAATGGCAACCCACTCCAGTGTTCTTGCCTGGCCCAGGGACGGGGGAGCCTGGTGGGCTGCCGTCTATGGGGTCGCACAGAGTTGGACACGGCTAAAGTGACTTAGCAGCAGCAGCATGCCGTCTGTGCTGTGTCTCGGGTTCTGTCCTTTTTGATGGTGAGGAATCTCCTTTCATCTAAGGAAGAGCTGTTTGAGCTCCTTCAAGAGCAGCGGTGGGACCCAGGGATGGAAGCACAGAAGCTGGGCCCCGACCTGCAGGCAGCCCTCCAGCCGCAGGCCTCCCGGACCCTCCGTGGCTGGGCCCCTCCTTCCTGTGCTCCAAGTGTGTGTATGTGACTTTGTCCAGAGGCTCGTGTGGTGGTCTATTATTGATACATCCATGCATCTCAGGCCTTAACTTGGTGAAAAGCACCGTCCAGAATGGAGGGAGTGGGTCTCTCCGTGGTCCATTACACAAGACAGTGAGGAAAGGGTCGGGCTTTCACCATAAACACTGTCGTGCGTTCCCTCCCGCCCCCACCACTCTGCCACTTGGTTCGGGACCTGCAGTCGGGACAGCCAACACCGTGAACGTTTGGCTCATCTTTAGTAACTGGAAAGCTCTCTTCCTCTCGTTTCCTTCTGAGAGTGCCAGAATCAGCCTTGCTGTCCTAGGGCCCGTGGTGGCCTCCACTGGAAAAGATCTGGGTGTGCGAGCGGCGGCAGCTGCTCTGGTTTGGGAGCCGGCGGCCCTGGGCGGTGCCCTCTGTCTCACCTGCACCCTGAACTGGAGCAGAGCCCCTGCTGCACAGAGAACGCGGCGTGCCCTGGCTCCTGCCCTCCTTCCCGCAAGCCCCCGCGCAGCTGCGCTCTGCATGGGGTCTGTGGCGTCACACACTCAAGGCGGGCTCTGCTCACGCCTCACTCCCGCCTCTGGCAGTGCCTGCACTGCCCGAGTGGAAACACGGTCAGAGGCGTCCGTCAGCCTATGTCCGCCTCCTCACGGAAGCCATCGCTCTGAAAAACACATCTCTTGCTTTGTTCTGGAAGAAGTTTTGTGTTTAGAGTTACACCTGAATACTTTGTTCAGACTCAGCACTACAGCCCCAGGACGGTGACTTGCAGCTGTCCCGTGAAGCGGAAAATGCAGATCCGCTCCGACCTCCTCCAGCAGCATCTCAGGGCGTCGGCCCCGCGTGGCCAGCAGGCCTGGCTTGCCCAGGTCGGAGGCAGGTCAGAACTCGCCCTCGTGCCTGGTAGCCCTGGTGTAGCACCGCCCCCCTCTCACGAGGAGTCTGACACGGCTCTCTGAGACGAGCTCCAGCTAATTTCCATGCACAGGAAACAAAAGACAAAGAAACAGTAAGGCACCGTGCCCTCCAGCCTGATATATGTTAGATGTTTGGAATATATTAATCCTGAGAAATCTCTGTTGCCAAGTCTCATTTCCGGTGACAGGAAGCATTCCTGTGTTTACCCCAAGCCCGCAAAGCCAGCCAAGGTCATTACTGTGGATCTTGCTTTGGGCTGGCTGGTGACACCTGCATGGACCAGAGCAGCAGGGGACACCTGGGGCTCTGAAGTCTGGTTGCCACAGCAACCGAGTATTAACCAGCACCGTGACAAAGTGCAGCGAGAGGAGGGTCACCGCGCAGGTCACACAGGTCACTTCCTGTTCCCTGCAGTGCCCAAGGATGTCCGTGAAACACAGACTGGAAATTTGCTAAATGCTTCCTAACTGGGAGCATGCAATTTAAAATTATTTTATTTAAAGCGTGAAGCCTTTAACCAGCTCTTTCAAATTCACCATCCAATCTCTGTCTGAAATCTTCACAGATGTGAGAAGTGACCAGGAGGCTTCTATCCCAGGAGACCTGCCCAGCTCACCCTGGCTCCAGAGGATTCCTGGGCAGATGGGGTCCTGAGGGTGGGGAGACAGTGGACTGGAGGCCAGGCCTAGCTTGGGGCAGTGGAGGGAGGGGGAGTGAGCAAGAGCGGCTGCACGTCTAGGCGGGCAGCGTTAGTACCTCTGGGGCCTGACAGTGGCCCAGGCCCCCTAAGGACAGGGCATCTTTGCCAGCAATTCCAATAGCTGGAGGGGTCAGCAGACCTAGGCAAGGCCCCACACAACACGGGGCCTCTGGGAGGGGTGTGAGGTAGACGTGAGGGGCTCCTGCCCTCACTGGACAGGCTCGCGGCTGCCTGGTGCCCCATCCAGGCGGGAACAGACACGCGTGTCCCCATGACATGCAGCGGCTGGCAGCTATTTGTAAACACCAGCGGGAGACTTTCCCTCAGGTTCTGTGTGGCCTCCCTTGTGCTTTTCACCTGGTCTCATTTTGTATTTTGTCTCAACCGAGAAGGGAGGCGTGTTAGCCGCGTGTTGGGCAGGGAGTGCTGAATGGACGGCGGTGTTGGCAGGGGTCCCGTCTAGGTGAAGGGTGGGTGGATGCTCAATGTCCGGCCAGCCGCCGTGAGGCCCACCCCCCCGGCCAGACACCGCACAGTGAAGCTGCCCTTCGCTCCGGAACTGTGCTCCTCAGGGGGGCCCGCCTGCTCCAGCCCCTCCGTCTCCCAGCTGACCTGCGGCCCCGGCCCCCTCCCTCCATCCCCTCGAAGGAAGTGTGGCGTTAGGACAGAGGAGCATCCCCAGGACGTGTCCCAGGTGTGAAACGGCCCTTCCTTGGCATCAGCGGCAGCGGACAGCTGCTCTACCTGGATACCTGCAGCCCCGCGCCACGGGGAGGTGCCTTCGCCGTCTCCTGCTCCTGACTGTGAGGCTAATGGGCTTCCTGCTTACCCCCACGGAGGGCGCTGTCATCTGTGAAGGATCCTCACCTGCCGCACTTAACTCCTAAGTAACTATCACAGTTCTGAGGCGGCTGTGAGACTTCAGCTGCTCTCGGAGCCCTGGGGCGGCCGTGGCCGCTGAAACCTGCTTTAGGTCACCTTTCTTCCCTGTGTGTGCTGCCCGTAATCCTGGGTAACTGACCACAGCACCTGGGAGCCCTCTCTGAGCCCCCGAAGGTCAGCAAGCATCTCTCACAGGAGCAGCCTGGCCCCACCCACGCCTGTCCTCCAGCGTGATGCCCACCCCGTGGTGGCCATGTGCTCTGCGACGCAGGCCACCCGGGGGCGGATTTTCTGATCCTTGGTCCTCAACATAAGAGCGTCTCCACTCTTCACAGGCCTGGAGGACAGGGCTGAACGCCAGCACTGTGTCCAGGAGCAGCTCTTCGGGGAGCACGTGCCCCAGGTGTGGGGAGTGAGGTCGGCCGAGAGGCTGAGGGCCACATTCAGCCCACCATGGGCCTCCCTTGGCTGCAGGCAGCCCCGGCAGGCATGGCCCAGGAGAGGGGCGCTCGGAGCTGCGGTCTGCCCACCCACAGCCAATCTGGCCCACAGGTGCCCGCAGCTTGCAGCGCGGGGAGTGTGTCTGCACTCAGAGTTGGAGACCACTGTCAGCGGCCGGCCTGAGCCCCAGTCAGGACGCGGCGGGATGACACCACGTGTCCCTGTTGGGCTGTCCCCTGAGACGGTGGGTAAGCGGCTCGTCGGGAAAGGGGGACCACGGAGCTGCCCACACTCTCCTCTCCCACATGCAGGGTAGGGTGCCAACCCTCAAGCTCGCAAGGACACCTCCCACACATGCTGGGCCAGCCTGGGCCACGTCCGGGAAGCCAGCCCAGAGCCACAGCGGTGGGAGTGTGAGCTGCGGGCGGTGTGGTCAGGTAGGTTCCTGGCCGCTTGCTCACCGCAATCCCAGAGCCTCTGGCGGGAGGTCCCCTGCTGCAGGCGGAAACTTCCAGCCCCGCGACGAGCCTGCGCTCGGTGAGGGGCGAGGGTACGCATCTGGAGGAGGGCTGTCCCAGGCTGCGGAGAACAATGGGGCTCCTTGTGTGCGCCGCAGCTGCTGACCCGGCAGAGGAAGCAGAGCAGGTGGGTGCCGGCGAGCGCTGACGGCAGCAGGCCTCGGCCTGGAGGGTGAGACGGGGTGCCCACGCCCCGCAGGGCGAGGCAGGTTCCGGGAGCGGGGAGCAGACGGGAGGGCAGGTGACACGTGTGTCCCTGGGGGGCAGCAGGCCCATCACCTGCTTCCTGGCACTTAGCAGCTCTCTGGGCGCCGCCGTTCGCACGTCGCTTTGATGGGTGTCACTCAAGCAGCACATTAAAATTCTGTGTGTCGCGTCTGTGCAAAGTAAGGTGACAGGGAAGGCAGGCCGGGCTCTGGGGACCCCCTCCACCCACCCACATGGGCTCTGCGAGCTGTGGAGGACCTCCAGGGAGGCGGGAGACAGGCCCCTCACAGGTGGGCACGCGCTGCTCTGGCCTTGCCCTCTCCGGGGTCTGCCCGCTTGCGGGGCCGAGCAGAGGCAGGTGGGGCCGAGCGGCCTGTGAGGACCCTTCTCAGAGTGAAATCCACCCAGAGCCACGTTACTGCCGCTCCACGTTCTGCTGCCGTAAACTGCAGGTTATAAAATGCCCCCATGGCACTGGAAAGCAGTCCAGACTTAATGATCACAACCTCTCAGGACAACACCAGAGAAGCTGTCGAGAAAGGAAGAGTACGCTTCTTCCTGTTGAGACAGGAAGGGGGTTTGAAGCGCGTTGAGAAGCATAGGTCATCCATGTCCATGAGGAGGACAAGACCTGGACGTGAAGTGGGTGGCTCCGGTGTGCGGACCCTCGAGGTTCTACACGAGGAAGGCCCTTCCTGCTGTCCTGGCTGCAGGACCCGGGGGGCCAGTGGGTCCCTCTCCCCTTGGCCAGTCACCCTGGGCTCCACTTTCCTCTCCTGATCACAGAGCCCCCTTGGGGCTCTGGGGCCAACCTTGCTCAGCTCCCTCCTAAGAGTACGCCTCCCCGGCTCCATCCAGGCTTCTTCTGCTTCTGGAATCACCTCCAGATGGCGTGGGGTGCACGCTGCTGTTCCCAGAGCTCACAGCCCAGGAGGCTTGGCCGAGGTGGGTGGGGCCGCCCCCCAACACCCGCACCGCCGCTTCCAGGTGCCGCTTTGCAGCAAACTCGCCCACTTCATTCCAAGAGAACTGAGTTTCAGAAATCCACGAAGCAAATGAGAGTCAATGGGATTTCTGCCTCCATATTTTACTAGAAAAAATTTCAAGCTGCCAAGTTTCAAACAGTTGTGCAGGGAAAACCCACAAACCCACCAGCTCCACCTGCCCTGGCTGGTGCTTTACTCATTGGCGTCGCCGTATCTGCGTTTCTCTGAACACTCAGTGCGTCTCAGAGAGAGCAGCGCAGACACCCAGCCTGGAAGGCTGGGGTTCAGAATTCATTCAGGTTTGTCTGGGTTTTGAGGAAGATGTTCACAGACACCGAGCACTCCGGCGTGCTGCCCACACCCGCGTCCCTCACACGGGCTCCCAGTGGGAAGAGCGACCATGCCCCAACCCAGTGGGACTGGGCTGAGCCGCGCAGGGCCTGGACCTGCATCCCCCACCCCAGCCGGCTCCCCCCCTCCCCGGGGCAGCCCGGATCGCGGTCTGCTCTGCGCTCAGCACCTCACAGGGCCGTCCCATCTGGGCTCTGCTGCGGGTGCTCCACGAAGCTGCTGCTCACGCGCTCTCTGTTTCTCAGGATGGGAGTCCCAGCTCCTGGAGACGGGCTTCCTGGGGATCTTCCTGTGCCCTCTCTGGACGCTGTCTGCGCTGCCTAGGGGCACCCCCACCTCCCGGGTCGTCGTGTGGGGCTTCCGGTGGCTGATTTTCAGAATCATGCTTGGAGCGGTGAGTACAACCTTCACCCATTAACGTCCGGGGGGGACGTGCCCTCCTGCCACTTCCCTGAGGTCCACGGGCCTGTTTCTGAGCCCGTGACTCCCCCGAGGCCTGGGGGACAAACGACACTCAGGGAGGCCCCCGTCACCCCTGCCCCCAGCCCTCCTAGGGTGTGTGGAGTGTCCGACCCCACCCCAGGGAGGCCTCCCATCTCTCCTCCCGACCTGCCCGTGTGGCTGGTGTTGCTCCCGCAGGCTGCATGCTCGGCATCCCCCTTCCTGCTCTATGCTCCTCATGGCCCTCGGACCAGGCCCCTGCCCGCCACGCGGCCGGCAGAAGAGCATGTCTCGGTTTTAGCTATGCCTGCGAGCTTCCAGAAGCTTAAACTAGGAGTGAGGGGACTCGCCAGGCAGAGGCCATGCGGCTCTGTGGTCGGTGCCTCCCACCTCTGCCCTGTTGTTCTGCTAGAGTCACCGTCCAGACGGGCTGGCGTCTGTCTGCTTTAAGCTGTTCCTCGTGGGCAACCACACGCCTGCGGGGAGTGGGGCCCGTGCGGCGGGCGCGTCCCTGCCCCCTGGCCCTGCCGGCCCCCTCAGAGCCGAAGTTCTCCAGGTGTCAGCAGCCACTGTGACTCGGCGGGACTCCATGCCCCTCCTCACCTGTGTTCCATTTACTCGAGGACGTCTTACACGAGAGGGGCCGTGTCCCTGCAGCACAGTGTCCTCCACACCCTCCGTGTCCGACGCCCTCGTTCCTGCTGGCCACAGCCAGAGCCGGTCCTCCAGTAGGACAGCGTGCCCCCAGGATGAGGCGCCATGCTCTCAGCTCCACACCGCCCCAGCCCCAACACCAGGTGCCGGGGATGAGCTCCGTGGGGTCAGAGGGCTGGCGTGGGCTCCTGACCCAATCAGGTAGGAGCGGCTGTGGCACTGGGAAACCCACGTCGGGTGGCTGTGTGTCCAGGCCCCAGGGTGAGTGCGATGCTTCTCATTCACACGCAACTGGAGAGTGGACGTGGCCCGCGGGTCCCTCGGGTGAAACAGGAGGCCAGGAGCTGTCCTGACAGCGCATAGGCGTTCTCAGCTTCACGTCTGCCGTAGCAGTTCCTTGCCCACCTAGGGCTTGACTCTGGCTCCTCTCTCAGCTGGCTTTAAAAAGCATGAAAACGTACGCAGTGTTTCAAAGGCCTGTGTCAGGATCTCCTATGATGGCAGCCTCCTGTGTGGCACTGAAGCCAAGGGCCGGGGTGGAGCCCAGCCAAGCGGGTGCAGAGCCAAGGGTGGCGAAGCCGTCGGGCCGCTGAGCACAGCTCACTGCTGAGCAAACTCCCACGACACCTCCGAGGCGGTGAATCATTAGCATGTTGTAAAGCACCTTTTATGGAGTTTTGATTGACAGTGAGCACCAGCTGGATAAAAGATTATCAGGTGCACTAAAAGTTTTAATTACTTGATTCTATCTGTACACTGGATATTATTCGCCGTCCTTTGTAGGAAAGCAGAGCGACAGGGCTGGCTTGATGCAAAAGAGGGGCAGCAGCAGGGATCTGTCCGTGGAGCCGGGCAGACCCGGAGCCTTATGCCCCAGGACCAGCCCGGCAGGTCGTCCCGGACAATCCTGGTCTCTGCCAGCATCTCGAGGATCCACGTCACACTGTGCGGTACAGCCTGAGGAGCCAAGTCAGCCAGGGCGTCCGTGGGGCCAGGCGGGGCTGAAGCAGCAGGGACACGTGTGCGGGTCTCCGTGCCGTCTTTACAGCTCTCCTGAAGTCTGAAGTTTTCTTCCAAATTCAACGTTAAAGAGAAGTAGCAGGAGCGGCTTTGTGCGCGGGCAGTGGGCACTGGGAGGGCCCAGGGGTGGGTGTGCAGCACTGGCATGAGAGGGCCAGCGTGGCTGAGCTGCCGGAGGAGCCGAGTCAGGAGAAAGCGCCTCCACCGAAAACCCCGGAGCACTCACTGACGAGCTTGGTCAAATACTTAAGGAAGGCCGCAGTGAATTGATCCGGGAGTTGAAGAGGGCTTCAAAGGTGGGAAGTGAAGTCAGTACCTCAGTAACCGGTCAGTATATGTTTTGTGCTTTATTCTTTTATCACAAAGAAGAGAAGAAAGGCTGCAGTGAATGAAGATTCCTCTGCATTTTAGCACTGCTTTTTCTACTGTAGTTGGCTTTTGAATGAGGATGACAATGGAAGAGATGAAGAATGAAGCTGAGACCACTTCTATGGTTTCTATGCCCCTCTATGCAGTCATGTATCCTGTGTTTAATGAGCTAGAACGAGTAAATCTGTCTGCAGCTCAGACACTGAGAGCAGCTTTCATTAAGGCTGAAAAAGAAAATCCGGGACTCACACAAGACATAATTATGAAAATTTTAGAGAAAAAAAATGTAGAAGTCAACTTCACAGAATCCCTTCTTCGAATGGCAGCTGATGATGTGGAAGAGTATATGATTGAACGACCGGAGCCAGAATTCCAGGACCTAAATGAAAAGGCACGAGCACTTAAACAGATTCTCAGTAAGATCCCAGATGAGATCAACGACAGAGTGAGGTTTCTGCAGACAATCAAGGATATAGCTAGTGCAATAAAAGAACTTCTTGATACAGTAAACAATGTCTTCAAGAAATATCAATACCAGAACCACAGGGCACTCGAACACCAAAAGAAAGAATTCGTAAAGTACTCTAAAAGTTTCAGTGATACTCTGAAAACCTATTTTAAAGATGGCAAGGCAATAAATGTGTTCATAAGTGCCAACCGACTAATTCATCAAACCAACTTGATCCTTCAGACCTTCAAAACCGTGGCCTGAGGGTTGTATATGTTAAGAGATGTACTTCTCAGCGGCAGCATTGGACTGCCTTTATCTGTAAATTTTAAAGTTTGACTGTATAAATTATCAGTCCCTCCTGAAGGGATCTAATAATCCAGGATGTTGAATGGGATTATTGCCATCTTACACCATATTTTTGTAAAATGTAGCTTAATCATAATCTCACACTGAAGATTTTGCATCACTTTTGCTATTATCATTCTTTTAAGAATTATAAGCCAAAAGAATTTACGCCTTAATGTGTCATTATATAACATTCCTTAAAAGAATTGTAAATATTGGTGTTTGTTTCTGACATTTTAACTTGAAAGCGATATGCTGCAAGATAATGTATTTAACAATATTTGGTGGCAAATATTCAATAAATAGTTTACATCTGTTAAACATTTCTTTACTTGAAAAAATGCATATATATATGTGAATATATATATGATCAGAAGACCAAGACGACTTGGTGTAATGTCTAAAGAACTTCTAAGGGGAGCTTATTAGCAGTTTATCAGATAATAAAGCAACAAGAATTCCTATTTTTTTGTCCTTAATCACTCTGGGCAAAAAGTAGTTGATGGAGATATTTTTGTTAGTTACTATATTTGAGGTACTGAGTATTAGCGTACTCCTGAGGCCAGTGGACAATGGTATTTCAGACAGGGAGGTTCCAGAGCAGTGTTCCTCAAGGGCACAACAGAAACTCTCAAGGAACGATCAGCAGGTGATCCAGAGTACATGGACGGGTCAGGTCCACGCGGGTTTCCCAGGATGCAAGGCTGGTGGGACGTGAATTCAATTCAGTTCAGTTGCTCAGTCGTGTCTGACTCTTTGCGACCCCATGGACTACAGCACGCCAGGCCTCCCTGTCTATCACCAACTCTCAGAGTTTACTCAAACTTATGTCTTATCGAGTCGGTGATGCCATCCAACTATCTCATCCTCTGTTATCCCCTTCTCCTGCCTTCAATCTTGCCCAGCATCAGGGTCTTTTCAAATGAGTCAGTTTTTCACATCAGGTGGCCAAAGTATTGGAGTTTCAGTTTTAGCATCACTCCTTCCAATGAATATTCAGGACTGATTTCCTTTAGGATGGACTGGTTGGATCTCCTTGCAGTCCAAGGTAATTCACCACGTTGCCAGACATAAGGAAGAAAGAGATCAGATGACATATTTGTCTCATACGATGTAGAAAATGCGTTAGACAGTATTAAACACTTATTCACAATTAACAAAAAAGTTCTTAGCAAACTGGAAATAGAAGGAAATGTCTTCAACCTGGTAAAAGATAACATACATCTGCCTACAGCTGACATCAGACTAAATGGTGAAAGACTGAATGTTTTTTCCTATAAGCTTGGGAACAGGGCAGTGCTGGCCACTCTCCTCACGGCTACTCGGCAGTGTGTTGAAGATCTTAGCTTGTCTTTAAAGAAAGAAAAGGCAATGAAAGCCCTGAGGACTGGAAGGAGGAAGTGAAATCATCTGTGTTCATCCCACACATGGACGATCACACGGGCTGCAGAATTAGGGAGTGAAGCTGACCCACTTGCAGGATGTGGCCAGTGTTTCCACCTGCTAGCAACAACTGTCAGAAAACAAAGTTACAGATATACCCTAACAACCATAAAATACTTAGGAAGTATTCACAGAAGTGTGACACTTGGGCCCTGAAAACCCCCAGATGGTGCTTAGAGGAGCCCTGGGCAAGGAGGTCGTCCTTGTTCGTGGCCAGCAGTCAGTTGTCCCCATACTGGTCGATAGATTTCATGCAGCCCCAACATAATCCTAGAAGAGTTTTGTTTTTTTTTTTTTTTCAAAATTGGTGAACTGATTGTTTGGTGAGCACAGAAATGCCCAGGACCGAGTCTTGACTGGGAGTAAAGCAGTCGGCTTCATGCTGCTTGTGGTTCTCGGACACTCCAGGGACCGTGACCCTCGAGGTGCCAGGGAGGTGCCGGCGAGGCTGCAGCGATGGGCGGGTCAGCACGTGCAGACGGCGCCACACTGACATCAGCGTCAAGTCACATTTGGACAAGGCAGCGAGTCAGGTCTGCTACGACAGACAGGAGCTTCCACAAGAGGTGCTGGGTGTCCACTGGGTGCACGAACCCCCGCCCCTACCCCACCTCCCATGACAGGCGGTTTGAGGTGGACAAACACATAAAACCAAGACACCCCTCGCAGATAATGTAGAACATCCACAGTCCCAGGAGAGGCAAAGGCTGCTCAAAGCACAGAAACCACTAACCATTAAAGAAAAGACGTGGGTTAACTGGACAGTTAAAATCTTGAGCTCTTCAAAAGACACCACTGAGAAACGGCAAGCCACAGGCTGGGGGCTCACTCACCACCGTGGGCAGAGCCTCCGCGTGCAGCCCGGGAAGGATGCGGCCCCCACTGATGATGGGCCACTCGGGAGAGGGAGAGGTCTGGGGAGGCGTGAGCACAGGCGGGTGTGCACATGCCGTCCCTGCGCTGGGCGCCCGTCAGCCCCACAGAGAGCAGAGTCCCGCACACTCCAGGGCTGGGCTTTCCTGGGCGGAGCAGCAGGTGATGCCACGTCCTTCAAGCCCTGGAAAGACCGACCGGCAGCCCCACCAGGTGCCGCCACTTCCCACCTGTCTCCCGCGCATACTGCCGGCCTGGTCTGTGCGTCGTGGGTTCTCATCTTGTTTTTCATTTCCGCGGATGTGGAGGTGACATGACGGCCCCAAACTGTCCCCACAGCAGCTGAGGGGCAGGGATGTCACCACAGGTTGGGGCTGCGGGCCCTCTTCCTGTAGGAGCCTGCCTTGGGGCGGGGGCTGCCTTGCAGAGATGGCCAGGGCCCACGAGGACGGCAGCCAGAAGACGCAGTGTTGCCAGAACAAGGGCCGTAGGAACCTGTCTGCTGCTGGACGTCAGTGGGGGCGCCCTGCTGGTGGATGCTGGGGGAGGGCGGGGAGACCGTCCGGCTGCCGGGTGTGGGCAGGGGCCTGTTGGCCTGCACAGCACTAACTAGGTTGTTAGTGTGGCTTTTCTTTTCCTGCGTGTTCTCTCTACAGTTCTTCCAACATCTTTTACTACCTTTCCCCAGGTACCACGTTGTTTTTATTATTGCTTCACATTTTAAGAGTTAAGAACTTCGGACCCTAAATTCTCACTAAGCAATATCACTGCTAAAGTCAGCAGTTTTCACCGAGAGTTGCATCTTTGCTATGGCTGGAGCAGGTTGTGTTTTTTTGCTGTTGTTTTGTTTGGGTTTTTTTTTTTTTTTTTTTTAACCATGCCACACAGCTTACAGGATCTTAGTTCCCTGACCAAGGACTGAAGCGGGGCCCAGAAGTGAAAGCACTGAGCCATAACCACTGGACAGGGAAGTCCCTGATGCAGGTGGTTTTTACATGATGTAAATGGAGAGGTCGCAGCATGAAAGGAAACCACGGAGAATCAGGGCAGGAGCACAAGCCTCCGGGCCCCCAGGGGCAGCACGAGGATACGCTTTTCTGTATGTACCGGGCAACCCGTATGCCTGCAGGCTGCAGAGGGCAGCCTGGGCCTGGTTACTGCGCACCTTTGCCGCCCACAGCTCCAGCCTCACACCTGCACAACACCCTGGGATCCCCAGCTCTTTGTGTGCAGACCACATCTGTCTGCACAAAAGCTGCACAAAATACACAAAAGCTGCATCTAAACTGGAGAAAGAGACGCCCCCAGGACCCACTGTTCTAAGGCCAGGATGCAGCAGGGCACGCCGTGATTGAAGGCCCACGAGAAAACACTTTCTTCAGATAAAGGCAGTTTTGTCTGAGACTCAGCCATAGTCACCCAGACTATCATGAAAATTTTGAGCCAGTAAATTTGACAACACAGATGAAATGGACAAATTCCTTGACAAATGTAGCTCACCAAAACTGAGACAGAAGGAAAGAGGAAATCGAAAGGGCTTCCTATCTGGTAAGTAAATTGGATTTGTAACAAAATGTAAAAAACCATTCCAGAAAGAATGTGTAGGCACAGATGGCTTCAGCAGTGACATCAAACATCTAAAGAGGAAGTAAGGGCAGTCCTACACACACCCTGGAGAACAGCGGAGGTGGGGCCGCTCCCCAGGTCCTTTCACGTGACCAGCAGAACCTGAGGAGGCCAGCGCAGAAGGAAAACCAACCAGCATCCCTCAGAAGCAGAGACACGGGGACTCCGAGCAAAACACCGGCAGATGGAGCCCGGCCATGAAAGAGGCGTGGCTTACCTCGGAAATGCACTTCACTACTGCAGCAGAATGAAGCTGAAGAGCTGTTTGTCCGTCTCAGCACAGGGCACACCGAGGAACCCATGCAAGGTCATCTCAGGCAGGGCTCCCGCGCCGTGATGAGGGAGAGCATCCACGCGTGATTAGACAGGCCTGCTGCCTCTTTGTGGTGCTGCTCTCCAACACTGTGTTGAAATCCCAGTGCAATAAGACAGGAAAAAGAAATAAAGGCACAAAGATTCCAAAAAAGGAAGTGAAACATTCACAGATGTGATTATACAAAACCCAGGGAATCTTAAAAAGCAGCTACCAAAGTGAATACACTAATTTAGCAAGGTTACAGGATACAGTCAATGTGAAAAATGAATGGTCCATCATAGAAGTCGTTTGAAAATAAAATTCTGAAAATACTATGGGCCATTGCTTGAAAACTCCAATGCCTCATAATAAATCTGATTAAGGATGTAGAAGACATGTGTTAAAACTGAAAAACATTGCTGATACAAACATAAAAGACCTACGTAAGCAAACAGGTGTCCCCCATGCACGGGGCAGAAGACCCAGTATTGTCAAGATGTCTTTTTCACCTGGATGTATATATAAATTCAGGGTGATTTCTATCAAAAAAGCCCAGTGGGCTTTTTTGAGGGAAAGACATGTCAATTCTAAAATTTGCATAAAGAGAACCTTGTAAAAGAACAAAGTTGGAGGACTCACACTTCCTGATTCTTAAGGTTAATTTAAAGCTGAAGTATGAGGTTGATCTAAACTAGAAAAATAGATCTGTGGAGGAGAGGAGAGTCTGGAGAGAGACCCACCTCTGCTGTCAACTGACTTTGAGCCAAGGTACCAAGTCAGGTCAAGGGGAAAGGAAAGTCAATTTTGCAAACAGTACCAAAATCACTGGGTGTCTGTGTAGAAGGAGAAAATGAGCTTTGAGTGCCATTTCAGCAAAGAGCAGATGCTCAGTAGGAAGACCCTCCTCTCCAGGAGTCAATCCCTGCAGTAAAATCTTATTAACGTGGTAAAAGAGACACGGGGATACAACACACCCCTCCCCCCAAGAACAAATCAAGTAGGCATCGCAGCCACTTCCTTGTGGAGCCTGCGGTCTGTCACCCGGGCTCCTGGGAGGCATCCTGGCACCCTGAGGAGCACTGTCCAAGGGCTCTGACCTCTGCCCAGCTGCACTCCCTCACAGCAGCTCCCCTCCCCGTCCCTCGTCTCTGACCAGCCACAGCAGGACAGTGGTGCCTGGACCTGCAGTGGTGGGGGGCCCTGGACCGTCCTCCCCACCCGCTCCGCAGCTCTGTCCCTGGCAGAGGTCGTCTGGGTGGTTTTCACAGACTTCCGGGGTTTGGGGAGGGGGCTTGATGAGCCCTCAACCAGCATTATCCAGTTTCCCTCCCTCCCTTCACTTTCAGCCCAGAGGGTCCCCCACGGCTGACACAGTGCCCCCCACCTGCGTGCTGCCTTGGTGAGCTCAGGGGGCAGGTTTCTGTTTGACTCCACCTGGGATTCTGAAAGCAGGCATTGCCCTGTCCTGGAGAGAAGGGGCCCGTGGTGGCCCTGGATTGGCTGCGACCCCTTCAGATGTGGACTGTTCAGTGCTGAGACCCTGAGCAAGCCGGTGTGCACTCAGGTGAGGTCTGAGTGCTGAGCCGTGACCCTCAAATGCTGCGTCATCAGGAGTCAGGACACGGGGCTCCCCCACCTCTTGCAGAGCACGTGGGGTCCCATGGGTCAGCTCCGCAGCCAGAGAAGATGCAGGGCGTTGCCAGATTCAATCAGAACTGAGGCACCCCAGCCCGCATGCCCACAGCTGTGGACACATCCCCGACCAGCAGGCCTGCTCCAGGGAGAGCCGGCCCCCTTCCTGCACCTGCAGTTGGGCTGTGTCCACTTGTGGGAGGAGCAGGCAGAGGGCTGCCACCTGTGCTTACAGATGAACAGCGGGGTTCCTAGAGCAGACTCTGAGGGGAGAATGGGGTGCAGGGCACGTGCAACACTGGGCGCTGACGAGGGAGCTGGTGCTGGCTTGGGACCCAAGGCTATCACCCCTCCCCCCACCACAGGCCTGGGAGCCCCCCACCCAGTTTGGTGTGGGGGAACTGATGTAGCATCAAGAAAATGATGTTCTTTCTGTGGCCAAAGGCCTTCTTTCTCCCATTTTCAAGAGGAGATTTTCAGAAGCAAGTTCAGGGACCTGTGAGCTTCAGAGAGAAGCCCCTCTGCATCCCCTGGGCACTGCCCCTGCCCGCTGCCCATGAGGTGAGGCCTGGCCCCCCTCAGCTGCCCCAGAATGTTCCTAGGTCCTGGCACTTGCCCTTTCCCCAAGGAGACCAGGGGCTGGGCGGACAGCTGCAGGTCACTTGGTGTCTTACTGGCCTGTCTGTGCCATTTTTTTTTGGAATTAATTTTGGGCTGAAAAAGGCTCAAAGAAGGCTTTGTTCCTTTGACACTTACTCTGGAAGAAAAAAATATCCGTGGAAAATCTGACATCTGCATTGTAGAGAGAAATCAATAGATGGGAGGAATATAATTATCCTCTGCTCCCAGAAGAACGTTTCAGATTTTTAAGTGTCTCATATCAGCTTAGAATTTGAATGACATTTTAATTATTTTGTTTTTTTTCTTCTCTGCCTGGCGTGAATCTCCAAAGAGTGCCACTCTCGGGTTCCGGGGGATGTAGGGAGCGGAGCCCTGCTCACGGGGAGTGTCGTGTGAACTGGCACGTTGTCCTCAGGAGCCAGCGGGGCGTTTGGCCAACAGGATGCTAGGGTCTGCAGTGCTGCTTCTATGCAGATACAGCTGAGTCTGGGGTGTCCATGCTGGGAGCTGTCTCCTCAGCGCATCCGTGATCTCAGCAAACCCCGTTTCCAGAGCCTCGACCCTGCCCCCTAGAGTGACCTGTCTCGAGAGTCTGCAGACACAGCAAGCAGGTCCTCGGGCGTGGCTCCACCTGACTGAGAGGCTCCCAGGCCCCTGGAGGGGTTGCCGGACAGCCACCAGTGAGGATGGCACCCAGGACAGTTGGGTATTGTGGCCTCCACGGGACATACGCATGAACTCTCTGCTGGGCTGCACAGCAGACTCACACCTGGCCTGTGAGCTCGGCCAGGACACAGCCACCTGGCCTCACCGTGGAAGCCGCCGGTGTGGCTGCTGCAGGGCTTCACTGTTTCTCGTGTCTGTTCCAGGTGCCACGGCATCCCTGCCTCCCACAGGGTCCCAGGCCAGGAGCTGGCTGTGCCCTCGGCCCATCCTGCAGGCTCCATGATCCCGGCCAGGCTGGAGCAGGGCACATCTCATCTCCTGGGCAGGCATCCCACCTTGCTGGCCACCACAGGTCAGGCGACTCACACTGTCCACTCCTGGCTCAGAGCCCTCGACTGTCCCAGAGTCCTTCCCATACAGGCTGCTGTCTTTGTGACGCCGTTCTCACCTTCCAGGGCAGCTGTCCATTGAGACAGACAACAGGGCTGAATCTCTGTGTCAAGCAACAGCCTCACTCCTGCCAGAGGACAGATGGCTTCTGACCACGTGGGGGTCAGGTGGAGCTGTGACTCCCAAAGGCCGGTGAACAGGATGTGTGGCAGGCATGGGAGCTGACTGCCCTCGAGGCCACTGCAGAGCAGCATGCTGGCCACTGCCTGGCGGGGAACTGGCGGGGCTGCTGGGAAGCTCACATTTAAGTGTCTCATATCAGCTTAGAATTTGAATGACATTTTAATTATTTTGTTTTTTTTCTTCTCTGCCTGGCGTGAATCTCCAAAGAGTGCCACTCTCGGGTTCCGGGGGATGTAGGGAGCGGAGCCCTGCTCACGGGGAGTGTCGTGTGAACTGGCACGTTGTCCTCAGGAGCCAGCGGGGCGTTTGGCCAACAGGATGCTAGGGTCTGCAGTGCTGCTTCTATGCAGATACAGCTGAGTCTGGGGTGTCCATGCTGGGAGCTGTCTCCTCAGCGCATCCGTGATCTCAGCAAACCCCGTTTCCAGAGCCTCGACCCTGCCCCCTAGAGTGACCTGTCTCGAGAGTCTGCAGACACAGCAAGCAGGTCCTCGGGCGTGGCTCCACCTGACTGAGAGGCTCCCAGGCCCCTGGAGGGGTTGCCGGACAGCCACCAGTGAGGATGGCACCCAGGACAGTTGGGTATTGTGGCCTCCACGGGACATACGCATGAACTCTCTGCTGGGCTGCACAGCAGACTCACACCTGGCCTGTGAGCTCGGCCAGGACACAGCCACTTGGCCTCACCGTGGAAGCCGCCGGTGTGGCTGCTGCAGGGCTTCACTGTTTCTCGTGTCTGTTCCAGGTGCCACGGCATCCCTGCCTCCCACAGGGTCCCAGGCCAGGAGCTGGCTGTGCCCTCGGCCCATCCTGCAGGCTCCATGATCCCGGCCAGGCTGGAGCAGGGCACATCTCATCTCCTGGGCAGGCATCCCACCTTGCTGGCCACCACAGGTCAGGCGACTCACACTGTCCACTCCTGGCTCAGAGCCCTCGACTGTCCCAGAGTCCTTCCCATACAGGCTGCTGTCTTTGTGACGCCGTTCTCACCTTCCAGGGCAGCTGTCCATTGAGACAGACAACAGGGCTGAATCTCTGTGTCAAGCAACAGCCTCACTCCTGCCAGAGGACAGATGGCTTCTGACCACGTGGGGGTCAGGTGGAGCTGTGACTCCCAAAGGCCGGTGAACAGGATGTGTGGCAGGCATGGGAGCTGACTGCCCTCGAGGCCACTGCAGAGCAGCATGCTGGCCACTGCCTGGCGGGGAACTGGCGGGGCTGCTGGGAAGCTCACGCACAGGAGCGCCTGTCTGCCGCGGGTTGCCCGGTGGACTGGGCAGCACAGGAGTCCCTGAGCCCAAGTCTCCCGCGTGCTGTGTTTCCCGTCGCATCAGCGGCAGGTGGATACTCTCTCCAAGGCCCAGTGGGACATCGTCCCTCCCCCATCCTCCTTGGCATTTCTAAGTCAGGTTGTGTTCTTGTGCTTTATGAATTTGCCTTTTCTAAAACCTCACAGTTGCATTACTGTGATGATGCTCAGAGTCTAAAAGCTGGGTTTTAATGAAACACAGGAGGAACTGACGTTGTAAAAAGGAGAGTGTTTCTTTTTCCTGCATTTGCTGTTACTCCTGAGACGCTGAGTGTTTCCTCCAGGAACACTGCAGTTTCCCTTCTGCGTTACCCCTGCATGTCTGTCCAGGGGTGGCTCACGGTCCTCTCCATCCTTTCAGGGCCTGATCAAGATCCGAGGGGACCAGTGCTGGCGGGACCTCACCTGCATGGACTTCCACTACGAGGTAAGCAGGGTGGCCAGGGGTGGGTGGGGGCGTGGGCACAGGCTGAGCCCACCATCCCCTCAGGACGGGCCCTCCAACTCCCTGCTGCTGCTGCTGCTGACCACACTCAGGCTCATGCTGGGGTCTTTCCATGATTCACCTGAGGGCATCTGGCCTCAGAACAACCTTCTCCTCAGTGGCGTCGGCTTAGACCCCTTTGCCTGAGCTCCTCAAACCAGCCCTGTCGTTCTCACCCGGTCTGGGCACCACCTGTCAGGCAGGATGTCTTCCTTCCCCAAGGCGGCTTCGGCCTGCTCCCTCCGAGGGGGTGGGAGGTCCCAGCGCCCAGACGGGGGGCTAGAGGCAGGAGCTGGGGGTCCCAGAGTCGGGGTCCTGGTGCCCAGACGGGAGGCTAGAGGCAGGAGCTGGGGGTCCCAGAGTTGGGGTCCTGGTGCCAAGACGGGGGGCTAGAGAGACAGGAGCTGGGGGTCCCAGAGTTGGGGTCCCAGTGCCCAGAGCGGGGGCTAGAGGCAGAAGCTGGGGGTCCCAGAGTCAGGGTCCTGGCGCCCAGAAGGGGGCCTAGAGAGGCAGGAGCTGGCGGGTCTCAGGCCCCAGCTGCTCTCACGACCAAGACGTCGTAGGCAACAAGCAGAAGAGCGTCATGGCCACTGTGCTCCTACAAGACCCACACAAGGTTGTTACAGCTCAGTGTTAGGAGGCACAGAAAACTACCCGAGGAGGAAGGGGCTGGAAGAAGGGGGACACCTGGGAAGCTGGGCATCCGAGTTCCTTTACTGTTCTTGTAACTTCTCTGTGGGTTTCCCTGGTGGCTCAGCGGTAAAGAATCTGCCTGCAGGAGATGTAGGTTTAATCCCTGGGTCAGGAAGATCCCCTGGAGGAGAAAATGGCAATCCACTCCAGTATTCTTGCCTGGGAAATCCCATGGACAGAGAAGCCTGGCGGGCCGCAGTCCACGGGGTCACAGAGTTGGACGTGACTGAGCAACTAAACAACTACTTCTCTGTAAGTTGGAAATCGTGTCCAACTGAGAAGTTAGCAGGAAGACACTCTCCCGGGGGGGTTGGTGGCCCTTCCCCGGGGCGTCACACTTGGAGCCCCCACCTCCCTGTGTCCAGCGGGACACCATACCCTCCAGGGCACCCGGGCCGGCGCACTCTGACTGGCATCTCCCTGTGCTCACCGCACACCAGGTGCCTCAGCGTCCACAGCTAATCCGCGAGGAATCACACCCATGGCGGGGAGGGAGAGGGTCAGGCCGGAGCCACACCCAGGGCCGGGGTGCACAGGCCGCAGGTTGGCAGCTGTAGGAGAGTGCTTCCTTTCGCTGGGCTCTCAGCCATGTCCAGGGGGAGTCACCACCGCGAGCACTGTTTATCTTTGGCCCAGCCCTTCCCTCTGCAATGTGGGAGACCTGGGTTCAATCCCTGGATTGGGAAGATCCCCTGGAGAAGGGAAAGGCTACCCACTCCAGTATTCTGGCCTGGAGAATTCCATGGACTGTATAGACCATGTAGTTGCAGAGTTGGACACGACTGACTGACTTTCACTCACTCACTTCCTCTGATGGCAGATGGCAGCCGTGCTGTCTGTGTGCGTGCACGTGTGGGCCGTGCGTGTGCAAAGGACACGGGGCCCCAGAGGGGGAGTGCACAGCAGACCCCGGCGCCCTTGTCGGACCCCCTCTGCACAGACACGGAGAGGCGCAGTCCGAGTCGGTGGGGCTGTGGATCCACTGGGTCTGGGGCCACAGAAGCCTGGTGTCCCGCCCGGCACCGTGCCCTTCATGGACAGCTGGCTGTCCACAGTGGCTGCCCCAGCCCCACACAGCGTCAGCACAGCTGGCCCCTCTGCGGACGGCTGCATGTGCAGGGAGGACAGGGCCCGTCAGCTGGGCCCCAGGCGCCGGCGCCATGGCTGAGTCAACACACGGGCCTTGGGGACCTGCTGCGCCCGCCCACCCCGCACACATGTGGAGGCTATTCCCAGGAACACACACATGGGGCCGGGACCCCGTGCCCCGAGCCTGCATGTCCTCTGAGAGGAACTCCACGTGTGAGCTCCCACTGCCCCGCCTTCTCCCCGCACCCCATTCCTTCGCGGGGGGCTTGCCAGCGCCTGAGCGGCTCAGCGCTGTGACCACAGGTGCCTCCCCCCGCCTCTAAGCACCTGGTCACCAGGGCCCTCGGGGGTCCCTGAGGGGTCGGCATCAGAAGTACTGGAAGTCTAGGAGTGCCAACTCGGCCATGTGAGCTGCTGGCAGGGTGCCTCTCTGGCCAGGCTGCCAGGGGTGCATGGGGTAGCATGCGGAGGGCGGGTCCCCCGGGGGCCTCCAGGCACAGCTCAGGGCCTCCCTTGCCCACAGACACAACCAGTGCCCAACCCTGTGGCCTACTTCCTGCACCGCTCCCCGTGGTGGTTCCACCGCTTTGAGACCCTCAGCAACCACTTCCTGGAGCTGGTGGTGCCCTTCTTCATCTTCCTCGGACGGCGGATGTGCATCGTCCACGGGGCCCTGCAGGTCCTGTTCCAGGTGAGCAGCCGCACCCACGGAGAACCTGAGCTCCCACATCCCGTCTGCCGCACCTGTGAGGGTGGACCCGCAGGGCCCCCGTCGCCCCGCGGACCATGCCCCCATCTTCCTGCTCCTTGGCGTGGGGCCCATGTGCCGAGCTGCCCCAGACGTGGGCTCCATGGTACCGGGGTGGGAGGGGACCCACACCAGGAGGGAGCCTGTGGCTTGGTTGGTTGTTTACTATGGCTGCTTCTACCAAGTTCTCTTGTTTCTTGTTTACTAGAAGTTTTGTGTTTTTTGTTTTGGGTATTTTTAGTCATGAGTGGGTGAGGTTTAGCAAAAATGCAGCCACAGTCAGTTGCCTTCCGAGAGTGAATCAAACTCTTTCGTGCTGTGTATATCCCAACACGTTGCTGGGTACGCTTGCTACCGTTTTGTCTGGGTTTTTCGCACTGTCAGTGAGGTTCGTCGGTGCTTTTCCGTCCACACTGGCTGTGTCTGGCTCTGCTCTGGGTCTTGCTCTCACCCTCACAGACAAGATGGAACTGTTGCTCCAACATCCCCACTCAGCCCGGGCCGGGGGTGGTGGGTGGAGCGGGATCTGTGTGGCCACTGACAGCCTTTCGGCTGCTGAATATGAAGGGTCTCTGTTTTCTGTAGGTTTTTTAATGGCAAACATTTTCCTTGGAATTTGTCCATTTTACCTGCTTTCAGACATCCTGGTCAAGGAACAAGCTGTGGTAGTCTCTTATTTTGCAGTCTGGATTTGTGTCCTTTCCTTGGGAGTTGTCACTCATGATGCTCAGAGCAGATTCTTTTCCAACCAGCCTTGTGCTCTTTCAATGAAAAGTTGCTGTACTTCAGCAGGTGCATTTATTTCCACAGCTTTGTTTTCTCTTTTCCCTTGTTTAGCTCTCCTCTGAGGTTTTTCTCATTCCGTTATTTTTCTTCTCCTAATTACCAAGTATACTGTTTCTTTCAGGCGAGCACATGCTGAATCCCTGTCCTTGCCTCCATGATGGTCCTGTGGCTTCAGTGTGCCATCATGGTCTCCCCTACCCACCTGCTTTTGCTGCCAGTATTTTAAGCTCTACTTTGTTTTTAATCAACCGACTTTTAAGAACAACTTTAGATTTACAGAAAAACTAAGCTAAGAGTACAGACTGGCCCTTAGTGTCTCTGCTTAGTGATGTGCAGCTGAGGTTGTTTGTGTCCTTCTGTGGGTAGAGAGCTCATCTCTTACTGCTGACTGATATTTCACTGTCTGGATGCGCCACAGCTTATTCCGGACTTGGCTCTAGGGCAAAACCCTGGCTGGCCGGTGACCCTTACTCCCAACAGCCTCTGAGGAGGGACGCCCCCAGGAGCCCAGGGGTGCTCCTCCACGTCCCTGCCATGCACACACTTCAGCTCAGGCAGAGGCTCAAGCACCCTTGAGGTCCAGCAGTGTGGACACAGCCTCATGCTGGACAGTCCTCCACTGGCACAGGAAGCCCAACCGCTGGCTCCCCTTTGCTCTACGGATGGAGAACAGGGTCCTGCTCCTGTGGCAACTCGGAGGACCCGCCTGGCGCAGAGCCTCCGCGGGAACCTGGGTCTGCTCAGCCTGCATGATTACCAGGGTGACCGTGAATCGCTCTTGAGGCTGCAGGGGCGTTAATGAATTGCTGCTTCAGCTGCTTTCACCAGCCTGGGACCTCTCAGGGCTGTAAACGTGGCAGGGGCACTCCTGGCATCCCTCAGGCTTCACTGACTAGTTTCTCTCCAGAAATCTGAGCCCAGCTCTGGCAAGTGGTAAGGAAAAGCAAATGGCCATGTCACAAAAAAATAATTGAAGGAAGTTTGGGTTACTGGTGCAGGTAGGAGGGCTTAGCTACTTGAAAATAGGATTTGGGAAGGTATTTATGTTGACCTTTGACCCAGCAGCCTCAGAATGCCTTTGTTCGCAGTGCAAGTGATGTCTCATGGCGTTTTAGGATGAGAACCCTCTAACTGGACTGGCCTGGCTGAGTGTGTCCTGGGCCAGGGTGCTGTCACCTGCACCGTGGGGGCCATGCAGACTTGGGGGGCTCAGGGGTAGGTGGCTCCCGAGTCACATGGCTGGGTCTCCACCCAGCTCTGGGTCTGCTGCCCGGGTGGACAGTGGTAGACGGTGGTGGCACAGGGACACTGGGCAGAGAAGAGCCAGAGCTGGACCTTGAAAGACCATGACAACTTGTGGCCCTGGACGTCACTCTCAAAGGCCAGCCATGCACTCGCCTTCTGTCCCCCAAGGCCCTGGGAGCCTTGGTCCAGGCACGTCCCAGCATCATCTTCCCCCACCCACATGGTGCCCAGGACAGGCCCAGGCTGCGGCTCTTCTCTGAGGCCTGCTCTGTTGCCCTCCTAGGGCCAGGCCTCAGCTGTCCAGAGCAGAGAGGATGAATGGCCCCCGGCTCTGCAAGGCTGTCTCCTGGGCATACGGCCCTCTGCAGGCATGCCACTGGGTGCTGTGGGTTTGCACGTTGCTCTCATCTCCACGCCCGCGACCCCGAGGGTCCCTGGCTCTGTTTGTTTCCATTTGTTCCCCGGGAAAGGGCTGAGGATGTGAACACTCGCACCTCCTCCCACGCTCAGTTTGCACAGCTGTTCCGGAAGGTTCTGCGAGTTCTCCAGAGACGGCCTGTTGTCTACTTGGGGAGGCGCACCACCCCCACCTCGGACCCCCACGCTCTGCCAAGGAGAGACCCTGCAGGGCCAGTGGTCAGCTTTTGCTGTGGGCCCAGGGGGACCTCCTGTCCCGACATGAACCAGGCCCTCACCAGGCCCGTGGCTCCTGGTCCACACAAAGACACACCTCACATCCCAGACTCCCATCCCGACCTCCCACCACGTCCAGCTTTTTCTTAACTCCATGACATCAGCCACAGCCCAGGGGACATCACTACAGCTTCGGGCACGGAGAGCGGCCCCCACCAGCCTGCGTGACCTCTCCACAGCTGGGGTAACAGTGTAACTGCCCGGGGCTTCTGGCCACAGAATGTTACCTACAAGCACCCTCCCCCTCCTTGAGGGGCGTCTCCTGGGCCTAAGATCACACCTCACAGCTCATCTTCCCACTAGCCTCTGGCACAGGGTCATAGCCAGCGTGTGCTGGACAGGGGTGCCACGACAGCCTCCTGAGTCCTTGGGGCTCCCGCTGTTGTGTTAGAAACAGGCCTCCATCCCCAAACGCTCTGGTGAACCTCATTCTCTGGGTCAGGCCCCCCAGCTGGGCACACAGTGGAGTGACAGGAAGGGGTGTCTCTGGGCCCAGGGTTCCCACTGAGGCAGGACTGGGGTGGGAAAGCTAGGCATTGCTCAGAGGTCGTTAGGGCCACACACGGACTTAGGCTGCCGAGTCCTCACGCAGCTGGAACTGTGGGGCCTCAGGAACTGCCGGGCCAGGGCGTTCTTGGTTGTGGCCTGTGGACCAGCACCTGGGGCCTTGCCTCGCCCCCCCAACAAGAGCCCCGCCTGCCGCATCCAGATGGTCATGGACACTCAAGTGGCCGTGCCAAGGAGGGAGCGTCCTCATCTCCTGGGCTCCAGAGCTGGGGAGCCTGAGCCAGTGGCCGGAGGACCGCGCCCACGGCAGGCTAGCCAGACGCTGGCCGTCGTGCGGGCAGCTTGTGGCCCTGGCCCTCCTACAGCTATCAGGAGAAAGGACTGCCCTCGCGCTGGCCCCACACCACTCCTGCAGCTGAGTCTGCAGCCAGGACACCGAGGTCACTGGGCAAAAGCCTGAGGCCGACCAGCAAAGCCTCCTCAGGACACAGAACTCAAAGCCCCAGCCAGCAAGGCCAAGGAGCCGAGTGGACGCACTGCCCCAGGCCCCGGAAGGCTGCATGGCCCCAGGCCTGTGGCCCCCACAGCTCTGGCTAGGAGCGCCAGGGCTGCACGGCGATGGCCTCTCTCCAGGGCTCACACTGGTGGGGCAGGGCTTCAAAGATGGAGAAGCCCCCCTCAGAAAACACAGGGCCTGAGCTGACGCCAGGGGTCCCAGCCCCACCTGTGCTGAGCTGCCCGACCCCTCCCTAGGGTGCTTCCTTGGCCCCCAACGGCCGCAGTCAGACCAGCCATGTTTGCCATGAGTGGGTGGGAGAGACTGTGGTCCCCCAGGGGTGGCCTGGTGTCTGTCTCTCCAGGAGGGCTTGGGTTACAGCCAGTGAGACAGTGGGGTCCCAGACGAAAGCTGGGGGGCCGTGTGCAGCGTCATTGCTGCTGGAGCCACGCCAGCTGAAGCCTCGCGCCAGTGCTAGGCCGTGGCCCTCATAGGTCCAGAGGCGCCCAGGGCCCCTCTGATGGCTCTCGTTCCGAATGGAAAATAACTGGCTGGGAACAGAAACGAGGGGAAGAAAGGCCCCCCAGGGAACCCTGCTGGGCACGTGGGGTCTTCCGGTCACAACCACAAGTTCTCACTCACTGTTAAAGCTCCAGCAGCTGCGACCATGCTGCGCGACTGCCTCATTTAAGCAGCCCACAGGCTGCCGCGTCCAGCCCCTGCCTGCCGGCACGCGCGTCCTGCTCGCCCGCTTTCCCTTTGTGTCCCGTAGTTTTCTATCGTTTCTTAGCAGAGGCTGCTGGCAAGTGCCTTCCCTTCAGCCCTCTGGGGTCTCTGCTGGGGAGTCTGGGGGCCCTGAGCCCCACCCCTCGGGCCATGACTCCTCCCCTCTGGCAGCCTCTGGTATTTTTCTTTTTCAGTTTTTCAGCATGTTGATTCAGTGTGCCTTGGGTGTGGCTTTCTTCGAGTTTATCCTGTTTTGAGATTTTCTAGGCTTCAGTGATCTGTGTGTGGTTCTCATCACTGAGAAGTCCCTTCATGTTCCTCTGCGACCTCCCCTCCTGGGGTTTAGGTCACTCGTTCGCCAGGCTGGTTGGCTGCGTCCCCCAGGCCCTGCTCGGGTCCGCTCCTCCCAGTGCCTCACTGCACAGAGCTCCTGTGGTCCTGGCTCAGAGTCACCGACTCCTTCTTTTACAGTGTCAGTTTTGTCAAAAGCCTATCCAGTGAATTGTTGTATATGTTACTTGTTAAACTCTCAAGTTACCGCCCAGTTCTTAGGCATTTTCATATTTCTCTTACTTAGGACTGTCTTAAGCCCCTTAGTTTTTGACAGTAGCTGTTTTCACATTCTTAGCCACCAGCTTCAGCCCGTTTCTGGCTTCTGACTCTGCCCTGGGCAGGTTTTTCTCTGCCTGTGCCTTCAGGCTACTCAACACTTCCAGTCTGTTACCTTTCCGTCAGTGCTGGATGCCAGTGTTGCGGATTCTCTCTTGACAGCCGCTGATTCCCTTACAAATCGCTTTCTGAGCCTTCTGGACACACAGTGTCTCTCCACATGAGTTCCCTGGACTCAGGGGTCTTCCAGACCCGAGTAAGGTCAGTGAGGACACACCCTGGGTAGGTCAAGCACTTTTCCCGGCCTCACAGAGGAGGCCCCATCCTCCGAGCTCTGTGGCCAAGGGAACCGAGGCGGGACCGCAGCTCTCGGTTCCTGAGCCCCCTGCCCTGTGCCCACGTGGCAAGCCACCCCCTCCAGCTCCCGGCATCTCAGACGCTTCGTTTTTCCAAATGCAGTCATTTGTGTGGCCTCTGAGCATAAGGCAGACAGCCCCGAGGTGCAGCCCTGCTTCTTGGGGTGGAGGCGGCGGTGGTGGGGTCTTGGGAAACTCGGCTCAGAAGGGCAGAGGAAGTGTGCGGGGAGCAGGGGCGATGCCGGTGTCCGTGGGCCTCGCTCTCGATCCTCGTCCGTGGTAGGGGTGGCAGGTCCTGACACCGTCAGGCCTCGTGCTCAGCTCAGCTCTCAGGAGAGACCCTGCGTCCTGATCACCCTTCCCCACGTTCCTGCTGCTGCCCACCTCCCTCTCGTTCGTGGAGCTGAGTGGAGACCACTGAGGGGCTCCGAGCTCAGTCGGCAGATGTCCTGCCTCCCTGGGCTGCCTTCCTTACTTTTCTTTCCTTTTCTTCTAATTTTTAACACTTTTCAGGCTAAAGGCTTACACTGTTTTACATTTGACTCATCCTCGGAAATGGGAAATGGCCAGAACACGTGTGGGCTGAGGTCTCGCTCCAGTAAACTGTCAGGCACCCTCATCCCAGGCCTCCTCAGGCCCAAGAGCACCGTTCACTCTGGTCTGGGAGTCGGTCTGGGAGCTGTTGGCTCTGCTGCATCATCTCCCTCAAAGGGCCTCCTGCGCCTGCGCCATATCACAGACGGCCCCCACTCAGTCTCCCAGATCACAGTTCTCACTGAGCATCATTCCTTCTGCAGCTTACCGGTCTGGGTTTCAGCGTGGTGTGTGTACATGCGAGGGTGCAGAGGAACAGATGCTGCTCACTGCTCGGGGTCCTTCAGGCCAGCAGCGTCCTGCCTGGGTTTCTCTGGACGCCTCTGGGGTCTCGGGAGCCCAAGTGGCCGGAAGGCAAGGCAATGGCTCAGTGAGGGTGCGGGCTGCACCAGCCACACCTGAGAGGTCCGCCCTTGGGCCACCTGGGGTGAACGTGGGGAGGTGGCTCCAGGAAGCCCCCAGCTGCCCTGCTCCACAGCATGACAGGGGCAGTTTGGGAGTGGCGGGAGTGTGGGACTGGTGGGAGTGGTGGCTTCTCCCAGAGCTCTGAGCACACGCCGCCTGTCCCCTGCCCGTGGGGCCCGAGCGGGCACCAGGCCCGAGGGCAGTGTGACAGTGGATGGGGCCGGTTGTTCCCCATACCTTCTCAAGGGTTGTGGGACACGGGTGGGGCCCCCAGGGCCAGACCCAGAGGTGTCTTTGCGATAGAGGCTGCGGTGCGCCAGGGGCTCTCCCCAGCTCTGGCAGCTGTCTCAAGAACTGGGCAGTAAGCAGAGGGCTCGCCACCCACATGGCCCCACAGCTGCACCAGGATGGCAGGCCCCCGGGGACTGGCCTGTCCTCACCCTCCCATCTCCAATGCCAGTGGCCTTACTGCACAGCTGAGCCACGGAGAGAACGGGCCCCACCCGGCTGACAGCCCACCCACAAGCACAGTGCACTGGCCGGGCTGTCAGGAGGGGCAAAGGGACAGCTCCCCTAAGCCCGTGCTGGCACAGAGGAGGGACCCGTGGAGCATCTAAGGACTTGCTGGTCCGGAGACGAGGTCTGCCCAGGGGGAGCTGGGCCCGGGCCACACGACCCCTGCCACCCCCATGGTGGTGGAGGGCCTGCCGGCACCCCAGCCCAGACCCTCAGGATCCTGCGGTCTCAGCAAACCCCTGGGCAAAGCCCCGTCAGCCCTGAGCAGCCCTGCCAGCTCAAGACCAGAGGCCCAGGGACCT
Source organism: Cephalophus harveyi (assembly GCA_006410635.1). Lineage (NCBI taxonomy): Eukaryota > Metazoa > Chordata > Mammalia > Artiodactyla > Bovidae > Cephalophus > Cephalophus harveyi. The sequence goes on from SJYT01068732.1 coordinate 382,272, forward strand.
CAAGGGGCTGGGCGTGGCTGTGGGAGAGACCACCAGACCAGGGCAGGCTCAGGTGGGGCCACTTTGGGCACCAGGGTTAGTTAACATCCTAGACAATGAAACATAGAAACTATTTTTAGGCTCAGAAGCAGGAAAACTAGCTTTCCAGAGTAATGCAGGGAGAGATCTCCCTGGTGGGCCAGTGGTTCGGTTTCTGCTCTTCCACTGCAGGGGCACGGGTTCGATCCCTAGTTGGGGGACTAGGAATCCCCCTCTGTGCAACACAGCCGAAGAAACCCCAAAGTAATCCAGGGAGAGCTGTGACTCCACATCTCACATCACACTCTGTGAAACCCCGTCATGGTCCATGAAACTGACTGGTCAAACACCCACCTCCCCGCTAGACCTGGGTCAGGCTGGCGTCTGTGACCACATGTTCTCCCTGGTCACCAGGATGGAGACACAGCTTTAATGACAAATCAAGGAGTGGGTATCAGCTGAGCCTCACCTGGCCACACAGGTCCGGACTGGACCTGTGGTCTCACCTCATCCCTCAACACCCCACTCAGCCCTGACCCATGAAGCAGAGGAGCCCACGGGCGGCAGATACGCACGCAAGCGACCTGGGTGGGCACTCGGCCACTCTGCTACTTGGGGGCTGTCGGCTGGTCCGGGTCTGACTGCTCTGCGGAAATGTGACCATCTGGTTGGACAGCTGACCTTGATGAAGTCCTCCTTACTCCTCTCATCACCATGGTGACTGCGCTGTGGTCACTGCAGGTCTGCTGTCACTGAGGGTCTCTTGTCACTGAGGGTCTGCTTACTTGCTGGTGCTACTGATCCCCATTTCCTTCTACTTTGCTGACCTGCAGCTCCTGGTGTCATTTCCCCTTTTCTGAGGTGGTGTTTGAGGCGGTATCTCCCTGTAGACACCCCTGCATGGACTGCCCACACCTGAGACCCCCGTCATCCCAGAGCCCCTGCTTCCTTGCAGGTCTGAGCCCCACCACCCCCAGGGGCAGAGCCTGGACCAAAGCAGAGCCAGTGTGACCCTTATCTCACACCTTCCCCAAAAAGCTAATTTGAAATCGATCCGAGACCTAAACATAATAGCCAGACCTGGAAAACTTTTAGATCTTTGTATCTCTGAATGAAGAAAAGATTTCTTAGATGGGATGCAAAAAGCAAAATTGTAAAGTTTTTTAAAAGTGTAACTTGGACTTCCTGACAGTGGAAAATGTCGCCTCATTGAAAACCATATAATGAAAATGAAAAGGCTGCAGCTGGCAGTCTGTGTGCTGACAGGACAGGCTCTGCCAGGACCTGCACTCAGCGAGGCGCTGGGGTGTCCGGGTACAACCCTCACCCTCCCTGGCCTCCAGCCAGCCCCCTGCTGAGTCACCTGGAACCTCCTCCCCTGTGCCTGTCACTCCTGTAGGGACCCAGAAGCTCTGTGTGCAGTTGGCCTGGGGCCCTGGGGCCCTGTGCTCAGAGGCGCCTGCCGGGCACACGGGCGGGCATGACCCTGCAGCCTCTCCTCCCCTCCAGTGAAGACCACCCCCCTCCCGGCCACACCCTCGACAGCCAGGTCTGCACCAAGTAGAACGTGCCACTTTCAGTCTCTAGAACAGCTGACAGACATGTGGTTACCAGAAGGGACCCTGGGGAGCTTCTGGCTGGGAGGCAGCCCCGGGACGCAGGCGGTGACACTGGTGGACAGACCAGGGAGCAGAAGCCCCTTCTGCCCCGCACGTGGGGGACCTTAGTTCTGACCCGTTGTCTGGTCAGTGCCAAGCCCAGGGGACTGAGTACGTGTGGGCTTCCTGGACCCTGGTCGTCCAGGCTCACAGGGACGACACTCACCGGATCCAGCCGGGCCCATGGAGGCTTCTCAAGAGAGGCAGTGACCAGACTTTCAGGCAGCCACCCGGCAGATAGCACTGGGAGGGTCACGAAGACAGGGTCCGGCTGTTGCATCCAGGTGCAGGCCGACCTCACAGGCCGCCTGTCCCGGGGGAGACCCAGGCCCAGGGCTGGCCTCGTGCCTGGTCACTCCGTGGTGCAGCCGGGGGGGCACAGGCGCATGCACCAGCGCACCCCCTAGTCCTGGTCCAGGGGAGCGGCAGGAGCCCCTTCCAGACCCTGTCCCAGTGAGGGACGCGCTGCAGGGCCCCGGGGCTGGCTGGTGAGGGAGCCGCGCTGGGCCTGCTGCTCACCGGTCACGGTGACAGCTGCTACAGACACAGACTCGTCCTTTCCCGGCTGTGAAGCTGAGAACCCCAGCAGCCTCCCCACGGGGGAAAAGGCCAGACTCAGGGTTGGCAGGAGGGGTCTTACCAGAGGCGCAGGGCAGAGCCCACCTCTGAGGTCGTTTGGGACATGGGCATCCCTGGGCCAGTCTGAGGGAGGCAGGGCAAGCGGCCTGGGTGGGGTGGGGGGCCAGGCCGCTGGGATCAGCACAGGCTTTGGGAAGAGCGCGACCTAGGCCAGTGCATCACCACAGCTCGTGAGGTGCAGCGGCTGGAGCCTGTCTCCCTGCAGGTGGTCCTCATCATCAGCGGGAACCTGAGCTTCCTGAACTGGCTGACCATCGTGCCCAGCCTCGCCTGCTTCGATGATGCCACCCTGGGCGGCCTGTTTCCCTCGGGGCCTGGCCGCCTCAAGGACCAAGTCCTGAAGATTCAGGAGGAGGAGGCCCGAGGGGCTGGGGCCCCGCGGACACGCGGTGGGTGACACTGGAAGGCAGGCGTGGCTGGGGAGCCTAGGTGGTCTCCATGTCTGGTGCCAGTCAACCCCTGAGGCTATGGCACCCGGCCCCGTGCCCACCCCAGTGGCCTGGGGGACAGAGCAGTGTCTCCACACCCCGCACGTGGGGGACCTTAGTTCTGACCCGTTGTCTGGTCAGTGCCAAGCCCAGGGGACTGAGTACGTGTGGGCTTCCTGGACCCTGGTCGTCCAGGCTCACAGGGACGACACTCACCGGATCCAGCCGGGCCCATGGAGGCTTCTCAAGAGAGGCAGTGACCAGACTTTCAGGCAGCCACCCGGCAGATAGCACTGGGAGGGTCACGAAGACAGGGTCCGGCTGTTGCATCCAGGTGCAGGCCGACCTCACAGGCCGCCTGTCCCGGGGGAGACCCAGGCCCAGGGCTGGCCTCGTGCCTGGTCACTCCGTGGTGCAGCCGGGGGGGCACAGGCGCATGCACCAGCGCACCCCCTAGTCCTGGTCCAGGGGAGCGGCAGGAGCCCCTTCCAGACCCTGTCCCAGTGAGGGACGCGCTGCAGGGCCCCGGGGCTGGCTGGTGAGGGAGCCGCGCTGGGCCTGCTGCTCACCGGTCACGGTGACAGCTGCTACAGACACAGACTCGTCCTTTCCCGGCTGTGAAGCTGAGAACCCCAGCAGCCTCCCCACGGGGGAAAAGGCCAGACTCAGGGTTGGCAGGAGGGGTCTTACCAGAGGCGCAGGGCAGAGCCCACCTCTGAGGTCGTTTGGGACATGGGCATCCCTGGGCCAGTCTGAGGGAGGCAGGGCAAGCGGCCTGGGTGGGATGGGGGGCCAGGCCGCTGGGATCAGCACAGGCTTTGGGAAGAGCGCGACCTAGGCCAGTGCATCACCACAGCTCGTGAGGTGCAGCGGCTGGAGCCTGTCTCCCTGCAGGTGGTCCTCATCATCAGCGGGAACCTGAGCTTCCTGAACTGGCTGACCATCGTGCCCAGCCTCGCCTGCTTCGATGATGCCACCCTGGGCGGCCTGTTTCCCTCGGGGCCTGGCCGCCTCAAGGACCAAGTCCTGAAGATTCAGGAGGAGGAGGCCCGAGGGGCTGGGGCCCCGCGGACACGCGGTGGGTGACACTGGAAGGCAGGCGTGGCTGGGGAGCCTAGGTGGTCTCCGTGTCTGGTGCCAGTCAACCCCTGAGGCTATGGCACCCGGCCCCGTGCCCACCCCAGTGGCCTGGGGGACAGAGCAGTGTCTCCACGCCTGGGCAAGGTCACTTTCGCCTGCGTGGTATAGACGGTATGTCCTGGTCCCTGGCACCGTGATCTCAGATGCTCCAGCCCAGGTCTTGGGACAGCTTGGGGGCTGGAAGGGGGCTGAGAGGAGTAGCTGTGTTTCCACATCAGCCTGGAAGGTATCCTAGGCTCAGAGAAAAGGGAGCTGCATGTGGTGGGAGCCCTTCCCAGACTCCCTGAGGGACCAGCTGTACCTCTCCTGGTCTCCATGGGCCCAAGGGGCTGCAGAGAGGCCAGGCCTAGGGGCCGCAGCCCACCTACTGTGCCCCCTCCCAGCAGGCCGCATGGCACGGGGCACGGTCAACCTGGCACTGGGCGTTCTGGTGGCCTGGCTCAGCATCCCTGTGGTCCTCAACTTGCTGAGCCCCCGGCAGGTCATGAACAGCTCCTTCAACCCCCTCCGGATCGTCAACACATATGGGGCCTTTGGCAGGTACCTCAGGGCCACTGAGACCCCGGGGGAGACGCACACATGCGGCCAGCCCCCGCCTGCACCCCCAGCCTTACCATGGCCTGCTCGGGTCGGGGGTCAGGGTGGGGAGGCTCAGCCCTGACTCAGCCCCTCCCCGTCCCCGCCAGCATCACCAGGGAGCGCACGGAGGTCATCCTGCAGGGCACGGCCAGCGCCAATGCCAGCGCGCCCGATGCCACCTGGGAGGACTACGAGTTCAAGTGCAAGCCTGGGGACCCGAGGCGGCGCCCCTGCCTCATCTCGCCATACCACCACCGCCTAGACTGGCTCATGTGGTTCGCGGCTTTCCAGGTAAGGCCCTCGGTGGGGAGGCCCCGCAGACATAGGATGAGGCAAGGGAGTCCATGCTGGGGCGTGGCCCACAGGAACCTGCCAGGGCCCCCCCAAGGCTCTGTGGGTGCCCAGGGCCGGGCCTCCCTGACGGCTTCTAAGAGTGCTTCCCCCAGAGCAGACAAGGCAGGCATGGCCAGCCGCAGGGCAGCCAGATCCACAGGGCCTTCGCTCAGACCCGAGCAAACCAGCAGGACTGTGACCCCTGCCCAGGACAGCAGCCTCCGGGAGGCTCAGTCACGTGTCTGGGACCCCTGGTCCTGCCAATGACGAAGGTAGGCCTGGCTCCGCTCCACCCAGGTCCCCGAGGACAGGATGGGGGGAGGCGCCCAGGAGAGCAAGCAGGCGGCAAGAAGAGGAAGGACCAACACCACGGGGTACAGGCCGCCAGGAAAGCCCCACCCAGGAGAGCTGACCACCAAGCGTGCTGAGTCAGGGCTCCCAGGCCAGCAGCCTGAAGGCTGGCAGCCATCAGGAGGGAGGGGCGGGGTGCACACACGTTGGGGCTCTCAGCTGTTTGCACCATCCTCTCCTCACCCCCAGACCTACGAGCACAACGAGTGGATCATCCACCTGGCGGGCAAGCTCCTGGCCAACGACGCGCAGGCCCTGTCCCTGCTGGCCCGCAACCCCTTTGAGGGCCAGGACCCCCCCAGGTGAGACACCCCTGCCAGACAGGCCCTCGCTGCAGCCTGGGCTGCCCCTCAGGGCTTCTCCCCTAAATGCAGAGCTCTGCCCTGGGGGCCAGCCGGCCCAGAACCAGGCCTGAACACAACAGTCCCGAGGCCCCACGCACCCACTGAGGACCGCGGGCTCAGTCTGTGGGCCCTGAGGCTTGGTCCTTCTGCTCCCGAGCCCCCCTGCCCGCCATCACGGGCTGGGCCTCTGGCTGCTCCTGGCCGGGCACAGCCCAGCTCTGCGCCCAGGGCTGTCCAGGGGCCAAGGCTGCCCACTGCCCTCGCCTTGCAGGTGGGTCCGAGGAGAGCACTACAGGTACAAGTTCAGCCGCCCGGGGGGCAGGCACGCAGCCGAGGGCAAGTGGTGGATCCGCAGGCGGCTTGGTCCCTACTTCCCGCCTCTCAGCCGCCAGGACCTGAGGGGCTACTTCATGTCCCGGGAGTGGCCGTACCCGGAACCCGAGTAGAGACGGGCAGGGCTCATGGCAGGAAATAAAGCAGGAAGACGGTGGCTGGCTGCTCTGAGTGAGGGGTCTCCGTCCACAAGGACATGCGGGAAGCAGGGCTGGAGAGGAGGGGCTGCTGGCCCGGGTGGGGTCCACGCTTCCTTGTCTGCCTGGGCCCCACGTTGCTGCTCACCAGGGGGTCCTGAGGCCCCTGCCCTGGCCGCACTCCTGGTCAGCAGGTCCCAGACACTGGCGTCCCAGTGCTGCCCGCATGGCCTCTGCCCCCAGCCATGCCCACAGCACCTACTCTGGGTCCTTGGCACCTGTGGGCTGGTCCTCAGCCCAGTGTGTCGTGTGCCAGTGTGGCCAGGAGAAAACCCTGCCTCTCCTTTCTGCTCCCGAGTGGGTCCCCACTGCATGCAGGAGGTGCCTGTGTGGGAGAAGCCGGGGGTCCCCTCAGAGCCCACACACCCCTGCACCCAGTCTCCCCTGCAGTGACCAACGCCCAGGGGTGTGGACAGGGCCTCTGTCCTCCTTGGGTGGGCTACCCCCACCAATCCTGATCAAGGTCCTCCCCCTACATGTGACCACGCTCCCCATCTCACGCTGGAGCCTCCTGCTCCCTGACCCTAACCTGGGAGGGGGTCACAGCAGAGCGGTCAGCCCCGGCCTGGGCGCTGGGGTGCGGGGTCCCCAGGGCAGCCACTCTGTGGCCTGCTCGCTTCAGGTGGAACTATGGGGCGTGGCCCACAGGAACCTGCCAGGGCCCCCCCAAGGCTCTGTGGGTGCCCAGGGCCGGGCCTCCCTGACGGCTTCTAAGAGTGCTTCCCCCAGAGCAGACAAGGCAGGCATGGCCAGCCGCAGGGCAGCCAGATCCACAGGGCCTTCGCTCAGACCCGAGCAAACCAGCAGGACTGTGACCCTTGCCCAGGACAGCAGCCTCCGGGAGGCTCAGTCATGTGTCTGGGACCCCTGGTCCTGCCAATGACGAAGGTAGGCCTGGCTCCGCTCCACCCAGGTCCCCGAGGACAGGATGGGGGGAGGCGCCCAGGAGAGCAAGCAGGCGGCAAGAAGAGGAAGGACCAACACCACGGGGTACAGGCCGCCAGGAAAGCCCCACCCAGGAGAGCTGACCACCAAGCGTGCTGAGTCAGGGCTCCCAGGCCAGCAGCCTGAAGGCTGGCAGCCATCAGGAGGGAGGGGCGGGGTGCACACACGTTGGGGCTCTCAGCTGTTTGCACCATCCTCTCCTCACCCCCAGACCTACGAGCACAACGAGTGGATCATCCACCTGGCGGGCAAGCTCCTGGCCAACGACGCGCAGGCCCTGTCCCTGCTGGCCCGCAACCCCTTTGAGGGCCAGGACCCCCCCAGGTGAGACACCCCTGCCAGACAGGCCCTCGCTGCAGCCTGGGCTGCCCCTCAGGGCTTCTCCCCTAAATGCAGAGCTCTGCCCTGGGGGCCAGCCGGCCCAGAACCAGGCCTGAACACAACAGTCCCGAGGCCCCACGCACCCACTGAGGACCGCGGGCTCAGTCTGTGGGCCCTGAGGCTTGGTCCTTCTGCTCCCGAGCCCCCCTGCCCGCCATCACGGGCTGGGCCTCTGGCTGCTCCTGGCCGGGCACAGCCCAGCTCTGCGCCCAGGGCTGTCCAGGGGCCAAGGCTGCCCACTGCCCTCGCCTTGCAGGTGGGTCCGAGGAGAGCACTACAGGTACAAGTTCAGCCGCCCGGGGGGCAGGCACGCAGCCGAGGGCAAGTGGTGGATCCGCAGGCGGCTTGGTCCCTACTTCCCGCCTCTCAGCCGCCAGGACCTGAGGGGCTACTTCATGTCCCGGGAGTGGCCGTACCCGGAACCCGAGTAGAGACGGGCAGGGCTCATGGCAGGAAATAAAGCAGGAAGACGGTGGCTGGCTGCTCTGAGTGAGGGGTCTCCGTCCACAAGGACATGCGGGAAGCAGGGCTGGAGAGGAGGGGCTGCTGGCCCGGGTGGGGTCCACGCTTCCTTGTCTGCCTGGGCCCCACGTTGCTGCTCACCAGGGGGTCCTGAGGCCCCTGCCCTGGCCGCACTCCTGGTCAGCAGGTCCCAGACACTGGCGTCCCAGTGCTGCCCGCATGGCCTCTGCCCCCAGCCATGCCCACAGCACCTACTCTGGGTCCTTGGCACCTGTGGGCTGGTCCTCAGCCCAGTGTGTCGTGTGCCAGTGTGGCCAGGAGAAAACCCTGCCTCTCCTTTCTGCTCCCGAGTGGGTCCCCACTGCATGCAGGAGGTGCCTGTGTGGGAGAAGCCGGGGGTCCCCTCAGAGCCCACACACCCCTGCACCCAGTCTCCCCTGCAGTGACCAACGCCCAGGGGTGTGGACAGGGCCTCTGTCCTCCTTGGGTGGGCTACCCCCACCAATCCTGATCAAGGTCCTCCCCCTACATGTGACCACGCTCCCCATCTCACGCTGGAGCCTCCTGCTCCCTGACCCTAACCTGGGAGGGGGTCACAGCAGAGCGGTCAGCCCCGGCCTGGGCGCTGGGGTGCGGGGTCCCCAGGGCAGCCACTCTGTGGCCTGCTCGCTTCAGGTGGAACTGGATTAACGGTGTGTTGCTTGGCAACCCTCCTGGGCTGCAGCCCAGAACCTCCACAGCCTGACGTCAGCGGTGAGTGGACACCTGCCCCCCCAGCCATCCACGGCGCCTGCCGCAATGCGGAGGGTCCCTGCGAGAACAAGCTGGTCTAGGCCAGGAGGCCAGACTGAGGTGGGCACAAGCGTGAGTCTGTGCAGAACCCCCCCGCCAGCCTGGGGGCCGGCCGGCCCAGGTGCCAACAGAGAGGCCGTGTTCTGCTCGCAGGCAAACAGGCGCCCTGTGTCTACCAGGGGACAGACAGGGCCTCAGACATGGAGCCTGGAGCCAGCACGTCTGCCCACGATGGCTGCATGGAGCTACTGCTGGCCCGCCGTGCCTGGGCCCTTCCTGGGGGGCTGTCCTGGGGACCCTGCCAGTGGGTGGGGGCACCAGGGGTGCCCCTGTGGGGCCCAGGACGGGCAGGGGGCTTGAAGAGACACTGTGTCTTGGCTTGGGGTGGCCCCCTGGCCCCAGAACCACAGGTGGCCTCCTTGCCAGGAGCCATGGTGGGTCCCCGCCTTGCCAGCCCTGCCCACCACACTCTGGGCTCAGCGCCACCCAGAGATCAGGCCTGGGAGGCCGCAGGACTCGGCACCCCTAGTGTGGGCTCTTCTCTTGGCCTCGGTCCAGCCATGCTGGTCCCAAGACTCCTGGGACCTCTTAGGAAACACACAGATGGTGATGCTCAGACCTGCAGGCTGGGTGGAGCCGTGGGTGGAGCCACAGACAGGAGTGACAGCAGGAAGGTGGCCCAGGAACCCGGTGGCATCCGCTCGCCCCAGGGGACGTCCCAGGTGCAGTCAGGGTGGGTACATGGCCCACTAACAAATCAAGGGCCCCGTCAGACCTGCCCATGCCTCCAGAGGCTTGGGTCCCTGAGGGGGTCCCCACTGGTCAGAAGCGGCCCCACCCCGACCTTCAGAGCCTGTCCCTCCTGCAGAGACCCACACCCTCCTGTCAAGACAGTCAGACCCCACCCTCCTGCAGAGCCCTCCCATGGCCCACCTCACTGAGCCTGAACCTGGGGTCTCCACCCATCACCTTGCCCCTCCCCTGTGTCCTCTCATCCTGCTCGCCCACCAGCCACGTGGGGCCGCAGGGCCTTTGCATTGGGAGCTCGCGGTGCTCATGACGCTCAGGGCCACCTCTCCTGCCTTTGCTCGACCCCAGCTGCTCCTGGTCACACACGGGTTGGCGAGGGCTCACATTGGCCCCCCAGTGCCGGAAACACTGTTGACCTGATGCAAGAGAAAGGCCCAGACACGCGTGTCTGCTCCAACTCAGGCTGCCTCTGTCCAGTGTCAGGACAGTCAGCTGTTGGTGGGGAGGTCGGCGGGGCAGGGACACGAGATGGGGGCTTGGCTCACCCCTCCCGGGACAGGCGACTGAGTCCTGGGGGTCCTGGTGGGTGAGGATCCGCCCTCCTCAACAAGAAGCTCAGATGCAGGTTGGGAACTGAATTTCTATCAGGCACAGGCTGCTGCACAGGGTCCTAGGTTCACCTTCTAAAACCAGGAGTCCACTCAAGGCAGGGGCAGAGGTATTCTCAGAACAAAGGAAGGGGCGGCCTGCTCGCAAGAAAGGTGAGCAGAGTGTGGCCCGGGCATTGACCCTCTAGGGGACTGGAAATTTAAGGTCAGTTCTTCCCACCCACTCTCTCAAGCTGCCGCCTCATGGAAACCTCTGCCTGACAGGCTGGCCCTCGCTGAGACCCCCGCCCCATCTGGAGACTTCTCCCCTGCAGAGTGCTTTGCCCCTGTGGCTGCCACAGTCTGAATGGGGGTCTATGTGGTGATGGTTGCAATGCCCGGGCCCAGCCCCACACCTCCCCTCAGCTCTCCAACTCGAGGGCCCTGCACTCAGCCCTCTTGCTCCAGGACAGGACTTGGGCCTCCGGTCACCAAGCAGTAGCTAAGTTCAGGTGACCCACTGAGTCTGGCTGGCGGCTCAGCTGGGGGCCTGTCTCAGGGAGGACCCACTGCCTCCCTCTTGCTCGAGGACGGAGCAAAAGGCTCAGCACAGGTCCTGTCCCCGTGAGCAGGGTGTGTGAGAGCCTGCCTCCATCAAAGGGGCTCCGGGTGTCATCCCTTCGCCAGAAGGTCTTCTCTCTCGGAGATGATAAACGCTGAGGTCAAGCCCACCCTCAGTCAAATCCAGTCCTCCTCTCCCCAGGCTTCCGCATCCACGCAGGGATGGCCCGACGTTCCGCGCTCTTAGGCCGCTGGCTCTGGAGGGACAGGGTCGGCAAACACGGCCTGTGGCCCCACAGGGGCAGGACCATCTCCTGAGGCTGTCAGTTTTTAGAATGGCCCGTTTAGACATGGAAGCCTGAGCGGCCCTGAGTGCCTGGCTACCTGTCTCGACTGCCCTGCTCGAGGCCGCCCAGGGGCTGAGGCCTGCTCCCCGCGACGTTCGTCAGGGGCTATTCTCGGCCTCCTCCTCCCTGTTCTCTCAGCTGCCACTCCGGCTTCTTAGGTGAGCTGTCCTGCTCTCTGTCTCACCCGCACGCATGCTCTTCCTTCCTGCCACCTTTTCCAGGACTGCCTTCCGTCTTCTCCTCGGGCTGCACGCTTACTGTCTTTCTTCCTATTCCCCTGATTTCTAAGCACAGCTGAGGACCCTCACACAGTGGCTGTGCTTGCAGGGCTTCGTGAATTAGACCATGGTCTCCTTTTAACACAGCAAACAGCAGAGGCAGGGGCTGAGATGCTCACATGCATGGACTGGGAAGGCAGCCTTTTACCTGGACTTTTATCAACCTGTTTGTCACTCCCAGCGCCCCTCAGCCCCCACACCTCCAGCATGCTGGGTCAACACCACCTTCAGAAGTGAACAGATTCTGATATGAAGGACACTTGAATTCCAAGAAGGCTACTTGCGTCCCTTTGCTGAGAGGTTCCCTTGCTCAGCATCATGACAACCTGTCCCCAAGATCCACTCCCACCCTATATCCTGCGGCCTGAGGACACCATGGACCTTTGCACTCAGGGACTCAGTTCCAAAGGTGGAACTCACATGTCAGAAAACTTAACCTTTAAAGTTCCTAAAATAATCAACAGAATTGACCAAACGGTAGCTTTTACTGACAAAAAGAGAAGATTCCAAAGAAAGGCAATGCCAAAGAATGCTCAAACTACTGCACAGTTCAGTTCAATTCAGTTCAGTCGCTCAGTCGTGTCCGACTCTTTGCGACCCCGTGGACTGTAACCTACTAGGCTTCTCCGTCCGTGGGATTCTCCAGGCAAGAATACTGGAGTGGATTGCCATTTCCTTCTCCACAAACTACTGCACAATTGCACTCATTTCATATGCTAGTAAAGTAATGCTCAAAATTCTCCAAGCCAGGCTTCAGGAATACGTGAACCATGAACTCCCTGATGTTCAAGCTGGTTTTAGAAAAGGCAGAGGAACCGGAGATCAAATTGCCAACATCTGCTGGATCACGGAAAAAGCAAGAGAGTTCCAGAAAAACATCTATTTTTGCTTTATTGACTATGCCAAAGCCTTTGACTGTGTGGATCACAATAAACTGTGGAAAATTCTGAAAGAGATGGGAATACCAGACCACCTAACCTGCCTTTTGAGAAATCTGTATGCAAGTCAGGAAGCAACAGTTAGAACTAGACATGGAACAACAGACTGGTTCCAAACAGGAAAAGGAGTGCATCAAGGCTGTATATTGTCACCCTGCTTATTTAACTTATATGCAGAGTACATCATGAGAAACGCTGGACTGGAAAAAACACAAGCTGGAATCAATATTGCCGAGAGAAATATCAATAACCTCAGATATGCAGATGATACCACCCTTATGGCAGAAAGTGAAGAGGAAGTTACATCTAGAATCCTTAATATTACATCAATAAATGAATAAAATTGGGAAAATGCCTTACATGCTTCTTGTTCATAATATATTAACAGTATATTTAAAAACCTTTGGTAAAAATTTGTTCTCAAAATAGTGTATCATATATTTCATGAAAAAAGTACAGAGATAAATCTAGCTATATTACAAGGAATAATTTTTGGGGGAATAATTTTAAAAATTCTATTTAAAAGTAGAAAAAGAATCTCAAAAGAATTTCCATTCAACAATATATTTAAGAATTCAGATACATCCTTTCCATTTTTTTCTTCATGGGCACAGATACATGTCTGAAAAAAAAAATCCATTTTTCTGTCCTTTTGTAAGTTAGACTTTAAAATAAGTTATTATAAGTTACAAAGATGTGCTAATAGTGAGGGTCTTGCCATGCTTGCATTTTATAATTTAGGTAGGAACCAGCTTGGGATTCTTCCAGCTTGTCTAAACACTCAGGAAGTAACTAATATTCTGACCACTGCTACCAAGTAACATTCCCTTACTGTCTTTCTGCATTACACTGCTGAAGGTTTAATGTACTCATTAAAGGAACATTTTGATATGTATTCAAAACTCATTGGAGATTTTAATTTTTAAATGAATAAATTCACACAGATTTAGAAAGATAGTCTTTTTAATTGCAAATATATATATGGTTTCTCCTGTGGTCATGTATGGATATGAGAGTTGGACTGTGAAGAAGGCTGAGTGCCGAAGAATTGATGCTTTTGAACTGTGGTGTTGGAGAAGACTCTTGAGAGTCCCTTGAACTGCAAGGAGATCCAACCAATCCATTCCGAAGGAGATCAGCTCTGGGATTTCTTTGGAAGGAATGATGCTAAAACTGAAACTCCAGTACTTTGGCCACCTCATGCGAAGAGTTGACTCATTGGAAAAGACTCTGATGCTGGGAGGGATTGGGGGCAGGAGGAGAAGGGGAAAACCGAGGATGAGATGGCTGGATGGCATCACGGACTCGATGGACATGAGTCTGAGTGAACTCCGGGAGATGGTGATGAACAGGGAGGCCTGGCATGCTGCGATTCATGGGGTCGCAAAGAGTTGGACACGACTGAGCGACTGAACTGAAGTGGGACATTACTATCTACGTCACAGACATAAAAAGGACCACAAGAGAACAGTATGAACAAATGTGGCCAACAAATCAGGTAACCTAGACGAGACAAATTCCTAAAGACATAAAACGCTCAAAGTGACTCAAGAAGAAAAAGGAAATTGAAGAGATCTCTTGCATGTAAGAAGATTGAATCAGTAATCAAAACTTCCTAGCAGAGAAAAAGACTGAAGCAGATGGCTTTGTTATAGAATTCTCCCAAGAATTCAAAGAAAAGTTAACACAAATCCTTCCCAAACTCTTTCCCAACAAAGAAAAGGAGGGAACACTTCCTAACTCATCTTATGAGGGCAGTATTACCCTGGTAACAAGGGCGGACAAATACACCAGTATCCTTTATGAACAGAGATAATTCTGTTACCAGAATTATTTATAACAAAAATCCTCAACAAAATTCTAGCAAAACAAGTCTATCAGCATATTAAGAGAATTATATGCTATGGCTGAGTGGGATTTTTCCCAGAAATGCCAGAGTGGTTCAACGTGAGAGATCAATCAATGTAATACAGCACATTAACAGAATGTGGTGGTGGTGGTTTAGTCATCGTGTCGTGTCCGACTCTTGTGACCCCATGGACTGTAGCCTGCCAGGCTCCTCTGTCCATGAGATTCTCCAGGCAAGAATACTGGAGTGGATTGCCATTTCCTTCTCCAGTAACAGACTATAGGTGGAGAAGAAAAAAAAAAATTCTTTCAATGGATGTAAGAAAGTCATTTGCTCCCGTGATAAAACCACTCAGAAAACCAGGAAAAGAAGGGCATTTCCACACATAACATAACAAACATTTATGAAAAACCCCACAGCTAATGTCATCCCCAATGGTGTGTAAACTTTACCTCTGTGATCAACACCAAGACAAGGACGCCCATTTGCACCACTGCTATTCAACACTGCACTGGAGATTGAGCCAGAGCAATTAGTCAAGAAAAATAATTAAAAGGCTTTGAAATTGGAACGGAAGGAGTGAAACTATATTCACAGATGATATAATCTTATATATAGAAAAGTCCAGTGATCCACAAAAATACTACTGGAGCTAATAAACTAATTCAGCAAAGATTCAGGGTATGAAATCAATATGCAAAAATCAGATGTATTTCTATATTTGCAATGAACAACCTGAAAAAGAAACTAAGAACATACCACTTACAATAACATCCAAAAGGATCAAATACCTAAGAATAAATATAACCAAGGAGGTGAACGACTTCTACAATGAAAATACAAAAGTGAAAAGCATCTATGTCCATGGATTTGATGACTTAATTCTGTTAAGATGGCAGTACTAATCAAGTATCTACTAAGCTGATGAATCTCTATCAAAATTCAATGGCCTGTTTTATAGAAATATAAAGGTCAGTCCTCAAGTCCACATGGAATTGCAAGGGCCCCAAATAATAAAAACAACTTTGAAAAAGAAGAAAGTTGAAGGGCTCTCACTTCCTGATTTTAAAACTTAATACAAAGTAATCAAAACTGATAATAGCACAAAAATAGACACATAGATCAACAGAATAGAAAGCAGAGCCTAGAGAATCCCTCATGTTTGGTCAAATGGTCTTTGACAGGGTGCCAAGACCATTCAGGGGAAAGAAGATAGTCTTTTCAATTGATGCTGGGAAAAATGGATCTAAATGCTGAAGAATGAGGTTAGGCCCTTATCTCACACCATATTCAAAAATTAACTCAGGGACTTTCCCTGGTGGCCTAGTGGCTAATAAGATTCTATGCTCCCAATGCAGGTGGCCCAGGTTCGATCGCTGGCTGGGAAACTAGATTTCACATACCGTAACTAAGTTCTCATGCGACTAAAGATCACATGTGCTGCAACTAAAACCCAAAGCAGCCAAATAAATATTTCTTTTCTAAGTACCAGTACACACTGCAATGTGGATAAAACTTTCAGTTCAATTCAAGTGCTCAGTCATGTCCAATTCTGTGACCCCATGGACTGCAGCATGCCAGGCCTCCCTGTCCATCACCAGCGCCTGGAGTTTACGCAAATTCATGTCCATCAAGTCGTTGATGCCATCCAACCATCTCATCCTCTGTCGTCCCATTCTCCTGCCTTCAGTCTTTTCTAGCATCAGGGTCTTTTCCAATGAGTCAGTTCTTCGCATCAGGTGACCAAAGTATTGGAGCCTCAGCTTCAGCATCAGTCCTTCCAATGAATATTCAGGACTGATTTCCTTTAGGATTGACTCGTTTGATCTCTTTCCAGTCCAAGGGACTCTCAAGAGTCTTCTCCACAGTTCAAAAGCATCAATTCTTTGGCACTCGGCTTTCTTTATAGTCCAACTCCCACACCCATACATGACTACTGAGAAAACCATAGCTTTGACTAGATGGGCCTTTGTTGGCTAAGTAATGGCTCTGCTTTTGAATATGCTGTCTAGGTTGGTCATAGCTTTTCTATGAAAACGTTATGCCCAGTAAAATAAGCCAGACAAAAGGATCACCTATTATATGATTCCTTTTATAGAAATATCTAGAACAGGTAAATATAAGGATAGAAAGCTGACTAGTGGTTGCCAGAGGAGAGAATGGCGGGGGGAGAGGGGCAACTGCTAATGGTTCAGGGCTTCTTTCTGAGGTAATAAAATACTTTGAAACTAGATAGAGATGATAACTGCATGACACTGATATACTAAATGTCACTGAATGTTCACTGCAAAATGATTAATCTTAATGTCAATTTAATCTCTATTTTTTTTAATAAAAAAGAAAACCTTGTAAGTGTCCTGAGACCCTGCCCCAGGGGCTGGGAGACCTCACGCTGCCATCTATGTGGGGCACATGGCACAAAAGGGTGGGGGGAGGGCAGATTAAGTGCTTCGTCCCTTTACTGCTGTGTGCCCAGGCCTGGATTCACTCAGGCTGAAACACGCGGCTGTGGTTGGCGGGTGGGATGGAAGGTGGGTGTCCAGAATCAGCCTGTGACCACACTTGGGCACTGATGGTCTTGGAAAGACAGTCACACATGCGGCTACCAATTAGCTAAGGACAGACAAGTAAAGGATAAGGGCAGTCATGGCTGCACAATGCTAGGCCAAGGAGAGGCGGGCAAACAGAAGGGCAGTCGTGGCTACGCGGTGCTGGTGATTCTTAAACCTGCGTCTGCTGAGGCCACTGTTCCCCTCTTCCCGACTCAGGTGAGATTCTTAGCAAGGCCTCAGGGCAGAGCACAGCTGGGGTCCTCTGCCCACTCTCTGCAGGTGTGTGGCCACCTCATCCACTGGGACTGATCTGACGGGTGAGCAGCAGCTGACCCTGCAGCCTCCGGGCTGTGTGGTTCACCGTTCCAGGGGTCACACCTGCCCAGGGGTTTGCATGGTCCACATGATAACAGCTTTATCATACATCCTGGGACCTCATGGTCTCAGCCGCCACTGCTCTAAACTGCCTTGACATCTTTAGCACATCCCTCACAAGTTGAAGCTTCTTGTTCTAACACAGGCAGACTTGTCTCATCTCACTTCACAGATATTGGTGCTTTTTACAAATTAAACAACCCTGCATCAAGCCTGTCGGCACCATCTTTCAACAGCATTTTGTCATGTCAGGCCTCCGTGTCACATTTTAGTAGTAATATTTACTTAATATTAATTAAATATTAATTTAATTCTCTTAATAAAATGTTTGAATGTTGCATTTGCTATGGTGATGTGTGATCAGTGATCTTTGATGTCACTACTGTTGTTTTGAGACCACAACCTGTACCTTTATAAGACTGTGAACCTAATGGATCAACATTTGTTTCTGACCTGCCATCCTCTCAGCTCTCTTTCTCTCCTTAGGACTCCCTGTTCCCTGAGAAACAACAATACTGAAATTAGGCCAATTAATCAATCACCCTACAATGGCCATTAAGTGTTCAAGTGAAAGGAAGAGTTGCACATCTCTCACTTTAAAGCAAAAGCTAAAGATGACTGGACCATAAGGAAGGCTGAGTGCTGAAGAACTGACACTTTTGAATTATGGTGCTGAAGAAGACTCTTGAGAGTCCTTTGGATGCAAGGAGATCAAACCAGTAAATCTAAAGGAAGTCAACCCTGAATATTCATTGAAGGACTGATGCTGAAGCTAAAGTTTTTTCCAATATTTTGGCCACCTGATGCAAAGAGCCAACTCACTGGGAAAGACTGAGGGCAGGAGAAGAAGGGGACAACAGAGGATGAGATGTTTGGGTGAAATTACCAATTCAGTGGACATGAGTTTGAGCAAACTCAGGGAGATAGTAAAGGACAGGGAAGCTTGGCGTGCAGTCCATGGGGTTGCAAAGAGTCGAACATGACTTAGTGACTGAACAGCAACAAAGATGATTAAATTTAGTGAGGAAGACCTGTCAAAAGTCAAAACAGACCAAAAGCTAGGCCTCTTGCACCAAATAGCCAAGTTGTGAAGACAAAGAAAAAGTTCTTGAACGAAATTAAAAGTGCTTCTTCGGTGAACACATGAATGATAAGAAAGTCAAACAGCCTTATTGCTGATGTGGAGAAAGTTTTAGTCTAGATTGAAAATCTGACCAGCCAGAACATTCCCTTAAACGAAAGCCTCATCCAGAGCAAAGCCCTAACTCTCTTCAATTCTGTGAAGGCTGAGAGAAGAGAGGAAGGTGCAGAAGGAAAGTCTGAGGCTGGCAGAGGTAGGTTCATGAGGCTGAAGGAAAGCTGCCTTAATGACAAGTACAAGGTGAGGCAGCAAGTGCTAATGTGGGAGCTGCAGCAAGGTATCCAGAAGACCTAGCTGAGCCAATTAATGAAGCTGACTACACCAAATAACAGATTTTCAATGCAGACAAGACAGCCTTCTATTGGAAGAAGCCGCCTAGGACTCTCAGAGCCGGAGAGCAGTCAGGGCCTGGCCTCAAAGGACAGGCTGACTCTCTTGTCGGAAGCTAGGGCAGCTGGTGAATTTAAGTTGAAGCAAATGCTCACTGACTATCTGAAAATCCTAGAGCCCTTAAGAATTATGTGAAATCTACCCTCCTGTGCTCCATAAATGGAGCCACAAAATCTGGATGGCAGCACATCTGTTTACAACATGGTTTACTGAGTATTATAAGCCCACTGTTGACACCTACTGCTCAGGGAAAAAAATTCCAGTTCCTTTCAAAATATTAATATTACTGCTCACTGACAATGCACCTGGTCCCCCAAGAACTCTGATGGAGATGAACAATGAGATTAATGTTATCTTCATGCCTGCTAACACAACATACATTTTGCAGCCCAAGGATCAAAGATAAGTCATTAATTAAGAAACACATGTCCTAAGGCACTGATTCCTTGGATGGACCTGGACAAAGTCACTGAAAACCTTCTGAAAAGGAGTCACCATCCTAGATGCCATTAAGAACTTTTGTGACTCAGGACTCATCGACACTAAAAGGAGTTTGGAAGAAGCTGACTCCAACCCCCATGGATGGCTTTGAGGGGTTCAAGACTTTAGTGGAGGAAGTAATTGCTGATGTGGCAGAAACAGCAAGAGAACCAGAAGTGGAGCCTAAAGTTGTCACTGAGTTGCTTCAATCTCATGACAGAATTTTTAATGAATGAGGAGTTGCTTCTCATGAATGAGCAAAGAAAGTGGCTTCTTGAGACGGAATCAGCTCCAGTGAAGATGCTGTGAATATTGTTGAAATAGAAACAAAAACTTTAAAATATTACATGAACTTAGTTGATAAAGCAGCAGCAGGGTTGGGGAGGACTGACTCCAATTTTTAAAGAAGTTCAACTATGGGGTAGCAAAGAGTCAGACACGACTGAGCAACCAAACAACTATGGGCACACTGCTATCAGTGCTCCTGCCTACTGCAGAGAACTCACAAAGGAAGAGTCAGTCAATGTGCCAAACATCAGCATCTGCTTTTAAGAAACTGTCACAGCCACCAGCCTTCAGCAACCACCACCCTGCTCAGTCAGCAGATATCAACACCAAGGCAACTCACTGAAGGCTCAGATGATGATTTGAGTTTTTAAATGGAAGGCGTGCATGCATGCTGCTCTTTAAACAAAAGGCTACTGCACACTTAATAGACAACAGCACAGTGTAAAGGTAACTTTTGTATGCACCGGGAAACAAAGTCATATGACTTCGTTATTGCACTAAAGCTTCCTGCTGTATGCTGGAACCAAACCCATGGTATCTCTAAGTTGTGTCTGTAGTTTACATGCAAATAGTGAATGGTGTTATTTCTTTTCTACCCACCTGAAGCTTTTTTTTTTTTTTTTTATTCATTTATTTTGGCTGCACAGTGTGTGGGATTTTAGTTCAGCCCTGACTATGGCTTTTCCAATAGTCATGGTTGAACCATAAAGAAGACTGAGCACCAAAGAATTGATGCTTTTCACTGTGGTGATGGAGAAGACTCTTGAGAATCCCTTGGACTGCAAGGAGGTCAAATCAGTCAATCTTAAGGAAATTAGCCCTGAATATTCATTGGAAGGACTGATGCTGAAGCTCCAATACTTTGGCCACCTGATGCAAAGAGCCAACTCAGTAGAAAAGACCCTGATGTGGGGAAAGATCAAAGGTGGGAAGAAAGGGGATGACAGAGGACTCGATGGTTGGCTGGCATCACTGAATCAACAGAACAAGCTTTGAACAAGCTCCGGGAGATGGTGAAGGACAGGGAAGCCTGGCATGCTGCCGTCCATGGGGGTCGCAAAAAGTCAGACGCGACTGATCAACTGAACAACAACAGACCAGGGATCAAACTCAGGCTCTTGGTAGTGACAGTACCAAGTCCTAATCACTGGACTACCAGGCAGTTCTCTCTTTCTTGTCTTCTTGTGCTAGCTTCCAGGTCGAGGCCCACTATCTCTCTTATGATATCTTTTTTCTAACCTAAAAGTTGTCCCTTTAAAATCTCACTACAGTGAGTTGGTCTACTGCAAAAACCCTCTGGCTCAAACCATGTAAAAATGCTGGAGAGAAAAAAATCAAATTTTGTATCTAAACTCACACACACAAAATATAATTCAGTACAAGAGGAGGTGAAAGGGAGAACAGTGCACCCCAAGCAGCAGGGAAGAGGCACCTAGTCCTGATGACATGGGGACTCCCAACAAAGACCTTTGCATAAAACAAAAACCCTTTCAGGACCAAACATTAGAGAACAAAATCACTGAAACCCACTCTGGTTCCCTGAAAATATCAGTAAAAGGAGACTTCCCTGGTGATCCAGTGGTTAAGAATCCACCTGGCAATGTAGGGAACACAGGTTCGATCCCTGGTCCCAGAATATTCCGCATGCCATGGAACAACTAAGCCCTTTTGCAACAGCTATGGAGCCCATGTGCCTTAAAGCCCGGGTTCCGCAATGAGAGAAGCCACTGCAAAGAGAAGCCCATGCACCACAGTCAGAGAGTACCCCTCCACTGCCACTAGAGAAAGTCCACGCACAGCAACAAAGACCAGGGCAGTCAAAAACAATGAACATTTTTGAAAAGAAATGAGTATCTTCGCTTTTTAAAAAGTTTTAAAATGTATCAGTAAAAGGGATAAACTTCTAGCCACACCGAACAACCAAAAAAGGAGACAAAACACAAATTACAACATTAAGAAGAAAAATGCGGAAAAAGGAAGAAAAAGGGGGACATCACTACAGATCCTATAGACAATGAAAGGATACCGAGAGAATATTGTGAATTTTATTCCAATAGACTTTACACGCCAGTTGAAGTGAAAAAGAATTCCATGAAAGTACACGTTACTAAAACTGACAAAGAGAAAACCCTAACAGTTCCATAAAAATTTTAAAAATTGAATTCTTAATTTAAAATCTTCTCACAAAACTTCAAACTAAGATAGTCTGATTAGTATGTTCTATCCAACATTTAATGAAAAAAATGTCATCCTACACAAACTTTCATAAAATAGAGGAAGAGGAAACACACACTACTGGTCAGAATATAAAAATGTACAACCACATGAAAAACAGTTTGGCATTTTGAAAAAACATTAAACATGTACTACCATATGACCCAGCCATTCCTCTCCTAGGTATGAAAACACAGAGGCCTGTAAGCAGGTCCTTAGCAGACTTACTCATAATAACCACAGAGCTGGAAGCAGCCCAGGAGTCCATCAGTAGGCAAGTGGATGACCCCATAGTGCCGTAAACACACAACAAATAATTCTTAGCAATAAACGGATCAAATTATTGCTGCAAACTTGAACCTCGAAAACATGCTGAGCTAATACACACTGGAATACACAAAGGAATACACATTGTATAATTCCATGTATACAGGGCTATCAGTTCAGTTGCTCAGTCGTGCCCGACTCAGTGACCCCATAGACTGCAGTATATCAGGCGTCCCTGTCCATCACCAACTCACAAAGCTTCCTCAAACTCACGTCCATCAAGTCAATGATGCCATCCAACCATCTGATCCTCTGTCATCCTCTTATACAGGGCTATAGGGAGGGGAAAAAGTCTCAACTACAGGGACAGAGAACAGATCAGGGGTTAACCCCAGGGGGCGAGTTGGGGAGGGGCTGACTGGAAAGTGAAATAAGGGAGTATTTACAAAAGTTGGAAATGTTCTGTCTTAATTGCAGGGTAGGTACTTCAGGGTTTCTCAGAAACCATCAAGCTGTACACTTAACATAGGTGCATTTTGTTTTATGTAAATTATGACTGACTCCGTGGATAAAGCCCTGATTTGTAGTTATTTTTTAATTTCCATGATTAAATACTCTCACCAGATCACTCAGCACAGAGCTTGGAAGCAGTGAGCATGGTCAGTCTCGTGTGGTGATCAAGCCAGCTCCAGCATGCCACCACTTATCCCTCAGTCAAGTAAGAAACCCTGGAACATCACTACAGCAGGCTAAAATAAGACTTTCAATGCCAGGTGTTGGTGAAGCGAGAGCAGTAGAAGCATTGATCCCATTGGAGATTGGTGACATCTACTAAGGCGGATGCTGTACACACCAGGACCCAGCAGTGCCATGTCTGAAGCATCACAGCAGAAGTGTAGACAGATGTCCCTGTGCACTCCAGGCATGCACAAGAGGTCACAGCAGCACTGATGGATCACTAAGGACCCAGACACCTCCCAGGAGTGGAGAAATACACACGGGCCTGCACCCACACGATGGGACAAGTGACTGCACTCGAATTCTGCCGCATGATTTCACGTACAACTCGACCCCATGGGTGCGTAGGCCAATACAGATAACACGGGGGGGCACCTCCTGGGGCAGTTACACCCACATTCTGTTTGTGAACATTTTCTGAGCTCACATTTTGTGAACTTCCATATGTGTTCCAATCCACAATTAAAATGTTTTCTACAGAAAAATCTGTTTTCGTCATAGTGTCAGACCTTTTAGGCTGCATTTATTGTAAGAGTCTGGAGCTGATGTTTGTCTTTTCCCAGACCGTGTGTGCCCACTTGACTCCGGGTAGGGTCCCCGAGCACCTCTCTTGTGTTCTGACAGACACATTTTCCCTTTGTTGGTTGCCCATTGTCATAGGGCTTTGTTCCCTGAGTTTGTAAACCTGTTGCAAGAGACTCAAAAGCCCCAGACAGCCCTTCCTCCCTCTCCCCAAACCCTGAGGACCAGAGCAGGTTCACACAGCTTCCTTCATCTACCTGCAGGGACACCTCACTTTGGGGCTGAAAGTCAGGCAAGCGGTGACACAGAGCTGGCAGAACCAGACAATGCCTCTCACCTGCCTCTCTTCCTGCGTGGGGCCACGATTCCGTTTGTCCTGGAAGGGTCGTCTGTGTGGCAGCTCCGGCTGGTGCTGGCTCGGAGGGGCTGCACCTGGGGCGAGGGCCTCAGTGCCAGCCAGCAGCTGCGCTCCCGCCAGGCATGCATTTGCATCTCAATATGCTGGGCTGGAGCTGGAGGAGCCAGCTGTCGGGGCCTTGGGAGAAACGCGCCTTGTTCCTTTAAGGGGTGGGCTCAAGGCTCTTCATCAAGTGGCCTCCATCTCCCTGCAGTCTTCACACTCACACAATTCTTCTAGACGAAAAAATATGAAGCGCCATTAGCGAGTTATCAGGGGCCAACTGTGTCCCCATCAAAGCCCCTCAGTCCATTGAGGCTGCATGCAGCTGCAGGGGCTGGCGCCCAGCAAGCAGCCGGCAGGGCCGTCCCTCCGTCCCGTCTGTCCATCTCCACCGGGCAGCACAGCCTCCGAGGCCTTTTACCATCACATCCAGTGGAGTGGACGGCACGTTCAGAGCTCATGTGCTGTCCTGGGGGACCAGGCCCTGCCAACACCCCCAGACAACTGCCCAGATCCAGCGGTCTCATCCTCCCCCAGCTGCTTCCAACCTGGTGCCACAAGCACGCCCCTTGCCAACCACAGCCCTGGGGCTTTAGCACACAGGTCTGCCCAAGAGGCCATCCTGGGTCCACCCTGGTGTGTCCCTCACCGCGGGTCTCAGGACAGGCATCCCCAGGCCTGGGGTTCCCTGCTCCTCAGTCCCCACACAGGGGGATCAACTCCACCAGGGAGGGCCTATAGGTCGGCAGTAGCAGATTGAGTTTGCTGTTGTTAGTTGCTAAGTCATGCCCGACTTTGCAACCCCACGGACTGCAGCACGCCCAGCTTCCCTGTTCTTCACCATTTCCACTGAGTCAGAGATGCCATCTAACCATCTCATCCTCTGTCACCCCATTCAACTACATGGACCTTTGTTGGCAAAGTGATGTCTCTGCTTTTTAATACGTTGTCTAGTTTTGTCATAGCTTTCCTTCCAAAGAGCAGCATCTTTTAATTTCATAGCTGCAGTCACCATCCATAGTGATTTTGGAGCCCAAGAAAATAAAATCTGTCACTGTTGCCACTTTTTCTCCATCTATGTGCTATGAAGTGATGGGACCAGATGCCAAGATCTTAGTTTTTTGAATGTTGAGTTGAATAGTGTCTCCCAAAATTTACATCTATNGCTGCAGTCACCATCCATAGTGATTTTGGAGCCCAAGAAAATAAAATCTGTCACTGTTGCCACTTTTTCTCCATCTATGTGCTATGAAGTGATGGGACCAGATGCCAAGATCTTAGTTTTTTGAATGTTGAGTTGAATAGTGTCTCCCAAAATTTACATCTATGCAGAACCTCAGAACATAACCTTGGAATAGGGGCTTTCCAGTGTGATGAGCTAAGAGGAGACGAGGCTGGGCCCAGGGTCCTCACCCCAGGAGGAGATGGCACACAGGGAACGTCACCTGATCTCAGCTGTCCGGGTTGTAGGGACCTGACTTAGCAGCCCCAGGACACCAGCACAGCCACCATCCCACCCGAGTGCAGGTGTGATGGGGCACTCCCTCCCCGGGCTTCCTCTGACCTCTCTGGTCAGCCCTGGGGGCACATGCTTGGCCCCGGCCTCACTGGACACACCCAAGTCAGATGCAGGAACAGCTCTCCTTTGATAATTTAGATGAAATGAACTAAATCCCCCCAAACCACAAACAACCAAACCTACTCAAATGTAACAGGTACTGTATAGTCCTATAACTGTGAGGACATTGAATTTGTAGTTACAACTACGAAAGAGAAATGCCCAGGCCCAAATGGTTTTACTGGTGAATTCTAGTGGTGGTGGTTTACTCGCTCAGTCATGTCCAACTCTCTGCGAACAGGCTCCTCTGTCCATGGGGATTCTCTAGGCAAGAATACTGGAGTGGATTGCCATTTCCTTCTCCAGGGGATCTTCTTCACCCAGGGATCAAACCTGGGTCTCCTGCATTGCAGGCGGATTCTTCAAACAT
Source organism: Cephalophus harveyi (assembly GCA_006410635.1). Lineage (NCBI taxonomy): Eukaryota > Metazoa > Chordata > Mammalia > Artiodactyla > Bovidae > Cephalophus > Cephalophus harveyi. The sequence goes on from SJYT01068732.1 coordinate 407,537, forward strand.
TTAAGGAAGAAATAACAACAGTCCTACCTGATCTCTTCCAGAAAGTAGAAAAAGAGGGAACACTTCCCAGGTCAGCTTTATCCAAACCAAATTAAGCAAGGACAAATAAGAAAATCAGAGACCATCACCCGTCACAACATAGAAAACAAGCCACCAATCAAGTGGGCTCCGCCTAGGAATGCATAGCGGCTTCGAAACTCAAAAATCAATTAAAAGACCAAATAAGAGAAACCACACAATCCTATCAATAGAGGCGGAAAAAACATCAGACAAAATTCAGTATCTATTAATGATAAACAGCAACCACCTCTCAGCAAATTGGGACGAGAGGTTCCTGAGCCTGACAAAAGGCGTCGACACACCCATGGCCACCAGCCCTCAGTGGGGAGAGCCACACAGCGGTCAGCTGGTGACTGACCCCTGTTTGGAGGAGCTGGGGCAGGGTGGGAGGGGGCAGACAGTCCAGAGAAGGCCGGATGGCTACCAGTGCCAAGTGGGAGAAGCTGGCAGACAAGCACCACGTCCCACACAGAGTCACACCAGGGTCTCCTCCCCAGGGCAGGGGCCCCTGCCCGGGAGCCACCCCCGCTCCCCCAGGCCCAGTGCTGAGCCGAGGTCAGGCCCAGGGTGGGCCTGCAGATGCCCCTGCCCCTCGGAGTCCGGGTCTGAAGGGGCTGCACCCCCATGTGAACCCCCCAAGTCCAGGTTCAGCCAAGGTGAGTGCTGGCCCGCCACTGCCTGCCAACAGCTCCCAGGAAGGGGCACCCTGAGGGAGCGTCACCATGTCAACAGGACCCCCGGACTGTCACGCTGACCTCTGGAGGTGAGAGGCTGGCACTGGGCCCAAAGACCTGTCCCCCCGACTGACCAGGTCTGGTCTAGGCAGTCTCCCCATATCTCATTCCACCACCATTTTGACAGCTTCATGGACCTGAGGGAGCGTCACCATGTCAACAGGACCCCCGGACTGTCACGCTGACCTCTGGAGGTGAGAGGCTGGCACTGGGCCCAAAGACCTGTCCCCCCGACTGACCAGGTCTGGTCTAGGCAGTCTCCCCATATCTCATTCCACCACCATTTTGACAGCTTCATGGTGATTTTCGTACTCATGAGCCGAGAACCTGTGTGTTGGCCACAGTGCGTCCCCTGGAGCTGCCTTGACCAGTCTGTGGTTCCAGACCTCGGCCTCACTCGGACCAACGTCCAGCGCCCGTGGGCACAGCTGGATCGAGGGACAAGGGCCTTTCTGCTTGCAGCCCCACGTCGTGCAAACACCAGGTAGAACTGAGGGGAAGCGGCCTGGCCATCCCCCGTGGAGGTTCTCAAACCACTAATCTAATCTAACCTATTTCACATGGGTCTTAGATTCTGCCAGTGAGGAAAAGCCAAGGGAAAAATAACAAATAATGAAAAGCACACAGATGTGTTTCCTGGTCCTGCTCACCCAGGAGAGGAGGAGCCTGCCTCTCCTTGGCTGTTTCCCCACAACCTTGACTCAAACCTCTTCTGCACTGATGCCAGCTGGGTGGCAGGGCCCGCTGCTGCCTCTGATGGTGGGGCCCTACCCCCAGTCTCTGTCCTGTGGAGATGCCTCCAGACAGCCAGCAAGGAAACCCTGGGTGGTCCAGTGGTCAGGACTTGGCCCCTGGGGGGCAGCCAAACCTGCTGGGGGTCTGCCCCCAACTCGACCCCACTCCAACAACCTCCCAACCTAGAAGACCCCAGACAGTCCAGGCCCCCCTGCCCCGGCACACACCACTGCCAGACACCCCCCACAGACCATGCCCACCACCAACCCTAACCTGCTTCCCTGCCCAGTCTCCCACTCCCTCTTCCACTCTCTCCTCCAGCCTTGCCACCACCCCGACCTAAGCTTGCCCCCCAGCACAGGCCGAGCCCCCAGCCTGAGGCCCTGGGCCCCGCTCCCTCGCCGGCCTCCACCTCCATGTGGCCCCTGGGAACCAGCCCAACACCCGGTCAGCACGGGTGAGTTACCTGACCCAGCCCTGGAAGTACCTACCTGCCCCCTGGAGTTCTCCCCCCTCACCCAGGAGCTCACAGCCGAGCCCCCCGGGCACAACCAGGAAGGAGTCCACCTACCGCCTGCGGACGACCGTGCTCAGGGCCACCTCTGAACCGCCCACTTCTCCCTCCAATCACTCTGGGCCCTGAGTGTGCGCTGGCCCGCAGGAGGATGCGCGAAGGCGCTGTGACTCCCTGGCCCCACTCCCCACGGGCTCCAGGTTCCCACCTGAGCCGGTCAAGACGCCCCAACACAAGGAGCACGGCCCCCCGAGGGTGCACATGCACAGCACCCCACGGATCTGGCCCGGCGAGCTGGGCAGGGACTCCCACCCACGGAGCCCAGAGGTGATGGTAAACAGGTGTGACTCAAGCCAAGCCGTGGAAATCTGTTACACAGCCACAGAAATCGAATTCCACCACGTGGAAATGTTACAAAACTGATCATAATGCAATAAGGCCACAAGTTATGAAGTATCAAAAAGAAGACAGAAAAAGACCTCCATGTGGAAATTTTTTTAAATTGCTAACTCCTGGATGAGTGGGCAAAAACAGCTAAAATTACAGAATTTCTAACAAGATAATGATGTGAAAACACTACATACCAAAATCTTTGAAATACATTTAAAGCACTGATCATAAGACAATTCGCAGTATTAAACATTTTTATTTAAAAATATGAAAACATGTTAAATTCCCAACCCAAAAAAGCTTAGAAAAAGAACTAAGTAAATCAATAAAGAGCATATGAAAGGAAATACTAAAAAATGAGAACAGACATTGCAGGGTAAAAAACAGAAAAAGCACAGTCATGATTAGTAAACCAAAATCCTAATTTCTAAATTAACAGACTATGTCATCTATTAGGTACCTTAATTGAGAAAAGAGGAGAAAGCCAGATATACAAAATAAGAAGTAATAAGGGCAAATAATCATTGAAACGATAGAAATCATGAAAAGAGGCCACTTTGCATCAGGCTCTACAAATGAGTCTGAAGACATAGAAGAAATAGGAAATGTCCTGGGGAAATACACACCCAAACTGACACTGTTAGAGATGGAAAACTCAGACCTATTTCCATGGAAAAAAAAGTTACCATAAACCACCCCAATCCACCCTACCCTCCCCCAAAATTAGGCATAGATAAATTCTACCAAATCTTTAAGGGCCAAATGGTCTTAAAGCTTTACAAATCATCCCACAATGTTGAAATGAGGTGGTAACTTTTATATTCTTTTTCTAATGCAAGAAGAAAACTGGTAACCTAACCACAATAAGGACAGTATGAAAAAAGACATTTACAAACCAGCAGAACTTACTACTACTGATGCGAAAGCACTAACCGAAACATTGGCCATCAGAATGCAATGCTGTATGGGGAAAAGAAGACACCACACCAAGGGGGATTTATCCCAATACTCCGCAAAGTTACCACACTAGCAGAAATTTGATACAGAAAATTCACTATATGGGTACATTTCAGAAGAAAAATCACGTGATTATCCCCACAGGTGCAAAAAAAGCACTGACAGGGACTTGCCTGGTGGTCCAGTGGCTAAGACTCCAAGCTCCCAATGCAGGGAGCCCACATTCGATCCCTGGTCAGGGAACTAGATCCCATGTGCCACAAATAAGCCTGGGCACTGTAACTACTGAGCCTGTGTGCCATAACGAAGACCCAGCACAGCCAAATAAATAAATATTTTTTTAAAACTCTGACAAATTTTAATTTTCTATATAGAATTTCTGATAATGAAGTAACTTTGGAATCTTGGGAAAAATCCACCTGGGTTGTTCAGTTCAGCTCAGTCGCTCAGTCGTGTCCAACTGTTTACAACCCCATGGACTGCAGCACACCAGGCTTCCCTGTCCATCACCAACTCCTGGAGCTTGCTCAAACCGGTGATGCTATCCAACCATCTCATCCTCTGTCACCCCCTTCTCCTCCTGCCCCCAATCCCTCCCAGCATCAGGGTCTTTTCTAAAGAGTCAGATCTTCACATCAGGTGGCCAAAGTATTGGAGTTTCAGCTTCAGCATCAGTCCTTCCAGTGAATATTCAGGACTGATTCCCTTTAGGATTGACTGGTTGGATCTCCTTGCAGTCCAAGGGACTCTCAAGAGTCTTCTCCAGCTCCACAGTTCAAAAGCATCAATTATTTGGCACTCAGCTTTCTTTATAGTCCAACTCTCACATCCATACATGACTACTGGGAAAAAAAATCCATACATGACCACTCTTTTCCTCAAGCAGAGTTGTATTCTGATGGCCAATCTTTCAGTTAGTGCTTTTGCATCAAAATTCAACAACTAGAGGGACTTCCCCGGTGGTCCAGTGGTTAAGAATCTGCCTTGCCATGCAGTGGACTCCTGGTTGAAGAACTAAGATCCCACATGCTGTGGGGCAACTAAGACCAATTGCTCTGGAGCCCGCACTCCACAGCTAGAGTCTATGTGCCACAACTAAGACCTGACACAGCCAAATAAATAAATATTAAAAAAAAAACTCAACAGCTGCAGGTGACAGCTGCATCGGACAGCAGGCTTAGCCCTAAAGAATCAATGGAGAAAACAGACTCAAACGATAAGTGAGTTCACAAAGACATGAAATTAACACACAGAAATCCAGAGTTTTCTATCCACACAAAATAACCAATACATACCCCGCCCCCCATCAACCTCGGAAACCAAGGAGATGAAACACTTGAGAATTAACCTAACAAGTGTGCAGAAGTCATTATGGGACAATTAACCATGAACTTCCAGATGTTCAAGCTGGTTTTAAAAAAGGCAGAGGAACCAGAGATCAAAATGCCAACATCCGCTGTATCATCGAAAAAGCAAGAGAGTTCCAGAAAAACGTCTATTTCTGCTTTATTGACTATGCCAAAGCCTTTGACTGTGTGGATCACAATAAACTGTGGAAAATTCTGAAAGAGATGGGAATACCAGACCATCAGGCCTGCCTATTGAGAAACCTATATGCAGGTCAGGAAGCAACAGTTAGAATTGGACATGGAACAACAGACTGGTTCCAAATAGAAAAAGGAGTACGTCAAGGCTGTATATTGTCACCCTGCTTATTTAACTTATATGCAGAGTACATCAGGAGAAATGCTGGGCTGGAAGAAGCACAAGCTGGAATCAAGATGGCCAGGAGAAATATCAATAACCTCAGATATGCAGATGACACCACCGTTATGGCAGAAAGTGAAGAGGAACTAAAAAGCCTCTTGATGAAAGTGAAAGAGGAGAGTGAAAAAGTTGGCTTAAAGCTCAACATTCAGAAAACGAAGATCATGGCATCTGGTCCCATCACTTCATGGGAAATAGATGNGAAGTGAGTTTGAGTGAACTCCGGGAATTGGTGATGGACAGGGAGGCCTGGCATGCTGCAGTTCATGGGGTTGCAAAGAGTCGGACACGACTGGGCGACTGAACTGAACTGAACTGAACTGAAAGAAGTATGAGTACAAACTTCAGATTAGAGAACACCTAGTGCTGTTTGAGGTTAACATCCCGAGTTTGTCTTGTGCTTCAGTTTTAGGAGAATGAACACCTCGTGTTTAGGAAACACACCCCTGGAATATGTCGGGGGCGGGCACCATAATGCATCTTAATCTCTGAGGACAAACACAGAAAACACTGACTTTTGGGTGAGCTGGGAGAAAGGAATGCAGAATTCACCATACTGTTTTTGCAACTTTCCTCTAGATGTGAGATCATTCCACAATAAAAAGTTAAAGAACCGAATTACAAATACCCACCCTCTGTGACCCGGCACTCCCCTGAAGGAACTTGGATCACACTTGTGCCTGTGAGTGAAGCTCCTACAAAGATATTCTCTGTTGTGTCCAGACTGTGTTACCAACTTTTAATGTCACTAAATTACGTCCACAAAAGACAGGCCATGCAGGTGGAATCAACCCCTCACAGAAGGTGCAAAAGGGTGTGTGTGTGGAGGGTTCTGCACACACAGGACACCCAAGACAGAGAAGCAGGGGAGCGCCCATTTCTTAGGGAGGAACTGGGAGCACTGGAACACAGAGCTCATGTTTCAATACATATCCCTAAAAATTAAATACTTTAAGACAGAAATAACATTGCTACCTTCAACTACAAGACAATATAGCTGGCACCCTGCTATGGGCTAAACTGTGTCCCCCAAAAGTAGATGCTGACATCCTGACCCCAGCATCTCAGAAGGTGACCTTGTCTGGAAACGGGGCCTTAAGATAAGGTCCCCCACCCCCCGCCCAGGGCCTCCCAGATGGCGCAGTGGTAAAGAATCCACCTGCCAATGAATGCAGAAGATGAGGTCCCCTGGAGGAGGGCAGCCCTGATCCCCTAAGATTGGAGGCCTTACAGGAGGAGTGTTAGGGAAAACACAGACTGAAACCACCCACCCTGGCCAGGCAAGATAGAAACCACCTGTGAGAGTTCTCTTACAGCAGGAAGTCCTGGTAAGGAACACGGAACTAATGAGTTACCACCAAACAGAATAGGTGGTAAGGTAAGGTCAGAAGGAGAGAGAAGACAGCAGCCCACAGGTCCTACAACCTCCCAGAGTCCTTCCTTGGCTGAGCAATGCGGGCACTGCCAGGAAGAGCCCCAGTCAGGATGACTGGACAGACAACCTGGAGAGACTGGGCGCCACGCTTCCAAGCAGTGCTTGTGGGCCCGGGCGTTCCTTCCCAGTAGAGCCTCTGGCTTTGCCAGCACGTGGTCTCCTCGGGCAATTCATTCACCAAAGGTTAGACAAGCGCCCACTCTCAGGCTCTGGAAGGGGTCCCCCTTCCTGCAACAGGAGGAGGAGAGACACAGCCAGGGCAGTGTGAAGACGAGACCAGCACCAAGGGCCGTGGACAGTCCTAGAAGGCAGCAAGAGCCTCCCCAGAGCCACAGAGAGTGGCCGGATCTGACCTCTGACCTCCAGACTGGGAAGGGATGCGACCTCCCAAGCCTGTGGCGTTTTTAGGCAGCCCTGGGAAAGGAACAGACCCTGAAAGCAAACAGGCCTGAGTCCAAGGTGCAAACATCCAAGGGACCCATCAGCCAGACAGGGAGCCCAGGGGCTGAGACCGCCCCTCCCGAGTCTGTCCCTGTCACAGGATGCAGACTCAGCTGCCCTGCAGCCAGAAACCACCTCGGACTTGTTAAGTGCAAATGTGGACTCTTTCAAATGCTAATCGGGATGCGCAGGGGGCCCCCAAAAGGAAACCAAGAAATGGGCCCAGCAGGGCCTGGAGCAGTTAGGAGGGGTGAGCAGGGCCAGGCAGCAGCAGACAGGAAGTGCGGCTCGGCAGACAGACACAGCCGGATGGACGGGGTCTGTGGGCTCAGTGCCGCTGGAGACGCTGGGGTCCAGACCAGAGAGCCGAGGGGACAGTGACAAAGCACCCGGCAGAAAGCCCAGTGACCACAGTGTCCACCTGCAGAGCCACCCCAGGTGACGAGCGCTCCTGAGCAGAGGTGTGTCCGCTGAGAGAGGCCGGGGGTCGGCAGGGCAGCCACTGGCCCGAGGAGCCAGGCAGGGCCCCACCTCAGGCACAAGTGCAGGAACAGCTGCTAAGCTGACTCGCCTGGCCCTGCTTCTGCACATTACTGCCCGAGCCATGCCAACGTGCACACACACAGACACACGTACACACAGAGACACATGTACACACACGTGCACAGCACACACCCCAGCTTCAAGGGCTCACCAGGCCTCCGTTCATCGTTACAGAAATGACCTTCTTCCAATAAGCCAGGCATCACCGTTACCCCAGTTCTCAAGAGAAGGGAACTGAGGCAGTGTTGTAGCCACGGGTTCCGGGAAACAAACTCACTCAGGACAATGCAGATAGTGGAGTGCAGTTTATTACACCGGCTGGCCCTAGATAGAGTCTCCTCTTAGCCAAGGACCCCGACCAGCATTGGTGAAAATCTTTTATACCCCATGTGTACATGTCTGAACCCACCACTCCAAATTCCTTGAGACTTACATAAACCAAGGAAAATACAATCCCAATAACCCCATCATTCACGTGCTATGTGCTCATGTGCTCAAACAGTCAAACAATTAGCCAATAATCAATAAACCTGAGGTTACACTTCGATAGATACAGAAAAATTTATGGCCTGTCTGGAGGAAGGGGTGATTAGTGTACGTTTTCTCTTAGGCGATGAGTAACCTAGATACGATCTTTATGGTTCCCCTGTCTGGAGGGGGTCTTATCCTTCCGTTGTTGTTTTCATAGGCACTAAACACACAAGTTGGAGAAGGAAATGGCAACCCACTCCAGTGTTCTTGCCTGGAGAATCCCAGGGGCGGAGGAGCCTGGTGGGCTGCCGTCTATGGGGTCGCACAGAGTCGGACACGACTGAAGCGACTTAGCAGCAAACACAGAGTTCGGAGAAGGCAATGGCACCCCACTCCAGTACTCTTGCCTGGAAACTCCCATGGACGGAAGAGCCTGGTAGGCTGCAGTCCATGGGGTCTCTGAGAGTTGGACGTGACTCAGTGACTTCACTTTCACTTTTCACTTTCATGCATTGGAGAAGGAAATGGCAACCCACTCCAGTGTTCTTGCTTGGAGAATCCCAAGGAGGCGGAGCCTGGTGGGCTGCCGTCTATGGGGTCGCACAGAGTCGGACACGACTGAAGCAACTTAGCAGCAGCAGCAGCAGAGCGACTTCACTTTCAAATCCACTTACCTACTATAGGACATCTTGCCTCCAAGCTTTGGCAGTTAGAGTAATGGTGCCATAAATGTCCACATGCAGGTTTTGTGTAGACATAAATGTTCAACTCAGTTTGGTAACTATCAAGGAGCGTGATTGCTGGCTTATATACAAAGAGTAAGTTTAGTAAAAATTTGCCAATTGTCTTCCAAAGTGGCTACACCATTGCTTATCTCTTCCAGCAACAAGTGAGAGTTTCTGCCACTCTGCATCCTCACCAGCATTTGCTGTTGTCGGCATTTAGATTTTGGTCCTTCTAATAGGTGTGTCTGACACTGTTTCCACTGTTTCCCATCTATTTCCCATGAAGTGATGGGACCAGATGCCATGATCTTCGTTTTCTGAATGTTGAGCTTTAAGCCAACTTTTTCATTCTCCACTTTCACTTTCATCAAAAGGCTTTTTAGTTCCTCTTCACTTTCTGCCATAAGGGTGGTGTCATCTGCATATCTGAGGTGATTGATATTTCTCCTGGCAATCTTGATTCCAGCTTGTGCTTCTTCCAGCCCAACGTTTCTCATGATGTACTCTGCATATAAGTTAAATAAGCAGGGTGACAATATACAGCCTTGACATACTCCTTTTCCTATTTGGAACCAGTCTGTTGTTCCATGTCCAGTTCTAACTGTTGCTTCCTGACCTGCACACAGATTTCTCAAGAGGCAGGTCAGGTGGTCTGGTATTCCCATCTCTTTGAGAATTTTCCACAGTTTATTGTGACCCACACAGTCAAAGGCTTTGGCATAGTCAATAAAGCAGAAATAGATGTTTTTCTGGAACTCTCTTGCTTTTTCAGTGATCCAGCAGATGTTGGCAATTTGATCTCTGGTTCCTCTGCCTTTTCTAAAACCAGAACGACTGAAGCGACTTAGCAGCAAACACAGAGTTCGGAGAAGGCAATGGCACCCCACTCCAGTACTCTTGCCTGGAAACTCCCATGGACGGAAGAGCCTGGTAGGCTGCAGTCCATGGGGTCTCTGAGAGTTGGACGTGACTCAGTGACTTCACTTTCACTTTTCACTTTCATGCATTGGAGAAGGAAATGGCAACCCACTCCAGTGTTCTTGCCTGGAGAATCCCAGGGACGACGGAGCCTGGTGGGCTGCCGTCTATGGGGTCGCACAGAGTCGGACACGACTGAAGCGACTTAGCAGCAGCAGCAGCAAACACAAAGTTCAGAGTCCATTGGAAAGGTGGCCGAGCATGATTAGCATGAACAGGCCTAAGATGGAGTCCCGGCCCTATGAATTCCTTCTTCAGCAGGTGACGTGACTCTATCCACAGCAGATGGCGGTGGAGCCAAAGTCCCCATGGTGGGGACAGGGGTACACCGTCACTGTGCGGGTCCTTCCCGCCTCCTTATTCACTTATTCCAGACCAGCTCTGTCCTCTTCAGGCGAGGCAACAAGGCAGGTCCTCACGAGGGACGGATGCCACAGAGCGGAGGAACAGAGACAAGGGCTCTGAGTGGCGGTACTGGGATTCCGTATTGAGGACACGCGTCCCATACAGAGGCAACAACCAGAGCGAGGCTGTGGAACTGGGGGCAATCAGAGGCACACGGGCATGAACTCAGTTTCAATCCAAGTGGCTACAGACAGAGGTGCATGGACAAACGTGTGTGTGCACCTTCCCATGTCCCTGAGCTACTCCAGAGTCCATCTCCCACTGGAGGGCCCCAGGCTCCTCAAAGCGGGACGGGGAAAGCAGAACTCGGACACCTGTCACCCAGAAAGGAAGAGGGGCTCCCACTGGCCAAGGCCCAGACACTGGGGCAGGAGCAGGAAATAGGACATTGAATGAATGAACGAATGGAGACTCCAACGAGGAGCAAGACCTTTGGAGTCCACACAGTCAGAAACAAGCCACGTGGAAACCACAGCCTCCTGATGGGCAGTGCCAGGCAACGATCCTTCACAGAGGCACGCACGTGAACTCCCTGTCCTGAGGCAATATCAGACAGACCCAAGTTTGGTCCCCACAAGGCTAGGGCCCCCATCCTTCAAAAGCTGAAGGTCACCAAATCCAGAGGAGACGAACACCTTTGCACACTGGCCTGTCCCCCGGGCCCACACGCCTCCCCGGCCAGCACGGTGTCCACTGCGGTAGGCTTGGAATGCACCAATCTGTCAAAGCGTCTCCCCGCCCAAATTCCCTAAAGCACAGATGAGCTTTTATGGTGAATTTGCTTTGATTTTTCCCTAAGAACTTCGTGATCCTCCCTTGACACAGAGACTCTTTCAGAATCCGGAGTGGGGGAGGGCGGCTGCAGAGGGAAGGCCTCAGGGACTCGGAGCCCCAGGCGAGAGTGCTGCTTTCAGGGTGGTTTGGGAGGGCTGCTATCCAGCAGGCTGCTCCCTGGCAGGGCTGCAGCCAGAGCAGTGGCGCTGGGCCGGCCTGGGGCGAAGGCCCTCCCTCTCTCCCCGGCCCTCTGACCTGCCCCAAAGGGACGCCCCCACAGTGCTTTCTGGGAAGTCTCCATCTTCCAGTTGGTCCCCCACTACATCGAACAGGACCCCTGAGGCACAGTCACCCTCAAAATGGCCAGACAGGGGGAAAGCCTGGTGTGCTTTCTTGGCCAGTGACAATGAAAGAGACCTCCCCTAAAACCCAACAGCCCACTGAGCCCGCCGGCCCATGGGACTGACCTGCGCAGCCAGGCAGGGCCTCCGGCAGCAGCACCAGTCTAGCTGCCGCTCTGCCTCCGGGGGGTGGTCCCCCAGGCCCATCCTGCCCACAGCTGCCTGGTGCAAGCTCGCTGCTTCTCTTCTCTGTGTGTATTTTCTCTGGACCCCAACCCATGGGCTCTTCTGCATTCTCTTTGAGATAAAAATCAAACACAAATCTTTAAAGGCCATCTCCAAAAACCACAGAATAGCTGGAATTAAATAAAAATAAAGCTTGTGGTTTTCCTCCCAGGAACTTCCTGCTTATCTGAAATGCACTGAGTCAGCAGCACCTCAGAGCCCAGATGGAGGTTCCTGGGGCCTCAGCCTTGGGACAGGGTCAGCCCCGCAGGTGACCAGCCCCCAAGTCCCAGGGTACATCCAGGGAGGGGGACAGTGGCCAGACCTGCTGATCCAACACCGACGTACACATGTGTGCAGTGCACACGGGGGGCTGAAGAGTGTCCCCAAATACCCACATTCATTATGATTCTTGCCCAGGCTGTTGTGTGCTCTCTCATGAGACAGTCGGTCAGGTGTGGCCACAGAAGAACATCTGGGGAAAGCCAAGTTTATCAAATTCACGGACCCCAGAGATGGAGCCACATGTGCAGGGCCACAGGGAAGCACAAGAGTGGAAACAGGAGCCGGGGGAGGCCCAGAAGAGCCTTTCTCAGTCCCGGGGGCCAGGGGCTCTGGGGCTGTTCCCAGGTGTCCGATCCCTGGTCCTGGGTGACCAAGGGCAGGGGGAATGTTGGCATAGTGTGTGGGGTGGATAAGGAGGTGGGGTGGGGTCTAGAAGCTAGGTTCCTTTAGATGCCAAAATGTCACAGATACAGAAAACTGTAAAACACAACCAACACAACCTGAACATCAGGTTATGACACTACTTGGCAACGGGGTCCTCGCAGATGGAATGAAGTAAAGAAGCTTTAAGATGAGATCATCCGGATCAGGGTGGCTCTAAAGCCAATGACTGGCATCCCAACAGAGGAGAAACTACATGAAGATGGGGGCAGAGGCTGGAGTGACATGGCCTCGGGTCAGGGACACCTGGTGCCCTAGGAGCTGGGCAAGCCTGGAAGGATCTCTGCTACAACCCCGTCAGCCTCCAGAGGGGGCATGGCCCCGAGACACTGACATCTCTGATACCAGCTCCAGCCTGCGAGAGAACCAGTGTAGTCTTAGGCCCCCAGTTTTAATGATTTATTGAGCCCTGAAACCACAGTCTCGAAAACATTCCTAGGGATTTCGGCATCATCGTGAAACAGAGTTCAGAAACCAATAAAATTGTCTGTGAAACCTTCCTTTCAGCTGCCAGGAGAACACCTTTGGGATGACATTTAAATTTAGGGGAGGGAGGCAGAAGGAATGCTTTGGTGGGTGTTGAGAGTCTGCCGGGACTGGCACCACAGAAGGAAGATCAAAGGTTTTCACCGGGAAAGCCCTTCGTGTATGAACGAGTCCTTCTCACCTCAGCGCCTGACTCCAGGTTCCTCCCAGGCTCCAGGGAACACACACTGGGATCCGCCTGCATCTCAACACAGCACAAAAATCTCCTTTTCCCAGACGATTAATTTAAGATGCTGGAACATGTGGGGCAAGGCATCTGAAACCTGCTCAACGTCTCTGCTGAACTCTACGTGGAATTTATACCTAGCTACTGACTGCCAGGAATAGACTCATCAGCCAAATGACTGCAGTCATGAAGGGCACTCATCTGCATCTAGTGGCAAGTAACAAAACTGCGGGAACACAGTGAAAGGGAGACACCGCAACTCTAAAGTGTCCTGGTGCTCATCAGAGAAAGTCCCATCCGTACCTGTCTCTCCCTGCCCTGAAGGTCACCCTCTTAGAATATATATTCCACACAGCCTTAATAGCCAGGAAGACTCTGTCATACTTTCTGATCCAGAGTTAATAGTGTGAAATAAAAATGTTTTATTCTTAGAAAATTTTCCAAATGCAAACCATAACATAAAATTTAATGTGACTTTTCTTTCAAGCCATATTGTCTCAAAGTCCTGACAGAGTCTCCTAGAAATGGGGGCAGGGTACCCATCTGAAAAATCACTCTTCTGGAAAAACTGACTTAACAATCATGAAAAGATACAGATGCTTCATGTATTTATTTGCATGTCATCCTTGAGCATGTGTACACACAGACACACACACAAACACACTATGTGCTCAGTCGTGTCTGACTCTTTGTGACCCCACAGAATGTAGCCCTCCAGGCTCCACTGTCTACAGAATTTTCCCTGCAAGAATACTGGAGCAGGCTGCCATTTCCTTCTCCAGTGGTCTTCCCAACCCAGGGATCAAACCTCTGTCTCCTGTGTCTCTTGTATTGGCAGAAGGCTTCTTTGCCGCTGAGCCACCTAGGAATCCCCATCCCTGGGCAGGGGCCATGCTAATCTCTGTATCGTTCCAGTTTTAGTGGATGTGCTAAAGAAGCCAAAAGCACGGGGAATCTAAAGGAACCCACACCTGCATGAATAACTCCAATGTCCTCGCCCCCAGCCTCCCCAATGGTTTCAGCTCCTCCAGACTGATCTCAGCCTGAGTTTTTGTGCAGAATCATCTGACTTCCTTGTACTGATGTGGGAAGAAATAACAGCTGTTTTCACCATTCACCATCCACACATGGTAACAAAAGACAGTCACCTCTCAGAAGCTAGCTTTGCTAAAAGTGGCTGTTGGGAGGCAAACTCCTAACTGCGCTTTGATGGATGAGACACAGGTTAACTTTGCCAAGAAGGAGAATTTGGGAGAAAAAAGAAAAGACAGAAAAGGACTTTCGTGCAGCAAAAATATTCTACAGCTTGCTGCTGCTGCTGCTAAGTCGCTTCAGTCGTGTCCGGCTCTGCGACCCCACAGATGGCAGCCCACTGGGCTCCGCCATCCCTGGGATTCTCCAGGCAAGAACACTGGAGTGGGTTGCCATTTCCTTCTCCAATGCATGAAGGTGAAAAGTGAAAGTGAAGTCGCTCAGTCGTGTCTGACTTAGCGACCCCATGGACTGCAGCCTACCAGGCTCCTCCGTCCATGGGAGTTTCCAGGCAAGAGTACTGGAGTGGGGTGCCATTGCCTTCTCCATTCTACAGCTTACGGCTATAAAATTCTAACAACAAACAAGATTTACTGAGGAGAAGAAAGAAATCACACACTTTCCAATGCAGAGCCCAAGGCCCAAAGCTGTCTCAGACTTGAGGAGATTGGAGTAAAAGCAAAATCACTGAAGGAACAAAAGCAGAGAGGCTCTAAGGGAGCCTCGAACATCAGTATTTTCAACGAATAAACACCTGCAGGCACCTGTTTCCTGGGAACCAAGAGAGAAAAGCAGATACTTTAAAGAAAAGCAGGGAGTGAGGGGGGGGGGTGCCGTGGGGACTAAAAGGCAGCTAATTTTATCTGGCTTCTTTCCAATGATAAAATCTAATCCATCATTTTCTCTGGGTGAAAGCTCTTAATGAAAATTTAGAGAGTGCAACTGAAATTTAGAATTCTCCAGGGATTCTGCTGGGAAGATGTCTAACTGCCACACAAAACTTGCCACAGCTGACTCTGCGGAGAGAACTGGCCACGTGGGAGGACATGGGGCTGTAGCGCGGCTGCTGGATCTCCGTGCCCCTCGCTGCCACCAAGGGAAACCTCCTCCTCCAGCTAGGGAGCCCAGGTTACTGCTTTCCGCTCAGGGACACCCTGTGGGGAGGGCTGATGGAGACGCAGCCTTTCAGCACAACACACTTGCTCTCTGACAACATCCCCTGCACGCCGTCCTCACTCAGACAGACGGGGAAGGAGTCTCACTAGTCTCCCTCAAGCAAACATCACATCTGGCTAGTTCCAGACATTTCCATCACCCCAAAGGAAACTCTGCACCCATTAGCACTCACTCCCTACCCCACCCCAGCCCCTAATCTGGTTTCTTTTTTTGTAGTTTTATTTACTCATTTAGTTGTGGTTGTGCTGTGTTTTCATTGCTGCGCATGGCTTTCTCTAGTGGTGGCGAGCGGGTTTAGCGGTTGTGGCATGCATGTTCAGTCACCCTGAGACATGTGGGATCTTCCCAGATCAGAGATCGAACCTGTGTCCCTTGCACTAGCTGGCAGATTCCTATCCACTGTACCACCAGGGAAGTCCTAATATGTTTTCTATCCCTCAGTTTGCCTGTTCTGGATGTTTCACACAAGGGAAACATGTCAGGTACGTGGCCCTTTCTGTCTGTTCTCATTCACTTAGAACAGTGGTTTTGAAGTCCATCCACGATGTAGTGTGTGGGCGCTTCGGTCCTTTTCACAGCTAGATGACACCCCTTGTATGGACAACTTCACTCCAATTATCCACCATCCATCAATGGACCCAGGCTGTTTCTACCTCACAGCTGCTGTGACTGCAGGAAAAACTGTGGGCAGGCAGATATCTGTTCAGGTGCCCATTTTCAATTCTCTTGGGTATGTACCCAGGAGTGGAGTTGCTGGGTCACCTGGTGATTGTGCTTAACCTTCCGTGGAAACTCTGTTTCCCACAGCTGCTATACCATTTTACATCCCCATCAGCCATGCACAAGGGTGCCAATTTCTCCACATCCTTGCCAGCACTCGTCATTTTGCATTTTTATTTTATTATAACCACCAGAGAGGGGGTGAGTGGTATCTCATGGTGGCTCAGATTTGCATTCTGTCAAGCATTTGTTCATATCCTTGTTGGCCATCCAATTATCTTCTCTGGGGAAGTATTTGTGAATCTGCACTTCCACTGCAGAAGGATGTGAGTTCAATACCTGGTTGGGGAACTAAGATCCCACATGCCACAAGGCATGCCCACCCCCAAGAAAACTTTACTTAGGCCACAATGTGCAGCATGCAAGATCTTTGTTCCCTGACTAGGGATTGAGCCCATGCCCCTCACATTGGGAGTACAGAAACACACTTGTTCTCTGACAACATCCCCTGCACGCCGTCCTCACTCAGACAGACGGGGAAGGAGTCTCACTAGTCTCCCTCAAGCAAACATCACATCTGGCTAGTTCCAGACATTTCCATCACCCCAAAGGAAACTCTGCACCCATTAGCACTCACTCCCTACCCCACCCCAGCCCCTAATCTGGTTTCTTTTTTTGTAGTTTTATTTACTCATTTAGTTGTGGTTGTGCTGTGTTTTCATTGCTGCGCATGGCTTTCTCTAGTGGTGGCGAGCGGGTTTAGCGGTTGTGGCATGCATGTTCAGTCACCCTGAGACATGTGGGATCTTCCCAGATCAGAGATCGAACCTGTGTCCCTTGCACTAGCTGGCAGATTCCTATCCACTGTACCACCAGGGAAGTCCTAATATGTTTTCTATCCCTCAGTTTGCCTGTTCTGGATGTTTCACACAAGGGAAACATGTCAGGTACGTGGCCCTTTCTGTCTGTTCTCATTCACTTAGAACAGTGGTTTTGAAGTCCATCCACGATGTAGTGTGTGGGCGCTTCGGTCCTTTTCACAGCTAGATGACACCCCTTGTATGGACAACTTCACTCCAATTATCCACCATCCATCAATGGACCCAGGCTGTTTCTACCTCACAGCTGCTGTGACTGCAGGAAAAACTGTGGGCAGGCAGATATCTGTTCAGGTGCCCATTTTCAATTCTCTTGGGTATGTACCCAGGAGTGGAGTTGCTGGGTCACCTGGTGATTGTGCTTAACCTTCCGTGGAAACTCTGTTTCCCACAGCTGCTATACCATTTTACATCCCCATCAGCCATGCACAAGGGTGCCAATTTCTCCACATCCTTGCCAGCACTCGTCATTTTGCATTTTTATTTTATTATAACCACCAGAGAGGGGGTGAGTGGTATCTCATGGTGGCTCAGATTTGCATTCTGTCAAGCATTTGTTCATATCCTTGTTGGCCATCCAATTATCTTCTCTGGGGAAGTATTTGTGAATCTGCACTTCCACTGCAGAAGGATGTGAGTTCAATACCTGGTTGGGGAACTAAGATCCCACATGCCACAAGGCATGCCCACCCCCAAGAAAACTTTACTTAGGCCACAATGTGCAGCATGCAAGATCTTTGTTCCCTGACTAGGGATTGAGCCCATGCCCCTCACATTGGGAGTACAGAGTTCCAACCACTGGACCATCAGGGAAGCCCCTGTCGGTGCATTTTTGAACTCGGTTGTTTGTCTTTCTCCCGTTTCCACTCATCTTTCTGTAACCTTGCATGTAGGAGTCTGGGGCATGTGGGGTCCTATGACTCCGTGAGGCTCGCAGGGCCCTCCAGTGCATAGGCTATGGCCTTTGGTTAGTGTTTGGAAACAGAGGGAATGATCTCAGCCTTTTAATGATCTCCTTCCTGGGTGTTCCCTTCTTAAGGATCTTTGATCAAAGGACATCATCATCCAATATATTTAATATTTTATTTTCTCCTGGGAAGAGATGGATCCCAGTTATCCCAGGGCAGAAGGAATGACCCAAAGGCCAAGTTAACACCTCAAGCCCCATAACACAAGACAGCAGTCAGGGCTTCCAGATAACTGAAACCCAAGCCCCCTGCCACCTTCAATCCCAGAGAGGGCCTGAAGAACCAAAATTCATCAGAAAAAGCCAGAAAACACATAGTGATACCAGATGCCACCACTAAGCTTACAGTAGTGACAAATATTCTTCTGCCACTTCAAAGCTGCACCACCACATCCATTCCCTGTGCCACGGGCTCAGTATCCCCTTAATTTTCCTCCTTTGATAAACAGGCAATTCAGATTTGTTTCCACAAAAGCAGGGCCCACATAATTCTCAACAGATGTGCTCCAAGCACATGCAATGCTAGAGAGTTGTGCTAAAGCCCTTCTCATCTTAACTCTCTTTCATTCTATAGTGTCTCACCCTGGAAAACCAGCTTGATTTAAAGGAGCTCCCTGAAATTCAGAAACTATGTTATCCTGTACCTACATGAAAACACGGATATGACCTCTCACAGTTGCAACCTGAACAGAAGGTTTTCAATGATAAACATTCTAAGCCGAGACTCCCCTGGTGCTCCAGGGGTTAAGAATCCACCTGCCGACGTAGGGGATGTAGGTTTGAGCCCTGGTCCTGGAAGATCCCACCTGCCAAAGGGCAGCTAAGCCCATGCACCACAATTATGAGGCCAAGCTATAGAGCCGCAAGCCACAGCTACTGAGCTTGTGCTCCCCTACAAGAGAAGCCACGGCAACAGGAAGCCCTCGCTGTCCACGACTAGAGAAAGCCCGCATGCAGAACAAAGACCCAGAAAAGTCAAAAATAATTAGCAAATTTAAAAGAAAAGAAACATTCTAAGTCATCTCAGCAAACCTCGGCCCAGTGCATCTGCGCCTGGTTAGGATGTGGCCTCCAAGAGGAGGTGTGGCCTCCAAGAGGAGGTGTAGGCGTCCTGCGCGAGGGTGGCTGCCTGCCTCTCCTGAGGGCAAGGGTCACCGGAGCTGCCTGAAGCCCGTTGGCTCCCCGTGGCCCAGGCGGTTCTCTCTGAGCCCAGGGAGACAGGTTTGAGGTGTGGGGCTGGGACACGGCAAACTGCCTTTTCTTACGTGGGACATTGTGAACCCACTTCAAACCAAAATTAGAGGGAAAAGCTAACATTTTTTTTTTTCAATTTTCCGATACTTCAAGTCCCCCAGACCACAACAAATCACCCTCCCTGTAGAAAGAACACCCCTCCCTTCTCTGTAACCCACCATCTGCCTTCCCTTGGACCTCTCCTCTCACTCACCTTCCCACCTGACAGTGTTTTTGTTTCTGATGAAAAGCCATCACCTGTCTGACCTTCCCACTCACTGGTGAGTTTCTGTGCATATCACACACAAGGGGAGCGGAGCGGAGGCAGAGGGAGGGCGTGGGGCTCCTCAGTCCCGGCTCCGGCCTCCTCCACCCCCATCGCCTCACCCCACCCCCAGGTCTGGCCAAGTCAGGGAGCCTCTGTGGTGAAGGAGGCTGTAGGGTAGTAACCACGGTGTGTGGACTGAACTGACAACAGATTAACAGAAGAACAAGTTCATTTGTATGCACAAGGGAGCCCAGAAGAGTAGCTGGCTCTATAAATGGTTTCAATTAGATGCTTATATACCTAACTTAATAGGGGAAACGGAGCTGGGAGAAAAGCCTTCTTACAGGAAAAGCAAATCTCTTCAGGAAAGACAAATGGGTTTTAAGAGAATAATCGAAACGTAAGAAAGTATGTGATAATGTCCCCCTAGAAGGGACTTGGGATAGAACTCATTCCCAATGTCTCCCGGGAGCAGACCCCCGACAGAAGGAATTTACCACTGCCTGACTTCCCAGAAGCTGCTCTTAGTCAGATGAGGGACGCTCCAAAAAGCCTTCTTTTTGCATCTGTTGATTCTTGCATGCCTTCAGCTCAAAATAAACTTCACATCAAGGTGCTGTATTTTGTACTGTTTTGTTTTGTTAATACTATTTTAATTTTTTAAGTTTTATGAAATCTTTATTTAAAATTTAAAAAATTATTTGGCTTCACTGGGTGCTAGTTGCTGCATGCATGCAGGATCTTTAGCTGCCATGTAGGATCTAGTTCCCTGACCAGGGATCGAACCCCAGTGCCCTGCATTGGGAGCGCAGAGTCTTAACCACTGGACCACCAGGAAAGTCCCCAAGGTGCAATACTTTTGGCATGGCACATCCTGATCCCCTTCATGACCCATAACCACGCATGTTCACCCTGTCACCCAGCACCAACCAGGTCCCCTGGGTCAACAAGAGTCGCTGCTGTGTGGGCCATCTGCTTTTCCCTCCAAAGCCAGGTACAGCAGATCCTTTAAGGGCTGCTTAATCTCCCACATGAGGCTGATAGAACATACACTGAATGAAGGAGTCAAGAGGGGAGTGTGGCCCCCCGCGCGGCAACCTGGGAGCCCAGTGGGGAGCAGAGGAGATGAACTGTGTTGGGTCCTCACTCCAGGAAGCCACCGACAGAGCCAGGCAAGAGGGTGGCTGAACACACCGAAGCCTCCTCTCCAGGCCGGGCCAGTGGCCCCTGGTCCATGATGCTCAAGTACAGGTCACAAGAACACCCTCTGACAGAAACCCTTCAGCAGGCTGCTTCCTGGAACCCTGGCTACACCGATGCTGCTGAGTGGCTCACATATACCACCGCCGCCCCCACTCACCTCCAGCACCCCATTTCTCCAGGGTTTACTCTTCCAGTGAAACCATGGTTGTGTTCAGAGCACCTGATAAAGTTTTGCAACAATAGCAAAAGACAAAAATTCTGTCCTGATGTATCAGAGTTTTTTCCACTGGGAATAAAATGAATAAATTACCCTCCTTTTCTAAAAAAAATATAGACACAAGCATTCTTAAGTTCCTACATAAGACCTGTACTTGGAAATGTCTATGACCCAAATATTTTGTCAATTCTTTTTTGGGGCACCAAAAAAGACCAAAAAAAGACCAAGTAGTGAGTCCTTTCATAATCCTCTGAATTATGTTTTGACATTTGAGTTTACATAAATCTTGTCTGTTTTTACATGGGACCCACTGTATTCCTATATACGTGTTTCTTTTCCAATATGAGAAAAATTCTCTAAGGAGATGAAACAGAATGTCCCACATGTCTTCACAGTCAAAGTCAAGTGGTTGGAAAGAGTGGAGCTAGAACTGGTTCTATGGGATGGAGGTCTGGCATCCTCGAGCTAGGTCTCAGCAGTTAGCAGTAGACCCAGTCAAAGCTGTGAGGTCCATTAACAAAATCACCACCATCATCACCATGACCATCATCACAAATACCACCATCATCATCACCACCACCATCACTACCATCACCATCCTCACCAAAACTACCATCACCATCACCACCATCATCATAACCATCATCACCACCATCATCATAACCAAAACCACCACCATCAAAATCACCTTGGGCTCACATTTACAAAGCACTGACCACTAGCCCTTTTCATGTATCAATTTATCTAATCCTCACACCCTGTGGGGTTAACCTCAGTTCACAAGGGAAGAAACCATGGCACAGAGAAGCTGAAGCCACACAAAATGGGAGGGGACAACAGCAGAGTGTCAATCCCAGCAGTCTGGCTCCAAAATAAGACCCATTCCCGAAGCGTCAGTTAGACCAAATGTCAATCCAACTCCCAGACTCATGGGAGAAAGTCAGCAGAGGGCCATCCTGCTTTCCTTTCTCTTAACCGTCTCTTTCTTTTTTTTGGTTGTACTGGGTCTTCATCACTCTGCACAGGCTTTCTCTAGTTGCAGCGGGCAGGGGCTACTCTCCAGTTGTGCTGCACAGGCTTCTCATCGCAGTGGCTTCTCTTGTTGCAGAGCTCCGGCCCTAGAGCGTGGGCTCAATAGCTGTGGCCCACAGGTTTAGTTGCCCTGTGGCATGTGGGATATTCCCAAGGCGTCCTCTGCGTGCAAGGCAGATTTTTAACCACTGGACCAGGAGGGAAGCCCCCCTCCCTCTGTTTCTGACACACAGAGCTCTGAGCTCTCAAGCAGTGAAATGGGGTGGTCTCTGTCATGCACAATCAAAGCACCTCTGACCCCCATTAGGAAGGGAGAAAGGAGGCGTGTGGATATTAAAATGGGAACTTCTGGCTGTTCACCCACAGCTGAAGCAATCCAGGTGACCCACACTCAACATTTGATGTGCTTTTCTGAAGATAAATGACAAAAAGTTCAATTTCTGGGGGTAGGACTGGTTGTGTTTTTGCTTTAAATGCTATCAGATTCCTTAGATGGGGAGGCCATGGGGCAAGGGGGTCCACACAGGTGGAGGGTCTGGAAGAAGCTGTGAGCCAACTGAAAAAAAGCGGTCAGTCAAGAGACTGTCTGTCAAAGGCAGCAAGAACCTCTTCGACCACATCCTGATGTCCAAGGCAGGGGGCTGCCTAAGCGGGTCCTACAAATGGGAAGACTGCCCATCAGCTGTGTCTGAGGGACAATGGGAAACAGACTCACTAAAAACATTTATGAAAAGACAGGAGCCTTGATGCTCACTCAGCATCCTCACTCACTAAGGATGTGTCAGTGAAGAATGGAACCAGAGGCACTTTTTCTAGGAAACAGGCTTTTCCACAAACCAGTTGTCACCAGCACAGTGAGAGGTAAGGACCAGATGGCCATATGATTCCAAGCCACTCCCACCCCAAGCACTGGGGAGGCGACAGGGATGACCTTCAGGGGCGCCCCCACCTCCCAATCCAGCCCAACCCACTCAGGCCAGAGTGTCTGCCAGCCCCTGCAGTCACCGCCTCATCTGTGCACCCATGTTCCCTCTCACCCTCTCCTGCCTGCTCCCCATGGAGCCTCCAGCCCCTTAGCAGGAGCTGGTCACCCACAACTAACACAAATCCACACGTGGACCCTAAAGGGCAAAGCAGATGAAATCAGTAGCTCAAGGCCCTGAGGCCAGAGTGAGAACTCCCAGAAAAGCTAAAGGGGGTCTTCTGAAGAGACAGCAGCCTAAACTCTCAAGACTACTAGCTCACCTGAGGCCAAGCCCGGCAGGGAGAGAGCAGGCTGTTTGCCCACTGGATCCAGGGAACCGAGTTGGGAGAACATGTGCTCCCCAGACAGAGCCCAATCACTGTGACCAAGGAGCCCCTCACCAAGCAGAGTCTTGGCTCTCCCTGAAATGAGGCCTCAGGCGGGAGGGGCTGCAGGGCTCCTCACCAGGTGCTCCACTAGGTGCTCAAGGGTGTCAGGCCAGTTCCCTCAGCCCTGCTTTGTTGTTGCTGCTTCTCCGACACCGCGTGCTCTCCTGGCCCCCGTGGCCATCCCCTCAAGCACTCACCCCTTTCTCCCTCCTTCTCCCTTTGAGGACAGGAAGGACCCTGTTCTGTGCCTCCAGGCCCTCTTAATCTCAGGAGAAGGAAGCAAGATATACAGAAAGGTCATGATCCGAGCAGCAGTCACCATCCTTGCCCAACCAAGAGAAAAACATCCAACAAACCCCAGTCAAGGGGCGTCCTGCAAAATCTCTGACCAGCACACCTCAGAATGGCCACGGCAGTCAAAACTAAGTCAGAGACCCTATTCCAGAGGAGCCCAGGAGATGCAAGGACCACACATGAGAGGGGACCTGTTGCAGGAAGAGGATGCTACCTAACACTGCGCTGGCGTTGGTTCATAACTACAACAAGTAGAGGCTAGCAACAAGGGATGCGAAGGGCAGGGGGCACACAGGGACATCATCCTTTCTACTTCATTTTTCTGTAAGCCTAAAAGTGCTCTAAAAAAAGTTACAGTCTATTAACTACCTTTTTTTAAGTAGCAAGATGCCCCCGTAATCACAGCAGCCCAGTCTCTTCTCAGACCCTGAAAGTTGAAAGGACTGGGACCTTTGCAGTCACCCACAGTCTCTAACACAGACACTGTCCTCTGAGAATCCCGAATATCTGAGCCTCAGCAAGACTGACGGGGCAGAGTAACCTTGATTACAAACCAGGTTTCTGCAAGCTCATTTATCCTCATAAAATTACATTAAATATTTTATGTTTGACCTTCCTTATCTTTCAACAAAAAGAATCAAAAAGCAGCAAATCAATGTGGACAGAACAACAAAAAGAACTTGAGTTGGCCACGTAGTTATAACCTAGCTCTTTTAAGGGATCTGCACCAATGATGGGAAAATAAAGCTGTTTTTCTTTAAACTGTGATATTTACATGCACTGGATTTATCATCACTGGTTTTAAGTGAAAGTCCTAAGTATAACAGCTGCTCTATTTTTGTTCCTAAATACCCCAGATGTCACCATGTAACAGAAACTTGAAAAATTTAGGAGAGTTGAAGAGTCCTGATGCTAAATTTGAAAGGTAGGTCTGGCGTTTCCAACTTGGGGAAGCAATTGGGTAGGCCTGTGGCTCCACCTAGTGGCAAAGGCCAGGCAGGGGACATGGATGAGCCCGCCAGCTGAAGATGGAATGGCCTGACACCACCACACAGTAATGGGACTTCAGGAGTTGCCTTTTTGGGATTCGGGTGAAATGCAACATGAAACTGTGTCTTGGCAGGGCTTCTGGGATCTTCCTCTGAGATCCAGCTCCAAAGACCTAGCTCCACAGACCTCAGCTCAAGAACCGCTCAGGACCTCCAGATACCACAGGGAGCACCTCTTGTCGTATGCTGCCATTGGTGCATTTGCCCATTAGCAATGGACAAAAGTGGAACTTGGCCATCTGCACAACCCAGGCCCTGCCCAGGACCAGGCCAGGGGGCTCGAGGAGGGAGAGGCTGTAAAGAAACAAGGAGAGGGGGCCTCAAGACCTCACCAAGATAGAGCGGTGGTGGACCCCCACCCCCAGAACAGCCCTTGAGGGGGAGACCTGAGGGGGGGAACCTGAGGGGGAGACCTGAGGGGGGACCTGAGTGAGGAGAGCTGAGGGGTGGGGACCTGAGGGGGAGGACCTGAGAGGGAGACCTGAGGGGGG
>SJYT01068732.1:433084-524604 GCA_006410635.1 Cephalophus harveyi
GGGAGACCTGAGGGAGGGACCTGAGGTGGGGACCTGAGGGGGGGGGACCTGAGGGTGGCACCTGAGGGGGAGGACCTGAGGGGAGACCTGAGGAGGAGACCTCAGGGGAGGGGACCTGAGAGGGAGACCTGAGGGGGGGGACCTGAGGGGGAGACCTGAGGAGGGGGACCTGAGGGTGTTACCTGACGGGGGTAGCTCAAGGGGGAGACCTGAGACGGGGGACCTGGGGTGAGGACTTGGGAGGATCTGAGAGGGGTGACCTGAGGTGGCGGGACCTAAGAAAGGACTTGAGGAGGGACCTGAAAGGTGGGACCTGAGGTGGGGGACCTGAGAGGGAGGATATGGGTTGGGCAGAGGCACCCTGACGGCTCTGTCGTCAGTCTTCAACATCTCCCCTTTTTTCACAGATTCGGGCGGACGGTCTCGCTCACCAGTGCCGCCGTGGGGGGAGGGGGGATGCCCGGCCGCCTCAAAGGTCACCTGCCATAACTTAACAGGAGCCTGAGAAGCCAGGCCAAGGGAACACCTGAGCTTGACAGGTGACAACGCCACCTCCGTTCCGGCCACGCCTCCCCAGGGGATGCGGCCGCCGCCCAGCTCCAAGATGGCTGCGTCACGCAGAACGGCGTCCTGCAGAAGCCCCGCCCCTCGCCCGGGGGCAGGCCCCCTGCCCGCCCCGCCCCCTCCACGCTTCGACCCGGAAGGGATCTCCCGAGGCGGCAAGTGGGTTTGAGCGCCGCGGGCTGTGGAGGAGCGTTGACGGCGGGGATCGCGGAGCAGCGGAGATGCCCGGAGCCTGCTGCCGGGCCTTCCCTCGCGGTTCCGCTCGGTACTGTCTTCACGATAAACACCGCATGTTATCACTAGTAAGAGCGCCGGAAACTTGTTTCGCTTAAGTTGTTTAGCTAAACTGGCCGTCAGCCTCTGTCCTAGGAATCCTCGTCTTCTGATAACGGCGTCTGTCGCGAGTTCCCTGTCCGAATCCTGGCCGTGAGGAAAAGTCCCCCGAGTCTGCCCTGCAGTCCCAGCGGCCGAGCAGCCAGGGCCCCGCGGTGTGTGGGCTCCTCTCGCCGCTCCGCGCCGCCCGGGTCCTCCGGCAGCCAAGCTCGGAGCAGATTTCGTCCTGTGAAACCGAGCAGCGAGCCGCGCACACCTCGGGGCCGTCCCGCCGGTTCCGCCCCGAGAGCTCCGCAGTCCAGGACGCGCTCCCGCGTTTGCTCCTTGCGTGGACTCCTGTTGGCTTGGTCCTTCCCCGTTTCACATGACAGACCTTTCCCCGGGAGGTTGAATTCTAGATTCCTTGTAACTCTGGTGTCAGGTTCTGCAGAGCAGTCTGCATAGACTGCATCCAGAAGTGGCAGACGTGGCCCAGGCGAGGGAGCCCTGCGCTGAACCTGGGAGGGGTGAACGATGTCTGCGGTCCCCATGGGAGACCTCGCCCCCTGGCACAGGACGGGAGTCCTTTCTGGGGAGAGATCTTTGTGATAGTCGAGGGTCCCCATTCAGTCACTTGCACTCTGCAGTCACCAGAGCTTCTGCAGCTTCTGATGAAATGAGCAGATGGCAGGGATTCCAGCTGTTTGAGGGAAGTCACTAGATGAAGGACACAAAAACGAGGGTGAGACCTGGGCAAGCCCAGAGCCCCAGGGCCTCAGTTTCCTGCTCAGCCAGTTCATCAGACCTACTCTAGGCGGTGAACACTGCTGGGCATCGTCCCTACTGTGGGAGGCAGCCCCAGCTGACAGCAACATCCCCTAAAGTGTCTCCTTTGCTTTTGTGGAAAACCTCTGGGCACTGAAACTGTTTCTAGGAGCCTCTGCCATCCACCCCTACATGGTGGGCATATCGTTTGGGACCAGAAGTGTACCTGCTCAAGGTGCAAGGCCCACCACACTTGGCCACCGGACAGGGGAGGGGATGGCTATGGCAGCTGTGAGAATTGGGGGGCCCTCCACACACCCTCAGCTCCACTCACATAGCTGCCCCATGATCAGGTAGAATTTTCTGCAGTGCTGCACAGACCTGGGGGTGCAGCTGCAGGTCGAGAGGGAAAACCTAGAGCCATGCCCAGGCCTGGGTGACAATGCACTGGTGGCCCAACGTGTGCATTCGTCCCACTCACCCACCTTCATGGCGAAAGGCCCTTTGGGGGCACAGACTTGCCAGCAATATGCAGGACCCCTGAGCAGCACTGGCCTCATCAGAAGAGGACCCCCATGGCCTGTGGGCACTGGAGTGTTTGGTGCTTAGGCAGGTGCAGGCCCTGGCCTCTTCCTGAACCTCAGGAGCACCAAGGTGTAGACCATGTGCGTCTTTCTGACCCACATGCTGGCAGGAGCCAATGTCATGGGAGGACTGGAGCAGGCGGGGAAGGAGAGGGAGTCACCTGTGGACCACAGAGCCATCAGAACAAACTGCTTAGCCAGAGTCACTTCCCTGAGACTTTATGACTCACAGCTTATGCTGATTACAACCTGTGATTCCCTGGAATCATTCACTGTGTATTTTGCAAACATGAGTCTAAGAGCTTAAATTATTTTTGAAAGTCATTTTCAAACACTCAAAGATTATCTAAGAACTACCTAGTTTCTTGTGAGCTCTGTTTAACTGGGTGAAATAGTTTCTTTTTTATCTTCCTATCCCCATGTTCACCTCAGATAGCTGTTTCCAGGGATGGGAGACAAGTAGGCACATCCCCTGAGGCCTCAGGAGGGGAGTCAGCCTGTTGTAGTCGAGAGCGTCCCACACCTACCCTGGGGTGGGTGCTGGCAGGCTGGGTCCCCACCATCTCCTGCCAGGCCTAGGTTCTACAGCATGGACTACTTAAGTTTTCTCACCAGAGACCAGGCCTGTTGCCATGGGAGGGTTGTGTGTAGGGTCTGACCCCACCCCATCTCCCAAGGTCCGAAGCGAAGCTGCAGACACAGGGGAGGTGTTCTCACTGGGCCTCATCATGCCAGCACATGGGGCAGATCTGTCCCAGCTGCATGTTTCATTGCTGGGGCACCACGTGGAAGAGAGCCTGGTTTCAGGAGGACCAAGTGGGGAGCTGACAGCACCGGGTGGCTCTGGGTCACCAGCATGCTCTACATACTCAGAACAGACCAGGTGAGAGGCTGGTCTCATCTCTGGCCCCTGCCTAGCAAGGCCACTGGTCTGAGTGGCACTGGTACCAAACCAGGCTGCAGGTCCTATCGGGTTGGGGAATTTCCTGCCCCTGCCCCCCAAGTCCTCCTTGGGGACCCTGTTCAAAGTGGATCAGAGCACCCCACACACCACTGACTCGTCCTGAGCACCAGAACCAGCACAAAGGGACCCGGCCTCGCTGCATCTGCCCCCACACCCATCATATCCCCAGGAGCCCAGCCGGCTCCCCGCTCCAGTCAGGAGCCCTACAGGCGTGGGACCTGCAACAGCAGTTTCTAGGCCAGCGAGGAGCCCTGTTGGTTCTCACCAGCAGCCCAGT
Source organism: Cephalophus harveyi (assembly GCA_006410635.1). Taxonomy (NCBI): domain Eukaryota; kingdom Metazoa; phylum Chordata; class Mammalia; order Artiodactyla; family Bovidae; genus Cephalophus; species Cephalophus harveyi. The sequence continues at coordinate 436,551 of SJYT01068732.1, forward strand.
TAGGGGAGCTAATTTCAGAAAGGCGGTTGGTCTCCCTGGGTCTGCTCTGGGTGACTGCAAGGTGGCATCAGCTGGAGCACCAGCTGTCCTTGCTTCTGGAGCATCCTCCCCCCACTGCAAACCACTGGGCCTTTGCTCCTTCCAGACCCACCCAGTCCCTCTGCAGACCTGGGGTTGACAAGTCCAGACTCCCAAGAAGCTGAAATAGGAGGCACTGGTCCCCCAGTTTTCACCAAAGACAGCAGCTTCACAGGCTCACACGAGCATGCACACATCAGCTTGACTGCCGTGTAGTCACGGCCTCTGTCCCACAGGGTCACCAGGGTCAGCACTGGGACCGCTTCTGAACCCTGAGGGTCCACGGGCAGCAGGTGTGGCCAGTGCTCACAGCCAGGAAACAGCACGCAGAGAGGGAATGCAGGACGCCACGCCCCACATAGCTCCCGCCATCCTGGTGAGGTGACGACACCCAGGCGTTTTCAAGTGTCTTCATGAAGGCCCGTGTGCAGTGGTCTCAGTGGAGCACTCCGAACCGTGAAGGAGAGATCACACGACGCAGGCCAGGTCACACCAAGGCTCCTCTCAGGGCCAGAACACAGTCCTGGGTTCCCCATTCTGCCTGCACCCTCCATGGAGAAGGCATGCCTGGGGGCAGGGACTGGCTGGCCTGGTTTCAGTCTAAATCTTGAGCCAGTTCTGGGGGCTGACTCAACACCGTGCCTGAGCACCCACCCCTTGTGAGTAGGGCTCCAGCCACAGGAGAGCCCCAGGCACCCCGAGTAACAGGGTGCCTGCCCAGTCACAGGGCACCAGAGGAACAGGTGGGGGTGGGTGGGGGGAAGTGAAGTAAAAACTGCTGGCCATCTGCCCTGAGGAGGATGCTGGCACCCTCGGCTCTAAGCCCCCCACCCCCCATAAATCCATAATAAGAAATAATCCCTAGTTTTCCTAACATGCCCCAGTTCCAGAAGCGCCTCCTGTTCCGTTGTCACGTTGGTGTGGGAGAGGGCCGGGCAGGCGCCGCTGACCTTGTTTTCTGTGATCACAGCAGGGAGAGCCCAGGGCCTGAGGTGGGCGGGGAGCACCCCAGGCCTGTCCCATTCCCGAGTGGGAGCACCTGCCAAAGGCCTGGCATAGGCTGCCCTGGGAGCCATGGGGTCTGGCCTCCAAAGGGACTGGTTGGTGAACTGGACCCTGCCACCCACCACAGCTGCCCAGCACTGGCCTGGGAATGCAGGGCAGGAAGCAACTCCACACAGGCCCAGGTGCCCTGGTCAGAGTAGGCTAATACCCATGGTGGATCAGCCCTGGGCCTGTCAGTGGACACTGCGGAGGCTGGGGGTGGGGGTGGGGGGCGGCATCCCGGCCTGGAGACTCCAGCCCATGAGGAGCACCAGGGGCTGGGGTGCAATCTATTGGCTGATGGTCTTGGGTTCTGCACCATGTGGCAGCCTGTGAGCCCACCCAGCCCAATGGGAGGACACCTCACCCAGGGCCAGAGCTGAGCCTACACTGCTCCCAGCTGCACCTCCCACCCCCCAAAGGCTGGCAGAGTGTGCCTGGTGAAGCCAGCTCCCCAGGGTCAGCCCAGCCCCCCAGGAGGGCGGGCAGAGGGTGGGGGCGGTGCCTGGGCCTGGCCCAGGTGGCGGGATGGGCGGGGCACCTGCCCAGGCTCTGCCCGGCTCGGCTCGCTCACCCATCACTCGTCCTCGCCATCCCGTGGGCCTCATCATCTCTGTCCTCACGGTCGCCGTCCAAGGTAGGTCTGGGGAGCTCACGCCTGTGCTGAGCAGACTCTGGGGCCTGCCCAGCTCGCACTGGGCTGACCTGGACGCCCCCCCAACCCGAGGTGCCCTTGCCTGTCCGTCCTTGGGCATCCTCCTGTCCCAAGGGGCCGCCCAGACCGGGGGGGAACCGTGTCCTGCCGAGCGAGGGAGCGCTGTGCGCCGAGGTGACGACACCCGCGGTAGCGGGCTTGGGGGCTACAGCGGGCTTGGGGGCTACGGACCCAGCTGCCGCCCTGCTAGCTGGGGCGGCGGGGGTAGGGGGGACGCCCCCATGTGACTGTGAGAACCTGCGCCGCCGGGTGGGGTGCTGGAACTCAGGGTCTCTGGGAGGAAGCCCCTGCTCGCCCCCACTGGCTATGCCCCAGAGCCCCTCTACTTCCCTGGTCTCACTCCCTCCTAGTAAACCCTCCCAGGAGCCCTTTCCACACCTGAAGTAGGCAGTGTCACACTCCTGGCAGCCCCCTGCCCACACTTCCCAGGTCAAGGAAGCCAGTCCCCTGGTTCCCAGCTTCAGTGATGGGGGTGGGGGTTGGGGGACAGCAAGGGGCTCCCTGGGCCCCCGAGTGGGCTGGAGCAGGGGGAGGCAAGGAGGGGCCTTGGCTCCCTTCACTTGCTGGCGGGTCTGGAGTCTGAACCTGTGCTCTGCCGGGTAGCCCGGCACTTAGGCAAATTGGAGGAGGTGCAAGACAGCAAGCAGGAGGCTGCAGGGGCCCGAGTCCTGGACCAGCTGGGCAGCCCGTGACTTCAAGACCCTGGGCACGTGCCCCAGCCCACCCCCTGGGCAGAGATGCAAATAGCAGCCCCATCCTCCTGGCCCCTGGATTAAACCTGCCCTCAAGGTGGGCTTTGCCCATGCAAAGCAGGGGGAGGGGTGTGTGTGTGTGTGCGTGCGCTCGTGCCCCGCCCCTGACACAACGGTCTTCTGCTACCTGGATGGGAAATGGGTCCTGCACTTGAACGGTCAGGGACCTGACCTATCCTGCTATTGGCAGGACACTGCCCCTCCCCTCTCCAACCCAGAGGCTCAGCCTTGGTGAGACTTTGATGGCAGGTAGGGGTGCAGAGCTAAGCATGGAAAGTTTTCTTGGCAGTTAATGAGCCCCATGGGAGGTGGGGGGCAGGCACATGGGGCCTGATTACTGTGGCCTCAGCCCCAGCCCTGTTCCCTGGTGGGTGGCAGAGGCCGTGGGGACTCCCCAGGCAGTGAGCGGGTGTCCTTTTCTGTGGGGGGTGCTCACCAGGGGGAGGGTGCATCAGGAGGGTGACTGCAGGCTGGCAGCCCCCGGCTCTGTGGCTTGCCCCATACTCCCCAGCCCCAGGCTGGCCACTTCCGAAGCCCCCGACGCCATGGAGGAGTGGGACGTGCCCCAGATGAAGAAGGAGGTCGAGAGCCTCAAGTACCAGTTGGCTTTCAAGAGGGAGATGTCGTCCAAGACCATCCCCGAGTGAGTCCCCAGGACACCCTTCGGAGCCGCGGCCACACCCCCCAGGCTGGCAAGATTTGTGTCTCATTTCCCTGCCCTGTGCTCATTTGTATGAGCCAAGACCACACCCCCACACACTGCCACCAGGCAGCACTCCGGTGGCCAGGAGCCCACGTGCTCACCCACCCTCCCCACCCACAGGCTCCTCAAGTGGATCGAGGAAGGGATTCCCAAGGACCCCTTCCTGAATCCTGAGCTGATGAAGAACAACCCGTGGGTGGAGAAGGGCAAGTGTGCCATCCTGTGAGGCCCCACAGCCCAGACTCATGCCTCCCTGTAAAGTGGATGCCTCTGTAAAGGTGTGAGTTTTATAAAGACTTTGCGAGAACGCTGGTGCTTTTGTACACTTTCTAGGAGAGAGAAAGCAACACTTAGGTAGCCAGTGTGTATCAGGGGATGTCTGGTGTAGTCCAGGGTGTCTGGCGTGACCCCAGAGTGTCCAACATGGACTAGGGTGTCCGCCATATGCCCTGGGGACGTCCAGCATGGGTCGGGGTTTCCAACACAGCCCAGGGTGGCCGCTCAGGTCCCAGGGGCTTGCCGTGCCCCCTAGAGCAAGTCCCTGATGTACACGCTGCGCCGCACGGCATTGGAGACGCCCTCCTTGAAGCGGAACCACACGTCGCTCCTGCCCACTGCAGTGCCCACGCGCCGCTCGGCCATGTCAGTCTCAGGGGCCTCGTGCCCTGTGGGGGTCACACAGTCGTTCTTTCACCTGACTCCAGCCAGTCCCTCCACCACCCACACCTCCACACACACCTGCACTCGGGGCTGCTGCTCTCTTGACAACCACACGACCGAAGAAGTCCCTCTCGGGCTGAAGGAGACAGGCTGGTCAGGTTCATGGGGACTGAGCTCTAGCGGACTAGCCCTACCTGGGGCAAGGGCCCAGAGGCCATGGCCCCCTCCTGCTGAGCCGCTCTGCATGCACCCTCCACCACCCTCACACTCACCTCTTCCCTGCCAAGGCCAGGAGGTGCCAGCACCCTGCCCCGGCGGGAACCGGGCCCAGGGAGAGCCATCATGCTGAGCAGCAGGGAGATGGACTCCGGGACTTAGAACCAGCCCACTGCAAAGTCGCCTGCCCAGGCCCCCCAGCGCTGCCCCCATGGCCTCCCACTGGTATGTCGGCCCCTACTTGTTCCTCCAGGGCAGCTCTCTTCAGGATACACTCCAGCCGCTGCTTGTGGTCGCACAGGGCAGGTGGCTGCAGCTCCTTCTCCCCCGAGCCCCCCAGGGGACCCCCGGGACACCCATCCACCTGCAAGAAGTCACAGATAGTGATAGTTGACTGGGTAGGACCACAGCGGGGTTCATGTCCTCTCCGAGGGCCCTCCTCTGCCCAGGGCCTGGGGAGGCTCACCTGGGGGCTGTCTCTGGCCCGAGCCGAGGCCTCCACTCGTCGCATCTTCTCCACTTCCACTTCGCGGGCAATGAGCTGCTTGGCCTGGTAGGTCAGGGGCTTGCGGGCGGGCAGCTCGGGAAAGCGGCAAACCTCCTCCACGTTCCTGCTCTTGGGGGGAGCGGGGCAGGGCAGGCCCCGGGACACCTGGTCAGCAGGGACAGGCCACGAGCTACTTACCATCTCTGGCCCCACCTGCCAGACCCAAGAGTGCAGGACGGGGTCCAGGCCTGACCCTGCAGTGCCCCAGCTTCACAGAAGCAGGGGCACTCCCACCACACATGGGCAGGGGGAGGGCTGCCCAGGGAGCAACTGACACCACAGAGCAGGGCCTGGGCTCAGGCTGGGCTGAGCACATGGGAACGAGCGTCATTACCCCCGAGGCCAGCACTCCACCCCCACGACCCTCTCAGGACAGAGGAACGGAGCCCTGGGGAGCTCGAGGGCCCTTGGGGCAGCTCCTGCGGGCACTGAGGGACTCTGTGTACACCTCCGGTCCCAGGTCGGCCCCAGTGGGGGCTCCACTGCACAGTCACATTCAGGCAAGGAGTGAGCTAGACTTGACCCTCCAGCCTTCAACAAGAGACCTGAGGCTCACACCATGCCTTCAGACTGGCCGAGCAATCGCTGTGGCACCTGGAGCATAGCACCCCCAGCCCAGGTGCTCCGCAGACTCACGGCTCCAGCCTGTAGACATACTGCCCATCAGGTGTGCGGTCCTGGCGGTAGGTAAGGCTGTAGGCGAGCATGGTGCCTACCAGGCTGGCCAGCTGCTGCTTCTCTCGGGCACTGTACAGCTGTGTGCTCACCTGTGGACCAGCAGGGCACTGAGCATGACCAGGCCCCACCCCGCCCCAGGAGGCACGCCCCTCCCAGGCCCGGCACTCCCAGGCCAGGCACTCACTGGGCGCAGCTTGGGTGTGAGGATGTCCAGAAGCAGACAGAGAGTGTCTAGGATGAGTGCCTGAGGCGCAGCCCGGCTGCGGGTGGCTGGCGTGATGCCTGACACCAGCGTCTGGATCAGGTTCTGTGTCTGGTTCATGCGATTCTGGGCCTGGGGTGGAGGGTGGACCAGGACCAAGTCACCCAGGACCCCGGGGCTAGACCCTGGCCCCAGGCAGGGCACAGGCCGTACCTCCTGCTGGCTGCTGGGGAAGGTGATCCGCGGCACGTGGCTGGAAGCGAAGAGCAGGTGGAAGGCCGGGAGCAGGAAGGGCAGGTAGCGCATCAGCTGGAAGCTCTGGCCGTGGAGGGCGGCCCGGCCCAGCAGGTCGTCAAAGGCCAGCCAGTCGAGGGCAGTGCACACGGCACCCAGGCTGGAGTCCCGCAGCCTCAGCCGCAGGAAGTTGTCAAACAAGCCCTGCAGGCAGGTGGACAGGCCAGGCCCTCCAGCCTCATGGCGCCCACCCATAGCACAAGCGCCACCCTGCGGGGACCTTCCCCTCCCACCAGTCTGTAAGCTGCACTGAGTGGCCACAGGGCCATGAGGGGGCCAGAAAGGCCTAGCCTGCTGCCCCCACTCTTCCGACCCAGTCATCCCCTAAAGGAGAGGGAAGCTCTGTCCACCAGGGTCAAGGTGTCCACCAGTGTCCACCTACGCATGTTCCACGTGGGAGTCCCTCCCCTCCGGCCACCACGCTGCCCTCCACACAGTGGTTTTCCAGATTTGCAAGGATCCCCAGCTGCTAATCCAAAGCTGCTTACCCAGGGAGGCAGCTTACACTGGGCTTCCTGGGGGTGGGGGTAGGGGGGCCTGCCACTTGCTCTCCACCCCACCTGCACATCTGGAATCCAGCCCCTCCTGCCACTACCAGGCCCTTTAGCTACTTCCTCAAGGGCAGACACAGAGATCCCACGGGACAACCCCCGCCGGCCGTCTCCCCTCCTGCCTGAACCTGCTCCCTCCAGAGGCCTCCCAAGCACCGGGCCCACCAGTTTCTCCTTGGGCTCAGCACCACTCAAGCATGCGTGTCCCAATCAGTTGTTGGCCGGTCGAAAAATGCTGCCAGAACCGGCCTCCTGCCCCCCCCAACCCCCACGAGCCTGGAGGCGGCACGGTTACCTGGACCACCTTCTCGTGCTCGCCTGCAGAGGCAGCCACGTGCAAGATGTGGTAGAAACGCTGTGCAGCTGTGGTTAGGGGCACCTCAGCAGCAAGGGGCCCCGAGCCTGAGAGCTGGTCCCTGAGCAGGAGCATGTGAGTGGGCAGGGTTGAGTCCTGACCCACGCGGCGCCTGCAGGGGGAGCTGAGACTGGAGTGGAGCCCCTGCCCTGTCACCCAGACCCAGCCCTACCCACCCTCGTCCTCCCGGCAGCACTGGCTTGTGCATGTTTAGGGCATCGAGGTCCCACAGGAGGGCGAGGTGCCACGGCTCCGTCAGCAAAGGCGGAGCTGGCTGGCTTCCCAGGGCGAGGGTACCGTGGACCTTCCAGGCCAAGGCTGGCCTGCCTACCTCTGGGCCCGGGGCAGCTGGAAGACCTCCTGCCACACGGAAAAGAGCCCCTTCCTCTGATCCTTCAGGCCAATGCGTGTGCTCTGAACGGCCTGAACGCTCAGTTCCCGCTGGCCCCGCCTGTGCAGGAACTGGACATGGGGTCAGGGAGGGTGAGGATGGCTGACCCCAGCTCCAGCAGGAGATGGACACAGGGGAGGCATGGAGGGGGGCGCGCTGGCCACCCCGTCCCCCACCCCAGAGCCACCTGCCCACCTGCAGGGCATTGATGCAGGCGCGGATGTCATTGTCTGTTTTCTCGCAGAGGGCCGCCAGCGCACCGGGGTCAGCCCGCATGCCCTGCCGCAGGGAGATCTGCAGAGAGGTGGGAGGATGAGTGTGCCCCGAGCCCTGCCCTGTAGCCACCACCTCCCTAGAAACAGCTCCTGTCCGACAGGGAGCAAAGGCTGAAGAGCCCTGCGGAAGGAGCTCGGCTGCGCCTTGGAACCACCCACAACCAGAGAACAAACTGGCCCAGGACCTCCACCCAACGTCCTGGGAGCAGCTGGGGGGCCACAGGCGGATGGCAGGAGGCAAGGCAACCCTCACAGACCTCCTGGAGCCGCTGCATGAGCCTGGAGGGCAGCGTGGGTGGGAAATGTAGCAGGAGGGCCTGCTGCTTCAGCTGCCGGAGAGAGGGCGCGAACCTGTGGAAGCAGGGCATGCAGTGAGCCGCCCCTGGCCAGGGCGCTGCCTGAGTCCAGCAGCGAGGGAAGCGGGAAGTGAGGGACAAGCCTCCCAGTGGAGACCCCGCCCACCCTACAGAAGCCCCTCCCCAGCCGAGGCCCCGCCCTCCACTCACGGGTCGTTGCAGATGCAGATAATGGGCCTCATCAGGAGCCCCCCCTCTGCCCGGCGCCGCCGCCCCCCGCCTGTGGGCAGAGATGGGCCCCCTGGCCCTGCCTGCTGTGAGCCCTTGCGATCTAAGACACTCAGGAGAACGTTAATGGCGGCCTGGGGGGACATGGAGATAGCAGTGAGTCACAGCCTCCCACTGCGGGACGACCAGCCCACCTGCTGGCCTACCCAGGAGGCCCACCGTGGGGGCCCCATCGATCTCGTCGATGATCAGGCAGTTGGGTCTCCCACCAGCACCCAGGACAGACTCCATCTGCGTGGCCGCCTCGATGCGCGTGCGGAAGGCTTCAGGGCTGCGGTCATCACTGGAACCAGGAGGCCCAGGGGCAGCTGTCAGGGTAGCCAGTGTCCCCAGACAGACGGTCCCCCAAGGCAGAGCCACCACACCTACCACTCAAAGATACTACACAAGACCACCCCCTGATACCATGCCAAGCCCCCAGGATCCCCAAGATATGTGGACCATGCCACCGCCATGCACCTGGGACACCAGTCCCCACCTCCAAACCAGGCATTCAGGGCTGTGTCCCAGTTGACCAGACACGTTAGGACAGAGGGAGGCCCAGCCTTCCCCTACTCACCTCGCATTCATCTCCACCACGCAGTACCCAGCGTGCCGTGCAATCACGTGGGCCAGGGTGGTCTTGCCCAGCCCTGGGGGCCCACACAGCAGTGCCACCTGCAGGCAGGACAGGAGAAAATGTGCTGCAACCTGCACCACCTCACAGACTTTAGGAGTCCCTGGCCCAATTGCCAGAGACAAAATCCCATCCCACAAAGTGCGGTGCCAGGGGATGTTGCCCTGCCCTGCCTCTATCACCAAAGGAGAACAAGCCCCCACCTGCTCATGGCACAGAGTAAAGCCTCATGTCAGGTGAGTGACATTGAGATCTGACACAGACACAGCTGTTACTGACATGACTGACACCTGAAACCCACCCATGTTCCAGTGTAATCACTGTGGGAAGGTGCAGGGCCCTTCAAGTAGTGCTGACTTTGTCTAAGTCATTAGAAGAAAGGACTCGAGTCCTAGCTCAAATTGCTGACACCACACCAAGACACTGACATCATCACAGCCTCGAGGGCAGTAAATGTGCCTCATAGCCCCCAGAGGCTGCAAAGGCTCCAGCCACCCAGAATACAGCCATTAGACATGTGCGCAGAGCAGTCAGGTGTACTCACCTTCTGCCGGGGCCGCCCACTTGGGTCCAGCTCAGCCTCCAGCATCTCCTCGAGCACTTGTTCGTGGCTTTTCCACTTGCTGGAAGCTGTGGCCTCCTTGCCACCACGGGCCGGTTCTGCACTGGGCCTAGGCTTCCGGACAGGCTTCTCTCGGCCAAACACCACTAGGTCCCACAGCTTCAGCCACTTGAGGAGGCAGCGGTTAGTGAACTGGAAAAAGAGAGGCCTGGCCTGGGTGAGGGGGTGGTCTCCTCATGCCTGCCCCTCATGTCACCCTATTCTTAAAAGCCCAGAGACACATACAGGGACTCTGAGGCTGAGAGACCAGTGAAAGGCCCAAACTCGCCTCAGTTTCTCCATCTACCAACACAATCCAACAAAGCTAATCAAATCCTTCCCCTAAATCCTGACACCCCTGTGGGCTGACAACACAAGGACCTACTAGGCCCTGAGTTCTTTTCTCTCAGCAACAAAGAAGCCAGTCACATTTGAGCAAAAACAAGGCCTCACGTCATCACTGAGCAGCTCCGTATAGCGCTGCGGTGCAAACTCATCCACCCAGAGGCAATGCTGGGAAGCATCTTGGCTGTCAGCTGGGTCCTCCTCAGGCGCCCCTGAGGGCTGGGTCTCCTCCTCCATCTCCTGTGACCTGAGACTGGAGAGCATCATGCCCTGAGCCACTGGGCCTTAACCCCATGCAGGGACTACCCCCCTGGAATGCACACTAGGGGTCAGCAGTCCAAGGACTAGCGAGGATCCTGGCGTAGAGAGCCCCCCGCATCACCTGCACAGCGTGTCTGAGAGCCGCTGGGCTTCTTCCAGCAGTCGCTGCCGCCGCTGTGCAAATCAAATCAAAACAGCTCAGCCACCAGTCACCCAGGAGCCACTGCTTCCCTCCAGCAAACCCCAGCAGCCCCCACCTCGCTGTCGACCTTCTCCTTCAGGGAGGTGAAAGGCATGCCCAGCAGGTCCAGCTGGCCACAGCCACGCCACCGGGTGTCACGGAAAGGGCTCTGTGAGGGAAAGCAGGCAGCAGTCACTCCCTTCTAGTTATGGGGTTGCCATAGCTCCCTCCCAATGGCGCTCAGGGATCCATGTGGCATTCCCTAGCATCCACAGCCACAAGGAGCCCCTTCTCGCCATGGACTCCAAGGGGTCACTGGGATGGCAGCAGATCTGAGGAGGAGGATGAAGGAAAAGGTAGAAAAAAAGAGAAAAAAGAGGGAAGAAAAGATGGAGATGGAGGAGAAAGAAGGTGGCCTTCCTGAATGGAAGACCAGAGGCAGGGTGGACCTCTAGAAGGGTGCTCAGAGTCAGAGTGAGCATATGATGTCCATGTACCAGCTCGTGGCTGCAAGGCACCCACCTGCACCCCAGTGCCCACTGGGTCAGCCCGAAGCACCAGAAAGGCCCGGTCGCCGCCCGTGGAGGTCACATTGACGTAGTCTTCCAAGACTGGGGGCCGCCGCAAAACAGGATTGCGGGTGGCTAGCGAGGCCTGAGTGAGACCCACATCAGCCCTGGAGTCCAAGGGCCTGGGAGGGAACCACGATTGTAATGAGGATCCTCCGGGAAGAGCCATGGACCCAGCCCTGCCCCAGGCCCCAAGACCTTGTTGGAGGAATGGGATCCTTCCAAGGCCCCCGGAGACGCCTCTGCCCCAAGTTACACACCCCTCGCCCCACAGCTCATCAGGTATCTCGGGACTTGGTGGGGGAGTGATGTCCAGTGTCGGGGAGTCAGGAGGCGTCATTTCTTCCATGTCCTCCGACCTAAAGTTCAGTCTCCTGACAGCCTGCAGTCTTGATCGTTTGATGTGGGGAGCTGGGGAGACACATGGAAGGAATAGAGGGCCTTCCCCAGCCTCGCACCCCACCCCTATGCTCTGGGCCCCAAAAACGTACTAGGGGGCAGGGATCTGTCGTCCTGGATGTCAGGAGCCAGATGCCTCTTCCTGACACTGCCCTTGCTGTTCCTTGGAGGTCCGCCTGGAGAGCAGTGAATGGCAGTGTCCCCTCCAGCAATTGCCTCCTCGAACGTCAGGCGGGGCCGGCCCACAGTGGGCCGAGGGTCCCTGGAAGGCGACAGGGCTGCTGTTCCTGCGGAAGGAAGGCCCACAGCAGTCATCCAGGGCAGCTCGTCTGCACACACAGCCACAGCCCCCGCGGCCGGCGCCGCTGCAAGGCCGTGCTCTCTCCAAGGGGGTTGCGGCCTCTCCCCTGCGCGGCCCTCGGAGCAGCCCTCCTGGACTCCCCGGGAGGGCCAGGCTTCCGTCGAGCTACCGGGGACGAGGCCGCGGCGATACTCGCGCCTACCTTCCAGCTCGGCCAGCACCTCGAGCTCGGCCGCGAATTGGTTGTCGAAATCGTCCTCGACGCCGTACAGCTCCAGCTCGTAGTCCTCCATGGCTGCGGGCCGTACCGCCCCCCGCCGCGGGAACCCGGCTCCGAACCTCCCGCGCCCCGCGCGCTGCTCCCGCCCCCAGCGAACCGGCGCCACCAATCAACGGCCGGCGTGCCAGGCGGCGCTCTCCATTGGCCAGGAGGAAGGCCGGGGAGTGGGCTGGGCTGCGTGCGCACGTTGTGCGGGGCCGAGCCCTGACGCCAGAGGGGGAGCCCCGGGACTCGGGCGCTCTCCATTGGTCAGTAGGACCGCCCGTCCGTGCCATGGGCGGGACGTGGGCGGGGCTGAGACCGCAGGCCGGGCCCGGCCAGGCTTCGTCTGTGGTCCGAGTTATTGCTCCGGGACCACTGGGCCACGGGGCGCGGGACGCGAGTGCGGGAACCAGGGACAGGCCGCGGCATCGGAAGCCCAGACGGCGTAGCCCAGCTGCAGGTCGATCCCAGAGTGGGCAGAGGCGCGGGAAGGATTTGCAGCGGGAGTCCACTGGGCACCCCTCCGCCGGTGTCCATTAGCCGAGAGAGGCGAGAGTTCCGCGGAGGGGAGCCAGAGCAGGGGGAGTCTGCGTGGGCGAGAGAGGGCCCCGTCTCCTCCTCTGTACCCGCCCCACTCAGAAAAAGGCCACTATCACGTGTCTGTGGCCCGCCTCGGGAAGAATCCGTGGGAGCGGGCTGGAGAGCAGGACTGCTTATCCCCCCAGGCCCGGGTCTGGGCAGGACCGCCCCACAGCCAGAACTCAGGGCACCACTAGCTTGCCAGCTCCTAGCCAGAGCCCCCAACAGTAGACGCCCTGCTCATCCCACTCAGAGATTGGGAGTGCAGGCACACAGTCGGTCTACAAGTTTGCCTGACAGCGTCAGTGGCTTCAGACCAACGGGGAGCAGGGGTGTTCAGGCCAGGTGGGCAGGGCTGTGAGGCGGGCTGGGCAGCCCATAACCCCGCTCCACGCACTTGCCCCGCATTGCAGCCACCATGGAGCCAGGCAGCATGGAGAACCTGTGTGTCCTGTACCGGAGCCGTGACTTCCTGGTGGTGAACAAGCACTGGGACGTACGCATCGACAGCAAAGCCTGGCGGGAAACGCTGACCCTCCAGAAGCAGCTGCGGCACCGCTTCCCGGAGCTGGCCGACCCGGACACCTACTATGGGTTCAGGTACCCACAGTGGCCTCCATTGGGGGGGAAGCAGCCTCCAACCCAGCCACCACTGAGCCTCTGCCCCATTCTAGGTTCTGCCACCAACTGGACTTCTCCACCAGCGGGGCACTGTGTGTGGCTCTGAATAAGGCGGCCGCAGGCAGTGCATACAGGTGCTTCAAGGACCGGCGAGTCACCAAGGCTTATCTGGCTCTGGTAAGGTCGGGCTGGTCCTTGGGGCAGGAGCCTCTGACCCTCCGTCCACTTTGGTAGGCTGTGGATGTCAGGTGGGCTTCCCAGCAGTGGCAGGTGACCCCATGAGCAGCATGTGACCCCCTACCTGGCAGGTGCGGGGGCATGTCCAGAAGAGCCGGATGACCATCAGCTACGCCATCGGCAAGAACAGTACAGAAGGCCGGACCCACACCATGTGCATTGAAGGCACACAGGGTACGGAGAACAGGGCATGGGGGGGCCAGGGACACAATTGTCCAGTGGGGACCCTGGATGAGCTAGGGCAACCAGGGCACGTGACCGGGCTGCAGTGGACTCGGCCCCAGAGCTGGCCCAGCCATCTCTCTGAGCTTGCCTCACTCCCCTCAGGTTGTGAGAACCCAAAACCAAGCCTCACAGAGCTGGTGGTCCTGGAACACGGGCTGTATGCAGGTGACCCAGTCTCCAAAGTGCTGCTGCAGCCCCTCACAGGTGTGTCGCGGATGTGTGCCCAGGGCCCCTGCTCCCTGCTGACGATGTCCTGCCTTGGCCTCTCCCAGCACAGGGCACCACAGTGTCCCCCTCCTGCAGGGGAAGAACCTGCCCAGGAGCCCCCAGCATGCTGACCAGGCTCACTCCTGCTCCCCATGCAACCTCAGAGTCTGCAGCCTCTTGCCCCATACAAGGTCTCTCTGGTCTGGGTTCTCAGCTGACTGGGCGCTGCTTTGGCCCTGTCCTCACCAGCAGTGTCCCAGAAGGCGCTTCTGTTTTGAGCTCTGACTTCGTGGCACGAAGCACAGGGAGGTCTGACGTCCCCAGGGGCTGCATGAAGCTTCAAGGACAGCACTTGAACATGATGTGAATGGGTTTGGGGTGGGCACGGGGTTGTGATCCCACCTGACTGGCCCCCTCTCCTCCCCAAAGGCCGGACGCACCAGCTGCGTGTTCATTGCAGTGCCCTTGGCCACCCCATCGTGGGGGACCTGACCTATGGCCAGGCCTTGAGCCAGGAGGACCAGCCATTCCGTATGATGCTGCACGCTTTCTACCTGCGCATCCCCACAAGCGCCGAGTGTGTGGAGGCCTGCACGCCCGACCCCTTTGTGCCCTCCCTCGACGCCTGCTGGAGCCCTCATACCCTGCTGCAGCCACTGGACGAGCTCGTCCAGGTCCTGCGGGCCACCCCAGACCCTGACCCCTCAGAAGGAGGTCCCGGGCCCTGCAGCCCCTGCACGCCCCTACCTGGGCCAGGCCGGCCCCCACCACCCCGCGAGACAGAGGTGCAGCGGGCCTCCTGCCTGCAGTGGCTGTCGGAGTGGACGCTGGAGCCAGACAACTGAGTGCATCATGCTAGGATGGGAACAGCAGGCTGGGACCCTGCAAGGCCGGGCTGCTGGTCAGAGCCGTGGACAGTCCATGCAGTGGCCAAGCCTGGAGCTGGGCAGCTGCGATCACAGAGGACAGGACTCTTGGGCTGTAAGACCTATGCTGACCTCCATCCCAACACTGCTCTCCAAATGGCCTCAACAGCGCCTCCCTGTTTCTAGAGCATCAGCTCCAGGGACTGACTTGTAGACATGACTGGGGTCAACATGCAAGAGGCAGAGCCAGGACCTGGGCCAGCCTCAGGTGGGCTCCTTCTGGCGCCCTAGCCCACCCCCCAGAGCACTCTGCTGCATACTGCTCTGCCTGGACCTCCGTGCCCGCAGGGTCCTCCATCTGCAGACCTCGACACCCTGACCCCTGACCCCTGCGCCAGGCTGGTCCTACCTTGTGCCTTTGCTTCTGCCAGATTCTCGGCCCCCCACTCACATACTGAGTGTCTCTCGTGGAAGTAGGTGTGGGCCACACACATGCCATCAGCCCCCCCCAACCCCCACCACATGTCATTCCTGCAGGCCTGCCCTGAGCATTGCCCCATGGGGTCCTCCAGGCCCCTAGTTGCAGCCGCTGCCTCTACCACCTGCCTGACAGTCCCCAGGCAGGACCTCCGCCTGGAGCCAGGGGAGCCAGGCAGTCCATCCATCCCAACAACGCGGCCCAGCTGCAGGCCCAGCTGGGCTCTGAAGATGGAGAATAAACAGTGACAACATGCAAATGGCTGTGAATGTGCCTGATGTGGGGGCTTCGGGGGGGCCTGGTCCCCCACCCCCACCCCTGCATGGGGCAGACCTTTGCCCTAGGTCCCCAGCAGGAGCCTGGATGGACCCTGTGGTCCTGGCTGCTGACCTGCCCATCCCCCACATGCAGAGAACAGCCTGCAGCCCTGCTGTGGGGGCTGAGCACAGAAGCTGGGTCAGCCGCATCCCTGGAGAACCCCCAAGCCCCCAGCAAAAGCATCAGAGCATCTGCCAGGGCTCTCCGCAGAGCTGCTGCCCAGAGAGTGCCAACCTTGGGAATTCCAACATCTCAGAATGCCACAGGGCGGAGGACGGGGGCCAGGGGGCACGTGCATGAGCCTCCAAGCAGTTAGCAGTCACACACCACATCACTGTGACCACCCAGGCGAGGCCCCTCCTCTCAGCTGGCTAAGGCAGACAGGCCCTGTTGTGGGGCTCCTGGGCTCAACCCATGATCACAGCGAGAGTTCAGCCAGGGTGAAGCCAGAGGCAGCAGCCTGCCAGAAGGGTCTCTGAGATCCCGCCCCTGCTCCCTGTGCCTCCATCCCCTCATCCCTAACAGCACTGGGGGGGTCCACAGGGCAACAGCACGCACAGACAGATGGTTACCGCGGCGGGCCAGCGCTAGCCTCTGTCAGCCTGGAGTGGGGCAGGATAGCCTCCCCTCCCCGCACTCCCAGCCCCTCTGTCCTCACCAGAACGGCCTCTCCATCTCCCTCCCACTGCCTTCCTCCTCTGGCCTCCTCTCTGCACCACCTGCTGCCCCAACCCTAACCCACCAACTTACCTGTTTCCTCCCCTTTTCGGGCCCCTGCGGAGCCTCAGGGGCCATGTCAGCCTGGCTCCCCTGAGCCCCTCACCCCCAGTGCAGGCTCTGCCTGCAGCCCCTGCTGGTAAGTGTCTGCGTGGAGGATGAAGGGTGGTCCCTGAAGGACTCACCATGAGACCACCTCGTGCAGGCTTCTGGCCCCTCCCCAGGCCCCTTCGCGGCCGCACCCGTGACGCCTCCTGGGCTCAGCTCAGCCATCATGCCTGCTGCCACCACAGGGGTCACTGCTGCCCTTGGCCCCTCACAACCTGTTTTGGGCCTTCAGTGGACTTTGGAAGTCCCTCGGACACACCTCATTGCTTCCCAGCTGTTGGCACCTGCCAGAAGGTCTGGGCCCACAGGGGCTGCGGCTGCAGCAGGACCATCCTGACAGCTTCCCTTGCTGGTGGCCTCCCTGCCCAGCTCAGGCCAGGCCACCCCAGAGCACCCTAGGGAGTGGCCAGGTCTCTGTCCTGTTCCCCAGCGACTGGGCACCGTGGGGCAGGCGGGGCTCCCGTTATGTCTCCCTGGAGCACAGGTCCTGAACTCACGAGGGCGTTTCCCGTGCCAGGACAGAGAATAGTTATTCTCCAGCGGGCCAGTGGCACTGCTGTCTGCCACCCTCGGGTCCCAGGAAGCTGCTGGTGAGGCCAGGGGGCCAAAGGCTATCCCACCCGCTCCCTTCTGGAGCCAGGAGTCTGCCCCCACCCCCGCCCTCACCACCTCACCACAGGGACGGGGGCACACAGCCACCACCGCCACGTGTCAGGCTCCAGGACCTGCTTAGTGCCGAGGTGCCTGGGAGGTCAGCCAGGCTGGGGCCTGGGGCCAGCCTTGACTGGCAGCAGGGTGGGACCTATTGGTGGGGAGGGCCTGGGGGAAAGCCAAGGGCACACAGGACCCACCGCAGAGCACAAGCCTGCTCAGGGCCTAGGGGCTGAGCCTGCAGAGCAAGCGACAAGACAGATGGGAAGAGGGCTGGACTGGACAGATAGGCGGCCACAGAGGGCAGTAAAGCAAGGTAGGAGGGTGGTAGGGCCCACGGATACCAGCTACCCTGGGGATGCCCCATAGCCTAGCTTCCCCCCCTCGAGAGCCCCCCCATCCCCTTTGAGAGCCCCCAGGGCCAGATCTTGACCTGCTCCCTATGGGTAGCCTGCCCCCCACCACTGGTGCCTGGGCTAAGGCCTCAGAGCCCAGACATGGGGTCCACCTGCCCATCTGCCCCCCACAGCCTACTGAGGGCAGCCCACAGTGGTCACGCTCCAGGGTGCACGATGCTGGCAGCTCAGGAGCCCAACCCAGCCATAGGGCCCAATCCCACTCCCGCTCACCTGATTGGCCAGGCAGGCCTCAGTCTCTCCATCTGTAAAGTGGGCTGGCAGGGGCAGATCCCATGAGCAGCACATGGCAAAGCTGGGGACAGAGGGCCTTTCTACAGCTCGGCATTTGCTGTGTTGCTGTGGTCATCTGTCCACTCGGGGCCTGGGGTGCCCTGGAGGCTGAGCCCAAATAGGGTAGCGAGCGTCTTCCTCCTGTACTCACTGCCCTGTAAGGAGTGTCCTCCACCCGGCCTGGGCTCTTGGGTGGGTGGAGCCCCACCACCACGTGACGACTGAGTGCTTGAGAACTGACTGGCCAGCCTCGGTGGGTCAGTGCTGGGGCCCAGAGTGAGACTGCCCACCTCCCATGGGGTCCACCCCCTGAACCCCACCCCCTACAGACTCTAGGTGTCACTGTTGGGCCAGCTGGACAGGGACTCATTGGACAGCTTTCAGGAGGGAGGGACTGTCTCCACCAGCTCTGGGTGCCCTCCAGCTATCAATGCTGTGGCTGGCCTTCTAGGGACTGGGGAGTGGCCCTCAGCTGGTCCCTCCAACCATCAATCCCCCAGGGTCAGCGCCTCAGCTTGTATGTGGCTGGATTGATGGGCAAGTAGCCCTGGGTGAGCTGGCCCTGCCAGGCGGAGGCAGATGTGGTGAAACCTGGAGGCTGGGCATGAGGCATGTGTGACTGGCATGGTCCTCCCATCAAGGCTGCCTGCACACTTTCCTTGCCCCACAGCACACACACATGTGCACATGTGTGGGAAACTCTGCTCCAGTACCCACAGAACAGAAACACACCACACATGTCACTCAACCCAGATGCCACAGTGGGGCCACGTGTGCCTGAGATCCCTGCTGGGATCTCACCCATGCACCTCCTGCACATGTATGCACGTAGATGTGTGTGCTCCTGGGGATACATAGCCATGCATGTGTGCTCACACATGGATGCCAGCACACATGTCAAGTGCAGGTGCGCACATGTACAGATGCACACAAGACCCTCAGGGCAAGATCATGCCTGAGCCAGGCACCCCCTGAATGGAGAGGGATGTGTGCTGGACCTCCGCCAACCGTGAGCTAAGTCTCCTTCTCCCATGGGGCTGGGGAGCAGGTGCCTGCTGTACCTGGGGCCCACAGGGACTGACAAGGCAGCGTCACCTGGTATAGCCCCACCCTCTCCCCTACACATCTGCCTGGAGGGCATCACTGCCAGAGTGGGTGGCCAGCAGGGCAGGGTGCTGAGCGGGTCATGGAGGTGAGCGGAGACACTGGTGCTCCCACCTTGCACCACCCCCGCTCTCCGAGGCTCAGTTGCAGAGGCTGACCCCGAGTGGGCTGGGACCCCGTGTCTGGAGTCCACAGCATCCCTGCGTCCAACACCTGCCGTCTGGACCCCAAGCAGCCTCTCTCCAGGACAGAAGGCATTCTTAATGCTCAGGTGAGGGGCAGGGAGGGGCGAGAGCCACCACCCAACGGACACACAGGGCCCCAGCTGTGAGTCGGGCCTCCTTGCAGCCCCAGGCAGGTAGCTGAGCCCCTCTGAGCCTCCATCTTGTCCCCATGTGGGGTGATTACCTCCACATCTTCTTCGTGCAGAGCCCAGAGGCCCACAGGTACCCCAAGCTGGCAGCCCGAGCATGGCCATGGCCCGGAGACTGGCAACGAGGACCAGGCTCCCTGCTGCTGCCCCCACCCCAGGCCTGTTTTGGCCTCCACCATGGCCAGGGCGCCCAGCAGGCTGCAGCATGGGTTGTGCCCGTGGCCAGGTCACACTGGGTGTCCGAGATCTGGGAGGGGAAGGGGGCTCCCTGGGCGCTGGGTGTGGGGTGAAGCTGGGCAGCACCAGGGGAGGTCGGGGCCACCAGGCCTCTCCCAGCTACTGCAGGCACTCATTGGATCCTGGAGGTCCACCACCCACCCCGCCCCCCAAAGCTGTCGAGACATTTGTTCATGGGAGACACGGCAGCCGAGCCCACGGGTCCCCTGAGCCTGACCTGCAATAAGAAAGGCCCTAGAATCTGGCCTGGCTCCCCTACAGCCCCACTGCTCCCTTTTGTTCCAGAGATTCACTGTTTGTGGGTTGTGCCTGAGACACAGCTGCAGCCCAAGATTCAAGGTCCCCTGCCCCGTGTGACCCTGGGTGGTGACCTCCCCTCTGCAACCCCTTCCCCCGGCCTCACCACCTTCCATCTGCTGTCCAGCTTGACCTGGACCCACTGCCTGTGACCCCGCTGCCTTCCTGCCAGAACAACCAGTGGGCACCACACAGCCATGGGCCCCAGAGCAGGTGAGACACTCTCCCTCCCCCTCCTGGGGGGCAGTGCCCATGGCTGGCTCCTGGGGGTGGCAGAACCACACTCCCCTCTCCTGAGCCTCTACCTGGGGTCCTGCCCTGGGCCCACCACTGGGGGTCAGGGGAGCAAAGGGGGCGGCACAGATAGGGCACTGAGCCGTGGGGCCAAGGCAGGGACAAGGGGGCCACAGCTTGAAAGACTGACCAATTAAGGAGCAGGAGGAGGTGGGCGCTGACCCCTGTCCCCTGCTTCGGGATCTTGGGGCTCAGAGTATGAGGGCAGAACCATAGGGGTGGAGGGAGAAGGTGCGCTCATGTGGACACCACTGGGCCCGTGTGCAGGCCATCACATAGGTGTGCATGTGCTTCCTGACAGTCACATGCCACCAGCCACACAGGCATACATGCTGTCACACACACGTGTACACATCGTCGCATACACACCACCACACATGTATGTGCACACCGCCACACACGAGCATAAACACTGTCACAGCTGTGTACACATCATCACACACACACATACACACCATCACACGTGTGTACACTGCCTCACCAGCAGTCACACAGATATACTGTGTGGGCATGAAGGCCACCACAGACATGTACACCCCACCACATGTGTGGCTACACCACCAGACAGGTACGAGGTGCACACGCATACAGCACCAGATAGTAGACACACTGCCACACATGCCTGCCTGGTCAGAGGTGGCCAGCAGGCTCGGGACCAGGGCCAGCGCATAGGTGCCCAGCTCCCCAGGTGGTGCTCCCCAGCGTCAGGGGTGGTCACAAGCCCACCCGGGATGCAGGGCCCTGGCGGACCCACACGGGATGCTCCCACACACGTGCGCGTGGCCTGTTCTGTTCCAGGTGCCCTGGTGAGCCTGGGCCTTGCCCTCCTGGTGTCACTCACTGCCCACTGCTCTCACCCCCAGGCTGAGGGCGCCTCCCAGGGAGGCCTGGATGCCAGCAGGGCCGACCTGTGGGCCAGGTGAGTACAGGCTCCACGTCCACAATCAGGTTTCCTGCAGCAGATTCCCTGGGTGGGAGTGAGAAGGAGGGACCACCTCCAGGGTCTGCTCACGACGTGCGGGCATGGCCGAGCAGGGCTCTGACAGAGGCCTGGCCCCGGTGGCCCAGGACACTCGCTGGAGATGGCTCTGGGCCTCTGGGGTCCTGCAGCGGAGTCGCACCCACATGGCTGGGACAGGCTCCACTCCTCAGCCTGGAGACAGTCACTTCCTGTCCTGAGGCCTCTGTTTCCTTCTCTCCACCCTGAACCTGGTTGCCCTCTCAGGCCCCAAACTGAGACCCATCTAGGGGG
The DNA here is from genome assembly GCA_006410635.1 of Cephalophus harveyi. Lineage (NCBI taxonomy): Eukaryota > Metazoa > Chordata > Mammalia > Artiodactyla > Bovidae > Cephalophus > Cephalophus harveyi. Next base: position 457,384 of record SJYT01068732.1, read on the forward strand.
TCTTCTGGTGGGGGCTAGAAGTCACTGGTCTGCCCCCATCAATGGACCGATCAACTGAACCACCAGGCAGGGCTGCAGGCTAAGCTGGACCAGTCAAGCCCTGGCTGTGGTCTTGTGAGACCTGACCCTCGCTGGTGCATGGGTCTTCTTAGTCACACCACGAGGACAGCCTGGCTGTGGGGACCCAACAGGTGCCAGAAACCCTCAGCCATCTTGGGGCCTCGGAGCCCTAAGCCCCAGAACTGGGCTCCTGGTACCGGGCCTCAGACCCAGAGTCAGGACAGGGGTCACTTTTCTTTTAGTGTTTATTTATTTTTTTTAATTTATTTGGCTGTGCCGGGTTTCATTTGCAACATACAGAATATTCAGTCTTCACTGCACACACAGGATCTTTAGTTGTGGTATACAAACCCTTAGTTGCAGCATACGGAACCTAGCTCCACCAGGAATCAAACCCAGGCCCCCTGTATTGGGAGTGTGGAGTCTTAGCCACTGGACCACCAGAGAAGTCTCTGGACAGGGGATCCTTGTAAGCCGTGCTCATAGCTTGGAGCCTTGGCACCACAAGGGTGCCCTCTGGAGGAGTGGGGGGTGTCCACACCTCCTGCATCTCTCACCCTCACCCCAAGTTGAGGAGTCTGACCTCCATCCCGAAGGCTGCAGTCTAGGGCCCCCACTCCCTCTGCCCCTCACCATCAGCCTCCTTTCTGCCCAGTGCCAGCGCCTCCCTCCTGCAAGGTTTCTGGTGCCAGCCAGCCGGCCAGCTGTCCCGCGACCAACTTGCAGCTCTCATCAGGAGGATGGCAACGCAACACGTCCTTCTTAGAGCCTGGCAGGTCAGCGGCGGCCACCGCCAAGACTGCTTGGGGGTCGAGGGCAGGGCTGGACTCCCTGGAGAAGGGCCCCAGGGACAGGCAGGAAGGGAGGCACCCCCTAGCAGGGGGCCTGGGCAGCACAAGGCCAGGATTGTGGCGTCAGGACGCAGGGTAGTTCTCCTAGAGCGCGAGGGCCACTGTACCGACAGTTTTATAAAATTAATATAAAATCAGTAATACATTTGAGATGACCTGAGGGGAACAGGACAAGATGTCCAGGCGGGGGTGGATTGGGTAAGTAGACCCTTAGTGAGCCATGATGGTAGGGCCCGACACCGGATGGGAGGGGCTCAGGGCTGGTGTTCCCTGTCCTGTTCTCACCTGGAGGTGAATGGCAGGAAGAGGTGGACAGGAAGTCAAGTGACAGAGCTGCCAGGAAGGAGGGAGGGGTCGGTGGACACAGGACAGGGCTGAGAGTTGGGCGGGGGCTCCAGGGAGGTCCCAGTCAGAGCGGAGGGCCCAGGAGAGCCCAGGCCATGCAGCGAGTGACACGCCGCCTGCCCTGCCCAGCTCAGCTGCCTGGCCAACCTGGCCGCCCAACAAGGCCTCCAGGGCGACTTCGAGCTCCACCCCCCTGACCTGCTGCTCTTCTATAAGTGAGTGCCCTTCCCCACCCAGCACCCGGCCATGTGGGCTGAGCACGCTCCCAGGGGCACCTCCATCACTCAGAGGCACCCCCGTCGGCCCTCCCCACGGCCCCCCAACCTTTCCGCAGCCTGACACAGGTGAAGGAAGCAGACTGCCGGGCCTTCATCCGCCGCGCCGCCCAGGGAGACACAGAGCTGCTGGCCAATCTGCCCGACCAGAGGGCCACCCTGCGGCACAGGGCCCTGGCCTGCCTGGTAGGCGCTGTGGGCCGGCCGGCCGGGTGATGGGCTGTGGGACCAGGCTCGTGCTGACCTGCTATCCTGCAGGGAGGGCCCCGGCCAAGGCTCAGCGCCTCCGACCTGCTGCTCCTCGGGGTCCTGGTGTGTGACATGGACGCTTCCAGCATCGTGGCTGCAGACCCCCATGTGCTGCAGAATCTGCAGCACTGTCCCCGGCTCAGAGCTGCCCAGCAGGCTGCCCTCAACAGGCTGCTGGCCAGCGGCAGGACTGTCCTTGGGTGGGTGGGGGCCCCTCCCTTCTGCCTAGGCATTCCCTCCTGCAGATGAGAGAAGAGGCGGCCTGGGGATTGATGTTCACAGCCCCACTGACCTCCAAGTCCAACCCAGCTCACGCCCCCTCCCTGACCCTGCAGTCCATGGCGTACCCAGAGGCCTGGGGTGGAAGCGTCCACTGGGCGGGCCCTGGGAATGGCACTTGGGGAGGGCAAGTGGCCTGAGGGGTCCCAGTGCTGCTCAGGACCCAACTCGGAGCCCCTTTGCACACCAGGCCCCCCGGCTCCTGGAACCTGGAGGGGCTGCGGGCTCTGGGACACCTGGCCTCATACATCAGCCCCGGGCTGTGGATGCAGCTGCAGGAGGTAGGACAATGCCCCAGGCAGGGTGATGCGGGGGAAAGGGGATCCAGCCGACGTTCCACCAGCCTGTCCAGCCCTGAGGGCTGGCCTGCAGCCACTCTGATACCCAAGTGGTGTCCCCAGTCGTTCCCCGTCATGGATTCTCTGTCTGAGGGGAAGGAGAAGGGAACAAGTGGCCTTCCCCAGGGTGTGGACTCTCCAGGCCCGCCCGCCAGGCCGTGGGCCTGGACTTCTTCCGCAGCATAGTGGCCGCGTGCCGGGCAGGGCAGCTCAGGCAGCGTGATGCCAGGCGGTTTGTTACCAGCTTCCTCGAGGCCAAATCCAAGGCGGTGTCCTCACCATCCAAGCGGGACACAGGTCAGTGTGGCCACCATGGCCTGGGGATGCTGCGTCCCCCTCTGCTTGGGTTTCTCATCCTGCAGTGGGGGCCCCAGAGGCATGGCACCCACTGCCTGGACCTCCTGAGCTTGGCCAGGGCCTCCGTCCTGGCGGGGGGCTGTGGTCAGAGTCTGGTGGCGCTGGTTTGGGCATTGAGATCAAGGTCAGGGTTGACACAGCCTGGTCTTAGCCAAGTTTTTGGCTAGGAGTCAAGCTTGGAAAGAGTCAAGGTTAGGAGTGAGGTGGGGCCTAAAGTCAGCAGTAACAAGATGTCCAGGCGGGGGTGGATTGGGTAAGTAGACCCTTAGTGAGCCATGATGGTAGGGCCCGACACCGGATGGGAGGGGCTCAGGGCTGGTGTTCCCTGTCCTGTTCTCACCTGGAGGTGAATGGCAGGAAGAGGTGGACAGGAAGTCAAGTGACAGAGCTGCCAGGAAGGAGGGAGGGGTCGGTGGACACAGGACAGGGCTGAGAGTTGGGCGGGGGCTCCAGGGAGGTCCCAGTCAGAGCGGAGGGCCCAGGAGAGCCCAGGCCATGCAGCGAGTGACACGCCGCCTGCCCTGCCCAGCTCAGCTGCCTGGCCAACCTGGCCGCCCAACAAGGCCTCCAGGGCGACTTCGAGCTCCACCCCCCTGACCTGCTGCTCTTCTATAAGTGAGTGCCCTTCCCCACCCAGCACCCGGCCATGTGGGCTGAGCACGCTCCCAGGGGCACCTCCATCACTCAGAGGCACCCCCGTCGGCCCTCCCCACGGCCCCCCAACCTTTCCGCAGCCTGACACAGGTGAAGGAAGCAGACTGCCGGGCCTTCATCCGCCGCGCCGCCCAGGGAGACACAGAGCTGCTGGCCAATCTGCCCGACCAGAGGGCCGCCCTGCGGCACAGGGCCCTGGCCTGCCTGGTAGGCGCTGTGGGCCGGCCGGCCGGGTGATGGGCTGTGGGACCAGGCTCGTGCTGACCTGCTATCCTGCAGGGAGGGCCCCGGCCAAGGCTCAGCGCCTCCGACCTGCTGCTCCTCGGGGTCCTGGTGTGTGACATGGACGCTTCCAGCATCGTGGCTGCAGACCCCCATGTGCTGCAGAATCTGCAGCACTGTCCCCGGCTCAGAGCTGCCCAGCAGGCTGCCCTCAACAGGCTGCTGGCCAGCGGCAGGACTGTCCTTGGGTGGGTGGGGGCCCCTCCCTTCTGCCTAGGCATTCCCTCCTGCAGATGAGAGAAGAGGCGGCCTGGGGATTGATGTTCACAGCCCCACTGACCTCCAAGTCCAACCCAGCTCACGCCCCCTCCCTGACCCTGCAGTCCATGGCGTACCCAGAGGCCTGGGGTGGAAGCGTCCACTGGGCGGGCCCTGGGAATGGCACTTGGGGAGGGCAAGTGGCCTGAGGGGTCCCAGTGCTGCTCAGGACCCAACTCGGAGCCCCTTTGCACACCAGGCCCCCCGGCTCCTGGAACCTGGAGGGGCTGCGGGCTCTGGGACACCTGGCCTCATACATCAGCCCCGGGCTGTGGATGCAGCTGCAGGAGGTAGGGCAATGCCCCAGGCAGGGTGATGCGGGGGAAAGGGGATCCAGCCGACGTTCCACCAGCCTGTCCAGCCCTGAGGGCTGGCCTGCAGCCACTCTGATACCCAAGTGGTGTCCCCAGTCGTTCCCCGTCATGGATTCTCTGTCTGAGGGGAAGGAGAAGGGAACAAGTGGCCTTCCCCAGGGTGTGGACTCTCCAGGCCCGCCCGCCAGGCCGTGGGCCTGGACTTCTTCCGCAGCATAGTGGCCGCGTGCCGGGCAGGGCAGCTCAGGCAGCGTGATGCCAGGCGGTTTGTTACCAGCTTCCTCGAGGCCAAATCCAAGGCGGTGTCCTCACCATCCAAGCGGGACACAGGTCAGTGTGGCCACCATGGTCTGGGGATGCTGCGTCCCCCTCTGCTTGGGTTTCTCATCCTGCAGTGGGGGCCCCAGAGGCATGGCACCCACTGCCTGGACCTCCTGAGCTTGGCCAGGGCCTCCGTCCTGGCGGGGGGCTGTGGTCAGAGTCTGGTGGCGCTGGTTTGGGCATTGAGATCAAGGTCAGGGTTGACACAGCCTGGTCTTAGCCAAGTTTTTGGCTAGGAGTCAAGCTTGGAAAGAGTCAAGGTTAGGAGTGAGGTGGGGCCTAAAGTCAGCAGTGGTGGTCAGCTCAGGCAGAGGCTGACCAGCCAGGTCCTAAAGACCCACACCCCACCGTACGACAGGGAGACCCTGCGTCCGTGGCAACATCACTGCGGCCACCCTGCAAGACGACCTCTTCCTGATGCGCTACGACTGCGGGCAGCTCGAGTCCTGCCTGGGCAGCCGTGTGCTCAGGGCCAACCTGGACCCCCTGCTGCAGCACCCACTGCCCGCCGAGTGCCAGCAAGTCATCAAAGCTAAGCTAGCTAGGGTGTGTCAGGGCCTGGTGGTGGGAGAGGGTGGGGGGTCGTGGTGTGGCCTGACCACCACCTGCCGCCCACCTGCAGGTCTACCCAGGCGGAGTCCCTGAGGAGCAGCTGCGGCTCATCCCCTCACTGGCCTACCTCTACTCCCTCTCGGAGATCGGCCAGTGGCGCATCACGTCCAAGGACACGGTCGTGACCCTGTTGGCCCCAGACGGGGCCCTGGAGAACCAGACCGAGGTGAGGGAGGGTGGGGCTGTGGTGGGCGGGAGACGCTTGCTGACCCTGGCCTTGCTAACCCCAACCTTGCCTGCAGGCCATCCTGCAGAAGTTCCTGGACCACAATGGCACCGTCACTGGTGCACTGCTCGTGGCCATTGGGGGCTCTCGCCTCTGCTGGATGAGCCCCCGGCAGATCCAAGCCATCCGGCCCTCAGAGTTCCGGTGAGCTCCCCTCAGAGTTCCGGTGAGCCCAGGTCACAGTTCCAGTGAGCCCCGCCTCAAAGTTCCAGTGAGCCCCCGTCAGAGTTTCCGCCCCCACCTCGGAACCAGCTCCATTCCTCAGCCAAGGCAGGCCCAGGTGGGGGCCCAGGCTAGGCCTTCCGAGGTCACCAGCTTCCCATGGCCGCAGTGACAAAGGTTTACAAGCAGAGTGACTGAAAGCAACAGAATCGTGTCCTCTCATAGTCTGGAGACCGGAAATCTGAAATCCAGGCGTCAGAAGGGCCATGCTCCCTTTGAGACCTGAAGGGGAAGCTCCTTCCTCCTCTCCCAGCTTCGGGGGCCCCATCACCCGTCTCTGCCTCCCTGTGCATACATTCCCTTCTTCTTCGGACACCAGTCATTAATTTAGGGCCCACCCTAAGTCTGTGTGCCGACTCACTGGAAAAAACCCTGATGCTGGGAAAGGTTGAGGGCAGGAGAAGGGGACGACAGAGGATGAGATGGTTGGATGGCATCACCGACTTGATGGACATGAGTCTGAGCAAACTCTGGGAGATGGTGAAGGACTGGGGAGCCTGGCGTGCTGCAGTCCATGGGGTCGCCAAGAGCCCAACACGACTCAGAGACTGAAGAACTAAGTCAGGGTGACCGCACCTTAATCTGATTATGTGTACAAACAGGAAAGACCCTATGTCCAAATCAAATCACACTGTGAGGTTCTTGGTGCACCTGCGTCCACATTACGGAGCCCAGTACCGAGGGCAAGGGGAAAGCCGCGGTTCGGGGTGAGAGGGCGGGGCCGGTGTCCCCAGGTGGAGGGCCCCTGGCCTGCCCACGAGCCGCGCCCCCTCCCTCAGGCTGGCCGGGGCCCTGGACATCTCCTCCTGCCCTCAGACCCGCAAGAACGTGCTCTTTGACAAGGCCCGCGAGGCATTCGCCAGCGCCAGCACCACGGACACCTACTACCGCTTCATGCGCCCCTACCTCGGTGAGACCCCGGCGGGCACGGGGCCCGCCTCCTGGAAGCCCCGCCCCTCTAGGCCACGCCCCTCATCGCTGCCCCGCCCCTAGGCGGTGCCCCGGTGGAGGAACTGCGGCACCTGGCCCAGGCTAACGTCTCCATGGACATCGACACCTTCACCAACCTGAACCCCCGAGTGCTGGAGGTGGGTGGGGACTACCCGTCAGAGGGAGTCGGGGAGCCTTAGGTCACGGTCTGCATGCCCCAACACCCCGAAGTCTGAGGTGTGCAGTGTGGGTCCCAGGTCACTTCTCCAAGGCGTTTCGCAGGGTCTTACCACCCCCACCTCGGCCAAGCGCTGACCCCGCCCCTTCCCTCCTCCATCCTTCACTGCCCCCGGCAGAGCCTGAGCGTGGGCAACGTGACGACGCTGCTGGGTCCGAACGTTGGGGACCTGCAGAAGGCTCGGAGCCACCCTATCATCAGCTCCTGGCTCCGCAGCCTCAATCGGTCAGCCCTGAGCGAGCTGGGCCTGGACACGGACCCCACCGGCCCCACCAGCTCTGCCCACTCGACCACTGGGACGCCCAGCACCACCCTCTGGACGCGCCATCAAGCCCCCACCTCAGAAGGGCCTGGGAGCACCGCCCCCAGCTCGGGTACCCTGCACCCACCCTCCCCCTGGGGTGGGCCATTCCCCCTCTGCTTTGTGCTGTCTCTTATACACATCTTGGTTCCGAGGTGGGGGCGGAAACTCTGACGGGGGCTCACTGGAACTTTGAGGCGGGGCTCACTGGAACTGTGACCTGGGCTCACCGGAACTCTGAGGGGAGCTCACCGGAACTCTGAGGGCCGGATGGCTTGGATCTGCCGGGGGCTCATCCAGCAACCCCATGGACTATACCTGTCTCTTATACACATCTTGGGAGCACCACCCCCAGCTCGGGTACCCTGCACCCACCCTCCCCCTGGGGTGGGCCATTCCCCCTCTGCTTTGTGTGCCCGCACCCCCCCCCCAACCCGACAGCCGCTACTGGCTTCTCTTTCGCCCAGTCTCATTCTCTGCTGGCGACGCTTCCCATCTGCCTCCTTGGGTGACACATGGGTGACATTGACTTAGCCCTGCATTGCCTGCAAAGTTAGTGAAGACACAGTCACCTCCCCAAACCTGAGCAGCAAAGTGGAGGATGGGGAAGCTCTGAGGTCCCCGTTGGGGCTCAGAAGAGCGGCCCTACCTGGGGGTCCTCACTGCTCTTCCCCACTCTCAGGGACAGTGGGAGGTGTGGGCCCTGAACCTGGGACGCAGGGCAGCCTAGGAGCTCCCAGCTGAACTGAAGGTGCTCCCTCCGTGTCCTACCTGCAGGCAGCCCACCAGCCCACCTGGGGTACCTGCCACTGGCTATGGCCCTGCCCGCAGGCCTCCTGTGGCTGCTGTATGGGGGCACCCCAAGGCCCAGCTGGCACCACCCACAGGGCATGGTGGAGGACCGCACTGCCCCAGCTCCACATGCAGGAGAACAGGGGTTGGCATGTGGAGCTGGACACCTGCCTAGACCAAGATGCAGGCCCCAGGGGACCTGGCCACATCCCCCATCCTAGGGTCCTGCAAGGCCAGTCCCTGTCTACGCCCAGCTCCCAGGACCTGGAGCCAGAGCAAGGGCCTGGGTCCGGGGTCACTGCCCCAGCCAGTGAGGGAGATGCTGCCCCTGTGCTCAGGCTTCTTCCGTGGACTGACTTGGCCAACTGACTTGAATAAAGGACAAGGTAATCTTCCTGCCTGTGTCCCTTGGATCTGGGCCTGAGGAGGGACAGAGCCCCTCTCAGCTGGGATGAGGACTCCACCTGGCCATCTCCCGGGGCAGTTGTGTCACCAGAAGCCACCTGGAGCATTGGCTTGAACTCGGGGGAGGCCCTGTGTGGAAACAGCGCCAGGAAGGCCCTGAGGGCCCCCTGCCTGGAGCCCCTCCCCCTTCCAAGTGTGCGTGGGAGGGGTTGCAACCCAGGCGGCCCTGTGCAGGAGGCACAGTCGTCAGGGCTCCCCTTCAGTCCTCAGAACACCACGGGGCACCTCTGCAAGAGGAGGATGGGGTTCTTTTATTGAGGTTCAGAGCCCTCGGGGTCCAAGCCCGGCGGGGTCTCCCGCAGCGTCGGTCGCCAGGGCACAGCAGCTGGCTCAGCTCAGGACTGAGACCAGGAGCAGACTTGCGGTCACAGCGAGCACAGATCCAGGTCCTCGTCCGAGGCAGTAGGGGCCTCCGGAGGAGGCCTCTGCACAGAGAAGAGGCGCCTCAGCCCCTGCCCCTCACTCTGCCCGACACCACCCAGCCAGCCACCCCAGCCCACCTCGGCTGTGGAGGTCCAGGACCAGGTAGCCGTTGGGGACGCCGCCGACGAGCCCCAGCCCCAGCCTGTCCAGGTCCTCCTGCGACTGCCGAGAGATCCAGTCCCGCAGGGGCATGTTCCCTGCCTCAGCCTTCAGGCCCACCAGGTTTGGGCCCAGAAGTTTTTGCACCTCGGCCACGGTTAGCGACTGCCAGAGCCCGCACGCGGCGGTCAGAGTCATCCTGCCTTTTCCCAGAGACTTCGGGCTTCTCCTGCGCCCAAACCTCCCCAACACCCCACTCACGGACCCCGCCTTAGCCTCTGTAGACCCTGGAAGGGGCTTTGATGGCCACCCCTCCCAAGACCCCACCCCTAGAGGCCCTGCCCATGGGAGGCCCCGCCTTTCCCCGCCGTCCTACCAGCACCGCCTCTGTTGGCAGTTTCTTGAATGCAGCCGCGTCTATACTGATGTTCTGCCGAGTAAAATCCCACAGGTCTTCCGTGGAGGCCCCACCTGCCCTCGGGGAGAGGAGCCCCCAGGTGTGAGACCGTGCAGCAGCCCCCAGTCCCACCCTCTGACCACTGGCTACCAGAAGCCACTTCTTTTACCAAGAGTCCCTTTTCCTAAGGAATTCCTGGGCCCCTGATTTGACCCTCTGGGTTGGAGGAGAGGTTGGAGGTGCCCGGAACTCACAGGGTCTCAGCCAACACACACTTGGAGGGACAGACTCTGAACACTGGTCATGCCACCAGTGGACTGCCCAAAGACGGGGGAACCTCAGGCATCATTCCCCCCATATCTTCCCGGGCTCACCGAGGAAGGGCTTGATCCTTGTGAAGTATTCAGACCTGCTGACGTTCTGGAAGGCCATGCGGGCCTTGGGGAAGAGGACAGCCATCTGCGGTGGGCTGCACGCGTCCAGGTCCTGGGGTGTGGTCATCCTGGGGCAGCAGCGTGGGCCCGGGCAGTGAGCTCGGAGCACAGCACTCCCACCACCCCCGACAGACCCCAGGACTCACCAAAGCACGCTGAGCTGCACGGAGCCCAGCTGCTCAGGGCGGAGGACGCACAGGTAGGTAGGGCGGAAGGTGGCCAGGGTGTCCAGGGCAGCCTTGTCCAGCTGGCCTCCTCCCCCTACATAGCGGGCAATCAGGGCAGCCACCTGTGAGAGGAGGCCACTCAGTGGCTTGGGGCAGGGAGAGATGTATGCCCCGGGCCTGGACCACCTCACTCCTTGTGCCACCCCCAGGTCTGTGCCATCTCACGCTGCGCCCCCCCGCGACCGGGCCTGCACAGCCTCACACCCTATGTCTGCCCCTCCCCACCCCAACAGCTCTCACCTGAGCATCCACCCCGCGCCCTTGGCTGACTTTGAGCAGAGATTTCACGGTGTCCAGGGAAGTCACATTCCACTTGTGGATGTCCTCAGGGGTGACGTAAAGGAAGAAGTAACTCAGGTGCTCGATCAGGGACTGGGGGTACCCCTGTGGGTAGAACTTCCGGGGGAAGGGACCGTGAGGGCTGCCGCCATGACTGGGGCAGTGGGGACAGCCGCGCTGTGGCAGGCGGGCTGAGCCCTGAACTACCTCATCCAGTTTGTGCTTGAAAATGTGCAGCTGCTGGTAGGTGAAGGGAATCAGGTTCACTTGTCTCATCTGCGCGGCCAGCAGGGCCCCATCCATACAGGCCTCCAGCTCCCACTCCTCATAGAAGACGAGGTTCTCATCCACCACTTGGGCCTCCCGCCCCGGGGGGCAGGCCTTCTCTGCAGGGACAGCCAGGGGGTGGGGGATGCTGGGCTTCTCCCGTCAGCTTCCTCCTCCTCCTCCTCCTCCTCCTCCCGCAGGGTCTCCCTTCGCTGAGACCCTGAGCAACACAAGACTCTCTGGGCCTCGGTTTGAAAAGTGAAAGTCGCTTAGATGTATGCGTCTCTTTGCAACCCCATGGACTATACAGTCCATGGAATTCTCCAGGCCAGAACACTGGAGTGGGTAGCCTTTCCCTTCTCTAGGGAATCTTCCCAACTCAGGGATCGAACCCAAGTCTTCCACATCGCAGGCAGATTCTTTACGAGCTGAGCCACCAGGGAAGCCCGAGAATACTGGAGTGGGTAGCCTATCCCTTCTCCAGTGGATCTTCCTGACTCAGGAATCGAACCAGGGTCACCTGTGTTGCAGGTGGATTCTTTACTAACTGAGCTATCAGGGAAGCCCGGGCCTCCATTTACTCATCAGCAAAATGGTGCAATTCTATTTACTCTCCCGCATTATCATGACTGAAGGAGCTCAGTGGCCGGGGAAGGGCCTCAGGTACAGGTAGAGGAGACCTCACGGTGCGAGCCCCCAGCCCCCGCCTCCTGACACCGATGGGGCTGGGCTGCATGCTCATTCCCCCCATATCTTCCCGGGCTCACCGAGGAAGGGCTTGATCCTTGTGAAGTATTCAGACCTGCTGACGTTCTGGAAGGCCATGCGGGCCTTGGGGAAGAGGACAGCCATCTGCGGTGGGCTGCACGCGTCCAGGTCCTGGGGTGTGGTCATCCTGGGGCAGCAGCGTGGGCCCGGGCAGTGAGCTCGGAGCACAGCACTCCCACCACCCCCGACAGACCCCAGGACTCACCAAAGCACGCTGAGCTGCACGGAGCCCAGCTGCTCAGGGCGGAGGACGCACAGGTAGGTAGGGCGGAAGGTGGCCAGGGTGTCCAGGGCAGCCTTGTCCAGCTGGCCTCCTCCCCCTACATAGCGGGCAATCAGGGCAGCCACCTGTGAGAGGAGGCCACTCAGTGGCTTGGGGCAGGGAGAGATGTATGCCCCGGGCCTGGACCACCTCACTCCTTGTGCCACCCCCAGGTCTGTGCCATCTCACGCTGCGCCCCCCCGCGACCGGGCCTGCACAGCCTCACACCCTATGTCTGCCCCTCCCCACCCCAACAGCTCTCACCTGAGCATCCACCCCGCGCCCTTGGCTGACTTTGAGCAGAGATTTCACGGTGTCCAGGGAAGTCACATTCCACTTGTGGATGTCCTCAGGGGTGACGTAAAGGAAGAAGTAACTCAGGTGCTCGATCAGGGACTGGGGGTACCCCTGTGGGTAGAACTTCCGGGGGAAGGGACCATGAGGGCTGCCGCCATGACTGGGGCAGTGGGGACAGCCGCGCTGTGGCAGGCGGGCTGAGCCCTGAACTACCTCATCCAGTTTGTGCTTGAAAATGTGCAGCTGCTGGTAGGTGAAGGGAATCAGGTTCACTTGTCTCATCTGCGCGGCCAGCAGGGCCCCATCCATACAGGCCTCCAGCTCCCACTCCTCATAGAAGACGAGGTTCTCATCCACCACTTGGGCCTCCCGCCCCGGGGGGCAGGCCTTCTCTGCAGGGACAGCCAGGGGGTGGGGGATGCTGGGCTTCTCCCGTCAGCTTCCTCCTCCTCCTCCTCCTCCTCCTCCCGCAGGGTCTCCCTTCGCTGAGACCCTGAGCAACACAAGACTCTCTGGGCCTCGGTTTGAAAAGTGAAAGTCGCTTAGATGTATGCGTCTCTTTGCAACCCCATGGACTATACAGTCCATGGAATTCTCCAGGCCAGAACACTGGAGTGGGTAGCCTTTCCCTTCTCTAGGGAATCTTCCCAACTCAGGGATCGAACCCAAGTCTTCCACATCGCAGGCAGATTCTTTACGAGCTGAGCCACCAGGGAAGCCCGAGAATACTGGAGTGGGTAGCCTATCCCTTCTCCAGTGGATCTTCCTGACTCAGGAATCGAACCAGGGTCACCTGTGTTGCAGGTGGATTCTTTACTAACTGAGCTATCAGGGAAGCCCGGGCCTCCATTTACTCATCAGCAAAATGGTGCAATTCTATTTACTCTCCCGCATTATCATGACTGAAGGAGCTCAGTGGCCGGGGAAGGGCCTCAGGTACAGGTAGAGGAGACCTCACGGTGCGAGCCCCCAGCCCCCGCCTCCTGACACCGATGGGGCTGGGCTGCATGCTCACTCTCTGTGCCCCGCCGGGCCCTCGGGAGGAGGACGGTCAGCTCAGGCTGCTGCCAGGACAGGTCCCGGGATGTGCGCTGCCACCTTGAGGTCAGGAGAGCCTGAGAACAGAGCAGAGCTGGGACTGAGTGGGGAGTGTCCTGGGGTCCGAGGAACCCTGCCCAACCAGGGCCAGAAAACCTTCCCCTGACTCCCCAGAGGGTCCTTACCAGTCCCACGTCTGCAGCCTGGGCCCTGGAAGGTAGAACCCAACCTGCAGGGGAGGGGACATCAGGCTTGAGGGGTGGCCAGGGGCTCCACCCTGGGAGGAAGGGGGCCACAGTGGTCCCTCCCGGCCAGCCCCTGGTGTCACGGCCCATGATACCCCACGAAGGAGCACAGGCCTCCCCATTCTCCTCCTGGGGCCCCTCTGCTCAGGGCAGGCAGACACCTGTGCTATGGGCGCCCTCAGTTTGGCCTGTGCCCCCATCACTACCCTGCTTCGGCCTCCAGCCCTGCAGGGCAGGGGGGTCCAGCAGGGCTGCCAGACACGGTCCCCTCTGGGGGCAGAGATGAGGCTAGCCGCTTGCCTGGGACTCGCACCTGCTGACATTCAGGACACGGGTCTCCAGATTCAGGGGCACCGGTCGGGGTGGGGGGCCCCGCCCACAGTGGGGGAGCACCCGAAGAGCCGGCAGAGCCTTTCCTGAGGCCCCAGCCCCCTGCAGACCCCCACGGCTCTCGGCACTCCAGCATCTGGCCGCCCACACTCAGTGCTCACCAAGGCAGAGAAGCAGGAGCAGGAGGCTGCTGTGGGCGCGAGTCCTCTGGGACCCCAGGTGGGGCGGAGCGGTCTGCAAGGCCATGGTCTGCGGCGCTCTGATGTCCGCACCACAGTGTCCCCCCACCGCGGCACCGCCCCAGGCCAGTGTTGAAGGGGCACAGGGGCTGGAGGGCTCAGACCTGCACAAGCCTCCAGGGCGATTGTGCAGCGGCCCCCAGCACCAGCCGGCCCCGGCCCCGCCCATCTGGGAAGCTGGCCCCTCCTGCGGGGTCAGGGTGAGTCAGCCCGGCCCCCAGCCGTGAGGGCCCCAGCTGGCGCAGGTCTCTCGCCCTGCAGGGCAGGGCGGGGCAGGACATAAGTCTCCGGTGAGGAGGCAGGGCCGCTGCTGGCTCTGGCTGACCTCGGTTCCCCACTCAACACTGGGGAGTGGACCCCCACCCTACCCCGCAGCATGGTCATCTCCCCTGGGCTTTGTGCAAACCCAGGTTCTGCTGGCGCACCAGGCTGGCAGGGCCCACCGGGTTCCCTCCTGAGCTCCCCCGCAAAGCAGAGGCCTGGGCAGCGCCAAAGGGAGTTCCCCGGGGCCTAGGGGTCAGGACTCCAGGCTTTCACTGCTGTGGCCCAGCTTCAGCCCCTGGTCAGGGAACTTAGGTCACACGTGCCATGTGGTACAGCCGAAACACAACCGAAGGTGACAGCCCTTCCCGCCAGTCAGCCCCACGGGTAGGGGCAGGTGGACATTCTGGGGGGCCCTCCTGTGCTCTCTGGAGTGGGGTTGGGGGCTGTGGGCCAGTGTGGGCAGGAGGTGGGTGGGGAGTGGATCTCTGGAGAATATTGTCCCAGAATAGGTGGGGGTCAAAAGGAGACCAAACCGCTGTCCACACGCATCTCCCAGGGAGGCCTGGAGGGGGGCTACCAGGGCCAGGTGGAATGGAACACCCCCCTCCCCCAAACCTCCGCCCAGGCCTGTGTCGGGCCCACCCTGGCCCAGAAATGGGGGCACGCTTCTGTGCTTCATCACCCCCTTTCAGCAGAGCAATGAGCCCAGCCTATAGGGAGTGTCCTGGGGAGCAGCAAAAGCCCAGGGGGGCCCCCCGCCCCCACTAGGCCGCCAGACCAGAAAATAGGCAGTGGGACCTTGCCCTGGGGGTGGGTGAGGCCGTGCAGGAGCTCTGTGTCCCCCCGCTATCTCCCCTGAGCCCCCAAACCCAGCCTCAGGTAATGAAGGACCCCACACCCCAGGTAGGGGTGCCCCCAGAACCTTTGCCAGCCATTGCGGGCCCTGGAACCTGGAACCTTTGCACCCCATACCACCATGCAGGTTAGGTCGGGGCCACTGCGGCACCTCAGCCGTCAGGGTGGCAGCTCCCAGAGTGGCCCAAGTGTGATCACAGGGGTCACGGCTGTTTGGGGCCCCCCAGGCCATGCGTACGAGTGCAACAAGGACACAGGCCGCTCACCGCGCTGTCTCCCTTCACAAAGCTGCTTGACCGCTTCCCTTTCTGGTACCCAGGCTGGTCCCCTCTCCGACCTTGAGTCCTTCAAGACCGGTGTCCACCTGGCTACCTGTCACTCACGAACCACCTGCACACTCCCCCGAGTGCCCACTGGATGTGGGCCTGCATAGACACTGCACTCACTGGAGAAGAGGATTCAGGCCCTTGCCCAGGACCTGGGGTGGGCCTGCCTGGCAGCACGTGGGGTCTGGGGTCTGAGTGGAACACCAGCTCATCAGAGAGGCGCACGAGGTAGCGGTGGCCATGGCCGTGTCTGTTGGGCTGGCTCCAACACCCAGCCCGAGTCCTGAGCTCATGGCCTCCAGCAGGTGCGCAGCTGCAGGACACTGGTGGAAGCTCTCTCCCTCCCCACCTGTCTCACCACCCACAGACCCTCCCACCCCAGCCCAAGCTCAGCCCCCAAGGTCTGGCTCTCAGCTGGTGGGAAATGAAGTCAGACCACATTCCCTGCCAGCCCCAGGCCACTCTAGTGAGAGAGGGAAGGGGCATAGAATACACATTTAGAGGCTTGGATACAGGATCATTTCGTTTGCCCCAAGCATGGAGACGCCTTGCGGCTTGCCTGGGGTCACACAGCATGTCAGGAGCAGCTGGGGCTAGGATGGAGTTGACCCTGTGGGCATAGCCCTCTGAGATCAGGGGAGGTGGTCCCCGCCGCTCCCCAAGTGCAGTGGTGACAAGGGTGAAGCACTAGCGGGGGCAGGAGGGGGGGGTTTCTCTGTCTCCCCCAGCCTCCCAGCTTGGGCCCAGTACCAGCCTCCACCCAATCCCTTGCTCCCAGCAGAGCTGTTTCGCTGGAGGTGCCAACAGAAGTGTCCCGCCATTACCTCCCCTGCACGCCCCGCCTCGTGACCCCACCCCACGCAGATGAGGCCCAGCTCAGTCAAAAGCCTGGAGCCTGGGCTGGGTGCTGAAGACCCTGGTCACTTCCCCAGGGTCAGCGGGGAGGGCCCTGCCCATGGTGACTCTGATGTTCTAGGGTGATCAGCCAGTTCTGAGTCTGTTTCCTCAACTGGGATGCAGACTCCCGGTTTGTCAAGGGAAACAAATGTGGGGCCGGCCAGCAGCTGGGAGGGGTAGGACTCAGGCTGTAGGAATGCGCGGGTGGAGACCTGAGGAGGGCGTGAAGGCAGGGGAGCCGCCTCTGCCTTTTCCTCTGTGGGCAGGCGTGGGAGTTCCAGGTTGGCTGACCGTCAGGCACCAGGCATGTGTGGGGAGTCAAGGCCTCACCTCATCAGGTCTTATTCTCCCACTTCTCAGGTGGCAAAACTGAGGCTCAGTGCCGCAGAGATGCCACAATTGCACAGTAAGGCCAGGGAGTGACCCCCAGCTGGTGCTATGAGAGTCTCGACCCGAGTCAGCAGGTTCTGGGTGATTGCTGCCTGGCCAGGACATGACCCCTGGGAGTGAGCTCCAGGCTGGGGGCGGCATAGCGGTGAAGTGGCCAGGGAGGGGGCCTTGGGAGCCCACCTGCCCATACACTGGCCATCTTCCAGAAGGGAGGTAGAAGACACCTTCTTGCTGCTGTGGCCCCAGGGGTGGGCAACGTGCGTCTTTGTGCTGGCTGGACACCAGTGTCTGCATCCTGACTTGGGCACTCATGGACAGATCCTGACTTGACCCCGCAGCCTCTGTGTTCACCCCTGGAGCTGGAGTCCCTGGCAGCTCCTTCGATCCCTGCCCCGCACCCTCGATACTTCAGTCAAGTCTGTCTGCAACACACACCTGCAAGTGTTTCTGTTTGTTGATCTGTGAGTGTACAGCTACCCCATCTCTGACCTCTCTCCATGGGCTGGGTTTTCTATTCTGTGCAGTCAAGCCCGACTCCAATTCATACAGAATTCAGAACGGCTGCCAGGTACATTAGGGGAGGAAATGGCAACCCACTCCATTGTTCTTGCCTGGGAAATCCCATGGACACCAGGGACATGAACTAACTCACAGATAGAAGTGTCTAAAAAAAAAAAAAAAAAAGTCATGTTCATAGATAACAACTGAAAAATTCAGGACAAAATATTTAAAAACCAATTCCCAGGACTTCAGTGGGTTAAGACTGGGCACTTCCACTGCAGGGGGGTTGGGTTCAATCCCTGGTTGGGGAACGAAGATTCTGCATGCTGCATGGCACAGCCAAGAAACAATAAATTTATTTTTTAAATAACAATTCCAAGGGCTCTGGGGAGTGAAGAGAAGGAGGCAGATTTTGGATGGGAATCTAGAATTTGTCAGGGAGCTTAGATTTCCCTTTGTGGGTGTAGCTTTGTGGGGTGGAGTACTCAGACACCAGCCAAAATTCCCCATCTATCTGGTCGAAGGAGCCAGAGAGCAGAGAGTAACTGGAGAACTCTGAAAAGGAGACAGCAGAGGAAGGGACCCCAGATTCTGTGAGCCCCACCCAGCCCCTCAGTGACCCTGAACCACTGTATGTGTGAGGCAGACAGCTGAAATGGCCAACTGGCCAAAACTCTGCCTGCTTTCTGAAAGACAGGGGTCACAGTTCAAGCCTGACCAAGTTCATTCTCTGCCAAAACAGAGGCAGCAACAGTCTTTGTAGAAATATAACAGAATGCAGTGTCTACACAACAAAAACAGTCACAACAGTCAGGATAAAATCAAAAGCTGGTGGCACAGGGAGAGCCAGGAGACTGTGATCCGTCCTTCAGGGAGAAGAATCTGCTGGGGCTGATAAGACAGTGTTAGGATTATTAGACAATGAGGTCATGGAAAAAATGGGTTCTCATGCATGCAGAGGTAGGAAAAAATGAAAATAGTCCTTAAAGAACCAAGTAAGAAATTTTAGAAATGAAAAATACAAACTCTGGATTTAAAAATTCACTAGGTGGACTTAACAGGGTTAATCGCTTCCACTGGAGGGTTAAGTGGGGCCCCCGCAACTGCACAGTTCCATTAATTTGGAGATGTGAGGAGGTGCCTCTGTGCCTACTTGCAAGAACTGCAGTTTGAGCCTAAAAGACCCAACAGCTGCAGCGCAGGTGGGAACTGACAGTTCACGTGCTACGTTAACTTTGACTGCACAGGAGGTGTGTGAGACTCGTTACTTTTCTTGTTAACATGAAGGCTATGCTTTGCACGTAAGTTCTATTTTCCCTCCTAATTTTAGGTTGCCTTCGTTAAGAGACACAATCAGGCCCAAAGCAAAAGCTAAATTCCAAAGCCATTCAGTGATAGATGATTCAGGTTAAAGGAACCACGCTAATTGTATGCTTTAAATGGGTGGGATAGATGGTGTGAGAATTCTTTCTAGGAAAGCTATTTTTAAAAGACAGGCCAAGGGGCTGAACTGGCTTCCCTGGGGCTCAGTGGCAAAGAACGCACCTGCCAATGCAGGAGACACTGGTCTGATCCCTGGGTTGGGAAGATCCCCTGGAGGTGGAAATGGCAACCCACTCCAGTATTCTTGCCTGGGAAATCCCATGGACACAGAAGCCTGGGAGGGCTACAGTTGATGCCGTCGCAAAGAGGCAGACACAACTGAGCAACTGAACAACAGTCAACAGACAGTTGATGAAAGAAGACTCGGGAATGGCCAACAGCATGTGAAAAGATGCCTGACTCACTGAGGAGGTGCAGATCACACCCCCACCCCAACAAGACTCACACCCGCCCGCCAGAACCAGAACCCTTAAAGGGACCAACAAGGACAAGTGTGTCGCGGGCGTGGGGCAGTGGGACTCACACCTGCTGGTGGGAGCACAGGGTGGTGCTGGCATTTCTGCCGGGCGTTTTTGTTTGCTTGGCTATGCTGTACAGCTTGTGGGGTTTCCCGACCAGGGACTGGACCTGGGTGCCCAGCAGTGGAAGCGCAGAGTCCTGACCACTGGACCGCCAGGGAATTCCCTTGACTAAGTTGTCTATTTAAGCCACCTCCCGCCCGAAGCAACGGGACTGAAGATCAGTGAACTGGCCGTCACCAGACACAGAAGGTGAGCTGACGGCCCTGCACGCTGTGCTGGTCCGTGTGTCCAGAGCCGTCGTCCCACTGGGTGGTGGTCCGGGCTGTCTTGATCCACCCTCACAGCCAGGTGACGGCAGGTCCCCCAAGGGCTGTGCACTAGGGTGCGGTCGCTACCTCCCAAGGGAGATGGCAGGGAGGCAGCGCACTCGGGTCTCTCCTTCTCTCCACAGGGCAACTTCAGGAATACACTCAGCGTGTTCACCCCTACCCCAGGGCACCACAGTGGGCCAGGACCTTGCACGTGGGAGCTGGGTCCTCCTCACTGGGGCACTGCTCCACACAGGCCGCCCCAGCTGAAGCTGGGACCACCTCGCGGCCCAGAAACCCGGGATCCAGCCGCCGCTGCTGTTTTCCACCCGCTTTCCACTTTTTAGTTTCTTAAGAATTTGCATATGCTCCTAACCACAGAACGTAGCCATTCCACACCTAAGTAATCCCTCCGGAGAAAATGCCCGGATGTGCACACAAAGCCTTGTACGTGATTATTCATAGCAACTCTGTTTACAATAGCCCCAGTCAGGGGAAAAAACAAATTTCCATCAATAGACCAACAGGGAAATGAAATACGATATTATTCCTATGATAACATACTAGTCAGAAATAACAAGGAACAAACTACTGATACATGAAGAAAAAGGATGAATTTCAGCATCATTATGCTGAGTATATACCGCGTGGTTCCGTTTCTACAAAAATGTTAAATTGCAAACTAATCTATCATTACAAAAGCACAGAGGTCATTGCCAGGCAGCTTCACTAAAATTCAGGACTCCTGTTCATAAGAGTGGCGGCGAGGGATTTTCTGGGTCTGATGGGAATGTTCTGTCTTGACGGGAATGCAGTTTCACGGGTGTGTGTAACCACCAAAGCTGTTTGGACTGCGCCCTTTTATTGGATGCCTTTATTGTGTGTAAGTTACACAATATGATTGATTTAAAGGTCAGTAGCATAATATTTTAAATGGATAACCAACAAGGACCTATTGTATAGCACAGGGAACTCTGCTCAGAACTATGTGGCAGCCTGGATGGGAGGGGGGTTTGGGGGAGAACATGTGTATGTATGGCTGAGTCCCTTCTCTGTTCACCTGAAACTATGATAACATTGTTAATCCCCTATACCCCAGTACAAAATAGAAAGATCAAAAAAAGAAAAAGAAATAAAAGAGGCAAATCAGGGGAAAAAAGATCAAGAGCATAACAGCTGCTGACAAGGATACGGAGGAACTGTCACATCGGGCGTTGCAAGTGGGGATATCAAGACAAGCCGCAGCTGCAGAGGACAGTCTGGCAGGTCATCAGGACTTGAGCCTGGGGCCACCGGATGACCCTGCAACTGAGATACACCCCAGGCCAGTGGTCCTCAACCTTTGTGGCCCAGGGGCCAGTTTCCTGGAAGAGAGTTTTTCCACAGACAGGGGATGCGAAGTCTCTGTAAATCAACCTCAGTAGGTAGACAGGACACCAAGCTTTATATGGAAGAACCCAGCCTGATAAAGGGCCCCTGACATTAGTCTATAAATTCAATTCAACCCTAGTGAAAATTCTAGGAGGATCTTTTTTTCAGGAACTCAACAAACTCATTCAAAAAAATAAAGAGAATAAATATTCATGTTGATATAAAAAGAAGAGGCAAGCTCCCAGATATTAAGACAAAGTCAGAGTGATTAAGATAGGAGAAAAGGCTCAGATTAGAGACTTCAGGCAAAACGCACCAGTGGCGGGGGTTCATGCCCGGAAGGCAGTTCCTCAAAGCAGTGGAGGTGCAGGTCCGGGGGACCGGTGGTTTGGGAAACAGGACGCCGTGGATGAAGAGAAGGGAAGCAAGACCCCTAGTTTACATCACATGCAAGCTGGATACTAAACACGGTGTGTGGTGGAGGGAGCTATATAGACAGAAAAAAGGCAGTGATTGAGGGAGATGCCCAGACCCCACAGCAGGACCTTCACTGCGCGACGTGGGCAACGCGACTTCATCAGAGTCAAGGACCCCTCTCTACTCAGGAGACGAGCTAGCAGCTAACGGCAGCTGTCAGACGGAGGGAAGACAAGTCCAACACCCAAAGCGCCTTGGCTCAGGAAGGAGACCACGCGGAGGACCGCACACCAAGAAAAGCTGGAAACTAGCAGAAACAGGGGCCAGGACACAAGCACGAATTCTCATAGGGAGGCCGAGCGCCTGGTGGCTTGTGAAGCCAGAGCCGACCTTTGCGGGAACCGTAGAAAGTCACATTCAAACAGGAGGTTCACAGAATTAGAAAGGTGGACAATAACAAGTGCTGAGACAGAACCAGCGATAGTATTTTTTTTCTGTAATAAGCAAAAGTAAGTGACGCTCATTGAAGAAATGTAGAGAAGCGTGGAGAGGAGGCACAGCCCTGCTCCTCACGGGGCTTCCCTGGCTTGTGGCCGGCTTCACACTCAGCCCCTAGGGTGAGGCCCCCACTTGTCCTGCCAGCTGTTGCTCCCAGGCAGTCCTTGGTTTTTCCACTCTCTTTGGACAAACAAAGCAACTTTGGGGCTGTTTATTCTGCCCATTAATTTTTATTTATTTTCACACAGCTATATCCATTCTCATCAGGGCACCTCCAGCCACACCTGAGAATCTGGATAAACAGTCACTCCTGGCTTTGCTGGTTCCCCCCAGGACCCATTTAGCTCTGATCTGATAATCCCCACGAGGCCCAGGGCAGCCAACCAGCTCCCCCGGGAGAATTCACGTCCTCAGAGGGCAGGAGCCGTGCCCCAAGCTCAGGAGGCTGGCTCCTGCTCTGGCTTCTCAAACAGTTTGTCCCCCACTGTGGGCAAAATAGGAAAGGGGACTGGAGGCTGCTGCTGGCCTGGAGCCGGGGGCCAACCTGTCAGTGGTCCTCTGTTCCTGGTCACCTCCTCCAGGAAGCCTTCCTCACCTCAATTCAGCCAGCTCTGCTGGCCGTGTGCCTAAGTGCACTGGCCTGGCCTTCTTCCCAGGTGCGCTGGTGCCGTGAGTGGCTCTCCTGGGCTGGTGGGTACCGGACAGCCAGTTGCCCAGCTTATCTCATTCCCAGCTGCCCAGTGCTGCCCGGCCACCTCCCGCTGGGCCTCTGCCGACGCCTGGGCCCAGCCCCCCGGGGCAGTGCTGCCAGGATGTCCAGCTCTGTGGCCAGGCTTGCCTGTGGCTGTAGATGGCGCCGTCTGGTCCAGATCCTGGGGACCTTCCTGTGATGACTTCAGCAGAGAGAGGCACAGGCAGGCATGGGCAGCCTGGTGCTGTGGGTGGGGGCACGGAGAGTGGCAGGAGGCTGGGTGTCACCCGGTCCACATGTCCTGACCCCAAAGTGAGGGGCTGCTGCAGGGTCTCCGGCTGCTCCAGTGCCAGCGCCCACAGCATCTGCCGAAACTTCCTGCCCTGCAAGGTGCCTAGGGGTGACGGCAGGTGAGCAGGGCCACCTTAACTCTCTGACCCCCAACCCCACCACAGTCTGGGGTCCTGGGGTGTTCACTGGGGGCAGCGGATGGGCAGGGTTTGGGAGCAGCCCTGGCTAGAGTCAGAGGTCAGGCTCAGACCCCGAAGGGCCTATCCCAGGGTCAGGCTCGGGGGCCTTCTCCCCCCAGGTGTCTCAACCCCAGTGTGGGCAAAGAGGGGCCTTGCGCACCTTTACATGCACACACATCTGTACCCCAGAGTCTGTGCAAACTCCCAGCTGTGGAGGGAAAGGACCTGGGAAGCCACCTGTCTCCAGCTCAGCACCTGCTCGGAAGGAACCTGAGGCTGGGGTTGGGGGGGGGCAGGCAGGGCGAGAACGGGAGAGGCAAGGGGAAGGCAACTTGAGCAGACAGGCAGGGGCCCGGTGTCAGGGTGGGGCCAGGTGTCACGGTGGAGTCCAGGTGTCAGGGTGGGATAAGGCCAGGCTGATGGGCAGTGCCCACCCTGGCCTGGGGCCTGGGCACACTTGTGCTGGCCCGGCTGGCCACCAGCCCCAGGGCCTCAGGTGCCATCATCACCCGGAAGCTGGATGAGGACCAGGCCTTGGACCAGCTCTTCCTGGAACTCTGAGGGTGGGCCTTGGGACTGGCACCTGGCCTTGGCACGGCTGGTGTCCTGGGCACCCAGGGGTGGCGTGCCGAGCCCCTCCCACTCTGCCCTCAGGCTGGGGCTCGTCCCACACCAATCAGGCAGGGGGGTTGACAGATGGAAGTCAGGAGGGTCACACTGGAAGGAGGGGTCAGACCAGCAGGAGAGGCACAGGGATGATGCCCCTGAGGCTCACCTGGCGCTCTGGCCACCAGCACACCAGAGGGGGACAGGATGCTGCCAGGATGTCCGGCTCTGTGGCCAGGCTTGCCTGTGGCTGTAGATGGCGCCGTCTGGTCCAGATCCTGGGGATCTGGGGGGCAGCATCCTGCTCGTGAACCTTGACCCCGGGCAGTCTGGGTGGGCAGTCCAGCTCCACCCTGACTGTCACGTTCTTGGGGCCAGGCTGGTGGAGCAGCTACGGATCCCCCATGCCCCCGTCCAGAGTCCTGCTGTGAGGGCCAAGGGGAGGGGAGCAAGGGGGATGAGGAGGGTGCTGAGAGGCTGGGGCCCGACGACAGGGACTGAGGGGGCCACCGGTCCCATGACACTTGCAGGGGCTGCCTCTCTGGAAATCAAGCCCCCAAGACCTGCGGTTGAGCCTGCGGCTCTGCAGGCTGTGGGCACCTCAGGGAGTGAGGCCTGGGTGGGGACCCCTGCCCCACCCAGCAGCCTCGTGGCCCTGCTGCCAGGCACATGCCACCTCGGAGGCTCCAGGTGCCCCCTGACGACCTGTGGGCTGAATACAAAGTGTGGGTGAGAGGCACCAAAGTGTGGGCTGGCCTTGACACTCTGACAAGGTGGCCGGAGCGACAGCACCAGCAACCAGCTGCAAACCTGCCATCAGGGTAGGCCGAGACAACGCTTTAGCGGATGCCCTGGAGAGTCAGACCCCCTCAACCCAGCTGTGACCAGCGCTCGCCCTCGGAGTGACAGACCAGGTGCCCGGCCGCCATCCTCGCAGGCCTGAAGCCCCGAGGCTCCATGACGGAGGCGGGCCCTGTGCCCAGCACCCCGCAGCCGGTGGGGGTCTACCCCCTCAGCCTCCCCCGCCCGCACTGCTTGGCCCACTGTCCCGAGAGGCGGCCTCCTGGGCTAGGGCGGGGCCAGCCTCCCATGCGTGCGGGCCCTCCCGAGGTCTGGAGTGTGACCACCGCACACCGTGAGGGCCTCTCTGGGACCAACTCTTTCTGCTGCTTCCTGCAGCCCCCCGGCCCCGGGCAGCAGCGAGGGGGACCCGAAGGGCTGCTGGGCTCTCCCGAAGCCCTCTCTTCTCCAGCCCTGGCCCTGGCTACAGAGTGGGTCACACAGGCCTCTCATTAGGTGCTAATTGCCACGGGTGCCGGGCCCCCCAGGGCCGTTGCTGGGATCACACCTGTTGACAAGCCGGGTTGGCCCCGGCGGGAAGGCGCGCGGCTTTGATGATGCCGCTAATGATGTGTTCTTGGCCCACAGTGATTCCCTTCCACTAATAACGCCCTGCACAGCCCGGGGCTGCAGGTCTCACTTCGCAGAGCCCGGAGGGCTTGGATGGGGACGCCTCAAGCCACGTTTCCTACAAAGGTCGATTCCTCTCTGGGGTTCTAGACTAAGAGGCACAGGGACCCAGCCCATGTGGGCTCCCCACACCCAGCGCTCAAAGTTTGGAGCTGCTCAGAGGGCAGCGGGAGGGTCTGTACGGACTGGCCCGGAGGCCGCGCCCCCATGCCCACCGAGTCAGGGCTGGGGGAGCACCTGGGACCAACAGAGACCAGCTGACCTGCCCAGAGCCCCCAAGGGTGAAGACTCTCACCTTGTAAGGAGACCCTAGCAGGGTGCCTGTACTAACAGCACAGTCCCCGGTTTATGAAAAGGAAGAGGAGGGCTTGGAAGGCAAGAGCCCCGTGGCTGGGTACGAGGCTGGCCTGGCACCGGGACGGTTGCCTGGGGCAGGCCCTGGGACACGAGGCCCTGCAGCCACGTGGGCAAGGCCTGCAGCCCCGCAGTCTCCCCATTCCTCTCACTCGGTGGCTCCCGGCCCCAAGCTTAATACGGAGCACCTTTCGGCAGGTGGCCCTGCCAAGCTGGGGCAGCAGCAGTAAGCCCCTGCCCCTGGCCCAAGTCACCCCCAGCCCAACCCCCATGGGGGCATCTGGGGGGGTCCCGTGGACCACAGAGACCTTGACTGCGTGGGCTGCACCCTCGAGGCATATCCCTGCTCCTACACCCCAGCCACGTGGAACCCCACTTCTGTCCAGCTTCTTGGGGGGTATTGACCCACACCACCATAACATAGAGAACATGTTTCAGAATCACGTTTCAGAACATTTTTAATTTATTTTGGGAAAGACAAACTACCTTTTACTTGTCCCCACCGGGGTCATTGTATTCCCACTGCACACAGACTGTCTGCCTGGCAAAGACAGCTGCTGGCCCAGCCCAGGGCTGGTGGTCCTCGGCACCAAGGCCCGTGTCCCCTCTGTCTGCCTGTGTCCCCTGTGCCTGCCTGTCCCCTGCCTGTCTGCCGGCCCCTAGAGGAGGGGGCTACAGCCAGGTGAGCCACACCCCATCATGCAGCCCTCCGCTGAACCCCCCGCCCCCGATTCCCATGAAAACATGGACATGTGGCCTGCGGTGGACTGAATGGTGCTTTCCTGCAGAACCTGTGGACGTGGCCTTATTTGGAAAAAGAGCCTTTGTAGACATAATTAAGTCAAGGCTCTTGAAAGGAGCTCATCCTGGATTAGGGCCCCGAACCCAGGGATCCTTACAGGATCAGAGAAGGGGGGAGACACAGGAGCCATGTGACAATGGGGACAGAGGCTGGAGGGACGCAACCCACGCCCGGGAGGCATGGACACCCAGAGGCTAGAGGGTGGAACGGATCCCCCTGGAGCCGTTAGCGGGGCCCAGGCCTACCAACACGTTGATTTCAGACTTCGGGCCCCCAGACCACGAGAGAAAACTCTTCTGCGGTTTTAAGCCTCCCAGCTGTGGTTTTGTCCCCACAGCCACACGGTTCCGACTCCTCACAGGGTGAAACTGAGTCCACGGGCAGGAGGGCTCAGTAGATCCACATGCCTTGGTAGAAACCCCTCCTGCTCCTGTCCAACCACCAGATGCCTGATGGTCAGGTTTGGACAAAGCAGGTCTTGTGGGTGTGGCCAGAGCAGAGGACGAGCTCTGCGCCAGCTCGGGTTCAGGGACAGGGGTGCCCACACACAGCCAGAGCATCAGAGAAGGTGCTCAGGCCTACCAACCTGGCCTCAAAAGCCTCAGCCCCTCCCAGTGTCCTCATCTGGCCCTCGCAGTCCCCCACGTGTGTAAACACTGGCATTGCACATGGGAAGCGCAAGGTGAACGCCCGATAATGATGATGATGATGAAATAATTTGCAAAATGTGAGAGCACACACACCGGAGGCAAGATGTATTGTTGGCGCAATAGCCCAGGGGCTCTAGGGACATGGCTGTGAGTTAATAAAATACCCCAAGGGGCTGAAAAGTCCCTGCTCTTGGCTCTACACAGAGCAGGCAGGAAGAAGACCTGCCCTCATCGTATGTATGTGTGTGTATGCATGTGTCAGAGAGAGAGAGGTCAGAAACCCCTGTTCAGCTTTTTTAACCAGAAGCTGGCTCTGGCACTCCCCCAGGCCCTCCTACAGGGGTAGAGCAGGGTGTGCTTACTTCCTGGGCCTCTGGGGGACTCTTGGGGTAGCCAGCTTGAGCGGCAGCCTCCAGCCCCATTTTAAAAAATAGCTTTAAAGAGATATAAATACACATACGATTTGTAGTGTGTGATTCAATGGTTTTTAACATAATACACTATTAATTTTAAAATTGTGTTAAAACATACATAACAGGACCTACAGGGGTAGAGCAGGGTGTGCTTACTTCCTGGGCCTCTGGGGGCCTCTTGGGGTAGCCAGCTTGAGCGGCAGCCTCCAGCCCCATTTTAAAAAATAGCTTTAAAGAGATATAAATACACATACCATGCAATTCACCGATTTGTAGTGTGTGATTCAATGGTTTTTAACATAATACACTATTAATTTTAAAATTGTGTTAAAACATACATAACAGGTCTTCCCTGGAGAAGGCAATGGCACCCCACTCCGGTACTCTTGCCTGGAAAATTCCATGGACAGAGGAGCCTGGTAGGCTGCAGTCCATGGGGTTGCGAAGAGTCGGACACGACTGAGCGACTTCACTTTGACTTTTCACTTTCATGCATTGGAGAAGGAAATGGCAACCCACTCCAGTATTCTTGCCTGGAGAATCCCAGGGACGGGGGAGCCTGGTGGGCTGCCGTCTATGGGGTCACACAGAGTCGGACACGACTGAAGCGACTTAGCAGCAGCAGCAGCAGCAACAACAGGTCTTCCCTGGTAGCTCAGTGGTAAAGAACCCACTTGCCAATGTGTGAGATGTGGGTTTGATGCCTGGGTTGGGAAGATTCCCTGGAGTAAAAAATGGCAACCCACTCCAATAATCTTGGCTGGAAAATTCCACAGACAGAGGAGCCTGTCTGTGGGCTACAGTGGGGCTACAGGTGGGCTACAGTCTGTGGGGTCTCAAAGAATCAGATACGACTGAGCACGCACACAATAGTGAGACTGTCAAGATTTC
Organism: Cephalophus harveyi; assembly: GCA_006410635.1. Taxonomy (NCBI): domain Eukaryota; kingdom Metazoa; phylum Chordata; class Mammalia; order Artiodactyla; family Bovidae; genus Cephalophus; species Cephalophus harveyi. The sequence goes on from SJYT01068732.1 coordinate 485,136, forward strand.
AGGCGCCGTACTCCAGACCTTAGTCAGATATTGCCAGGACATGGAGGGGATGCCAGGGCCTGGAAGCCCACCGTACAGCTCCTTGGGAAAACCCCTCTTTATGCTGAGAAGGAACTCCCATCCTGGGAGCCAAGAGGAGCAGCTGCAGGGGCTGGAGAAGGTCACGCCAGCTTGCGGGCCGCAGCCCCCTGGACTCCACACTTAATCCACAGGCAGGTGAAGAGTCAGCACGTAGTGCCCACGTCAGGACAAGAACACCAAGAGCGGAGGCCACGATGGGCTCCCAAAACGTGAGATCATGCCCAGAGGATAGTCTGGGGCTGACCCTGCCAGGGTACTTTCAGGGCTGGGCCCAAGTCAGGCTCAAGGATGCACCACATTTGACTACTGGAGTTTTCTGGAAAGCCGCCATAGGAAGTGGTCATTAAATGTATATGACGGAAACGTCCTTGGTGGTCCAGTGGTTGAGAATCTACCTTCCCACGCAGCGGACATAGCTTCGATCCCTGGTGGGGGACTAACATGCCACATGCCACGGGGCAGCTAAGCCCAAGCCGCAGCTGCCGCCCCTGCGCTCCAGAGCCGGGGTTCTGCAAGAAGGGACGCCCCGAGCGCCGGAACAGAGACCCAGCGCAGCCAAAATGAAAATAATAATAATAATAAAGACTTAAAAAATGTATATGACCACTCAAGAATTGAGTCCAGCCAGCAGCGTTCTATCCGCTTTCCACAGAGAAAAGGGCTTTTCTCAGGCTGGTCTCCGGAAAAACCGGGGGCGGGCTTGCCAATGCAGGGGACGCTGGTTCGGTCCTCTGGTGGGGAAGATCCCCTGGAGGAGGAACTGGCAACCCACTCCAGTGTTCTTGCCTGGGAAACACCATGGACAGAGCAGCCTTGGGGTCGCAAAGGCGTCGGACACGACCACGTAATTGAGCACACACTCTCCCAGAGCCGCGGGGTCCTGCACCGGCCGGCCGCCTGGGGGGAGCCGCTCCGCACCCCTGCTCCCATTCCCTTCTCACTCCAACCGAAGCTGGCCGCCTCTGCGCGTCCGGCGCCCTTCTGGGTTCTTGGGCTGGTCCAGAACCAAGAACAGCGCCTCCGCGGCTTCTCTCCGGGGCTGAGACCGGGGGAGGCGAGCCCGACGCCCTGAGGGAGTCACGGCCCCTTCCCCGCGGCCCTCGCCGGCTTGCAGGCGGCGCGGGGTGCGGGGTGCCCGGCTCGCCAGCAGGGGACGCGCACTCCTGGGAGCCCGGCCGCGGAGCCAGCTGCGCATGCGCACGCGGCGCTTACCGGCAGTGTGGCGGAACTGTCTCGCTGTTTCGCGGCGTTTGGCTACGCCGTCTGCGCCGGGGCTCGCGGCAGTGTGGCGCCATGGCGTCGCCCTTCAGCGGGGCCCTTCAGCTGACGGACTTGGACGACTTCATCGCGCCGTCTCAGGTGGGCGGGCCGGGCGGCTGCTTCTAGCGAGGAGTCCTTCTTAGCCGCGGTCTCCCCCGCCACCCCGAGAGAGGGGCTCGGAATCGGGGGGCCTGCTGGGTCGCACAGCCCCGCGGTTTCCGTGTCCCCTTCCCGGGCGGCCACGACAACCAGAGTGACCCAGCTCGGGGCCGGGAGGCCCCGCCGAACTTCCCTGGCCGGCTCCTCGCCCCGCCGCGAGGGCAAGGGGGGGCGTTCCGCTGCGGTCAGCGCGGCGGTCGGCGTAGGTGTCGCCCCCGCGGGAGGAGACAGAGCGTGTCCCCAAGGGGACAGGCCAGCCGCACGTGAGGGCCGCCGGCCGCCTCCCCTGCTGCCCCGCTTATCGGTTGCCGGCAGCCGCGCGGGCCCAGGGCTCGGCCGAGGCGTGCCGGGAGGGGAGCGAGGGGCCGGAAAGACCTCCTGCCAAGGCTTTCCGAGGCTGCTCGCTGGGAACGCGACGGCCAGCGAGCTTCCTCTCCGGCGGAGAGGAATTGGGGAGAAAGGAATCTTTTTCCAGGAACTGGGCGGGGCAGAGCTTTTCTGCCGACCCTCGGCCTCCAATGAAACACCGGCCCTCCGTGCGGTGCCCCACCCGTCATTTACTGGCGGTGTCCGCGGACAGGTTAGGTTGGCCACACCGCCTGCACCTGCATCAGGTCAGCGACCTCGATGCGGGCAGTGTGTGAACGCGCGCGAGTAGGGTAAACACCCACAGCGCCAAGACCGCTTCTGCGGTGGGAAGGCCGGAATCAGGGCAGAGTTTTCGTCCCAGGCGGTGCCGCCGCTGTGCGCTCAGGCGCCCTTCGGGTCTTTTACGGGTAGGACTGCATCAAGCCCATGAAGGTGGATAGGAGGCCGGGAAGCGGCGTGGCCAAGATCCACATCGAAGATGACGGGAGTTACTTCCAAGTCAGTCAGGTAAGTTCCAGCCCAGCTGACCTGTCCAGTGACCCGTGCACTGACCATGGCACCTTCCACGTGTCACCGGCCCTTTTTCAGGTGTGCACTGCAGAGGGCTCTTTGCAGAGGTAGCAGTTCTGGCATCCCTCTTCTCTCGAGTTCTAATTGTGTAACATTTTCTAGTCCAGACCACTTGTTCTTAGTGAAAGCTACTTCCTGTGTAATTGAGCAATACCAAGACCCTGGTCCCACGGCGTTAAACTTGACATCCCGACTGTCTGCCATTTGGATCCTCGAGAACACCCATGCTGTCCCGAGGACTGCAGGCACCACTGGGCACACCGGCCCGGGGGTCCCTCCCAGCAGGCGAGGAGCCCCAGGATGACTCGCTGCGGGGCCAGACAGCGGGAGCCAGCGATTCCGGGGAAGGAATCGCTGTTTACTCAGCCCTGGAGGGCGACCTGGCAGCCCAGCTGGGGTTCCACCTGAGCCCAGCAAGCACGGGAGACAGGGTCCTTCATGGGGCCAGGGGCCCTGCTCCAGGGCAGCAGGGGTTGACCTGGAGGGAAGGCCGAAGCACATCAGTCCCTGCTGGCCTCGAGGTTGGCCGGGCCGGGAAAGCACCCAGAGCTCAGACTGCCGCTGCAGTGCAACGCGGGCCTCGCGAGTGGGCTGGGAGGGGGTCCCGGCTAGTCAGCCCCCCGTCATACTTTGGGCCCCTGAAACTTTCCCGGCCCTGACTCAGACCTGTGTGTGCAGAGGAAATGAGGGCCTGCTGGGCCCGTTTGTGGCTCAGAGCTGCCCAGCCACCGACCTGGAGGCCAGTGTGAACACCCCAGTCCTCGACTGCCTGGCGGCGTAACTGCCCCTTGCATGTCTCGCCCAGTCTTCTCTGTGCAGGTGTTGGGGGACACAGGCTCCCACCATCTCCTCCTCCCTGTCCCTCTGTCCTTTCTTCTTTCATCTTCGCCCTTGCCTTTCTCTTCCTTCTCCTTTCAGAGCCTGGCCTTGAGTATTTTCTTGTCCCCACAGCACTTTCCTGTGCCCGTAGGCACAGTCTGGGGACCAGTGACGAGTCGGCTGCATCTTTGCACATTTAATGTCCATGTCCCGCCCCTGGCGGGCAGCAAGGCTCTTTAATACAGTACGCCAGCCGCGTTTGTACCCGAGTTAGGATTTGGTGCCTCTAGGAAAGTTTAGAACATATGTATGTATTTCTGTCCTAAATATTTAATTTCTAAAAATTTACGGCACATACAGCCAGCCAACTGCCACGCTGCTTGTCAGCGCTGTGAGCCACAGAATGAAGCTCTCCCATGGGTCCCGTCATCCTGAGCGCTGTGTCCTTGTGTGGAAGGGCCCTTGGGGTACTGGGTTCTCATGCTTCTAGGATGGAGGGATGAAGAAGCTGGAGAAGGCCAAGATCTCGCTGGACGACTGCCTGGCGTGCAGTGGCTGTGTCACCTCAGCGGAGACTGTGCTTATTACTCAGCAGAGCCACGAGGAGCTGCGGAAGGTTCTAGGTGCCAATAAGGTGAGCAGTGGGCCGTCTTCAGATGCCACTCTCACCCAGCGTCCCTCACTAGTGTCATCGGGGCAGCTCATCTCCTGGTGCTACTTCTCCTGGGGACTCCTGGCGTTGAAGTGTTAACCCTAAACTTCGAGTTCTGTGTGTTTGCAAAATTGATACGCCCTGATGTGGTCAGGCTGTAAACCACACAGAGTGAGCTGTGGGTCCTGTGCTTTGCAGACAGCAGCACCTGATCAGCAGAAGCTGGTTGTCATCTCGGTCTCACCACAGTCCAGAGCGTCGCTGGCTGTGAGGTTTCAGCTGAATCCTACGGATACTGCCAGGAAATTAACAGCATTCTTTAAAAAAATAGGTAGGTGCTGAACCTTGGCAAGCTCCTGCGTGGACATGGGGCTGAGGTGACACCCGGCTGTCACTGGACTTAGTGTATCAGAAGCTCTGTTGGAGGTTGACTCAGCTTGAGGTTCTGTTGTGATGATTGAGAGCAGAGCCTTTTAATAAAAAAAAACCTCAATTTTGATACTGCACATCCCCGAGCCTGGAGTTCACCTACTCTTTACTTCGTTTTTAAACTATCACCACTAAGGCACAGTTCTCAGGCCTGAGTTTGGCTCCTGATCAGCCCCTGCACGCCAGGGGCAGGCCTGGGAGGGCATAGGGGGCTCAGTGCAGGTGGCCGTGCCAGCGTGTGCGGGGTGGCGCCTGCAGGGCCCGAGCTCAGAGGCAGGGCGCCGGGTATCCACCACCCGCACGTCCTGTGACGCCTGCCTACCCCGGGCGCAGCCGTCCTTCCAGGGGTGAGGTGGGTGCTCCCTCATAGGTGCACACTACGTGTTCGACACTGCCTTCTCGAGGAACTTCAGCCTCCTCGAGAGCCAGCGGGAGTTCGTGCGGCGGTTCCGAGGACAGGCCGACCCCGAGCAGGCCCTGCCCGTGCTGACTTCCGCCTGCCCAGGTGTGCGCCCGTGGCCAGTAGCTGGACGTGGTGAGGAGGGTGGGGGCTCTTTGGCAGGAGACGCCTCAGTTCCTGAGGGGTGATCATGGGGGTGCTAGAGACGCATGTCGGCAAGAGCAGAGCTCCTTAATGGGACTCTAACCCCTTGCATGAGTCGGGCCACTCCCCGAAGTCACCTCACTGCCCCTCTCACGCCCCGCGTTGGCCTCAGGCTGGATCTGCTACGCCGAGAAGACCCACGGGCGCACCCTCCTCCCCCACATCAGCACGGCGCGGTCCCCGCAGCAGGTCATGGGCTCCCTGGTCAAGGATTTCTTCGCCCAGCAGCAGGTAACGGGGACCCAGAGTGAGCCCCCCTGTGGCGCCCCCCACCAGCCCCGCACCACCACCTCACTGCCACGCCCTGCGCACAGCGTCTGACCCCCGACAAGGTCTACCATGCAACAGTAATGCCCTGCTACGACAAAAAGCTGGAAGCCTCCAGACCCGACTTCTTCAGCCAGGAGCACCAGACACGTGACGTGGACTGTGTCATCACCACAGGTGCGAGGCCAGGCCAGCCGGTGCTGTGACCGGGAGCCCTGCATCTGTAAAGGCCTCTGTTGCTCTTGAGGCTCAGCTGAAGCACGTCTGTGCTGTGGTCTCCTGCAGGTGAAGTCTTCAAGCTGCTGGAAGAAGAAGGGGTCTCACTGTCGGAGCTGGAGCCGGCTCCTCTGGACAGTCTGTACGTTATCACTGGCCGTGTCGGAGGGGCTGTAAGCTCACCCAGCACCGGGTGCTCTCCACCGGGGGGTCCCAAGGGTCCAGATGGGCGGCAGGAGGGGCCGTGGCCCTCGACGCAGGCACTGGCCTCCTCCCTTTTCTCTGGCCTGGCCTCCCTCGGCCCCTCGTGTGTTTCAGTGTCCAAGATACTTGAGCTCCCGACAGCTGGCTGGTGGTTGTCAGAGCTGACCCTGACTTTACACAGGTCTGAGCTCCCCGGGACAGGTGGTACGACAGAGGGGACAGTCCTTTGCCGCACAAGCCTTCTCCCGACACACCTTCAAAGCCTTGGGCTCTATGACTCATCTTCAACTTAGAAAGCAAACGCTCTCAAACCTGAGACAGAGGTTGCTCACAGGCCTCAGTGGGCAGCGGCCCTACCACCACCTGAGGCCTGGCCTCTTCCCCAGGTGCAGCAGTGCCTCTGCCCAGGAGCCCACCAGCCATCAGGGCGGGGGCTCAGGGGGCTACCTGGAGCACGTGTTCCGGCATGCAGCCCAGGAGCTCTTCGGGATCCATGTCACTGAGGTCACCTACAGACCCCTGAGGTCAGTGGGGAGGGCTGTAGCTGGGCCCTGTGCTCTAGCTCAGGTGACGGGACCAGCACTCCTGAGCCCTGGGTCTCCTCATGGTAGAGCTCAGCGTCCCCTACCCACAGCACTGGGGTGCACGGGGGCGGTACGGAGCTCCTGGCACACACTGTGTCCTGATGGGAGCCCCCACTCCAGGGAGGGTGGGCTGGGGCTCATCTGACCGTGGGAAGGCGGGGTTCCCATTCTACAGACCAGGAACCTGAGGCTGGGGCTACCTGCCCCACTGGTGGGAAGGAGCTTCTTCCCCTCCCCCTCACTGCCCTCACCGGGAGTGAGCCTGGTATGCTGTGTGGACAGCCAGGTCTGTGCCCTCAGGAACAAGGACCTCCAGGAGGTGATTCTGGAGAGGGAGGGCCAAGTCCTGCTGCACTTTGCCGCAGCCTACGGCTTCCGCAACATCCAGAATCTGGTGCAGAAGCTCAAGCGCGGGCGCTGCCCGTACCACTACGTGGAGGTCATGGCCTGCCCAGCAGGTAGCTATGGGCAGGGGGCCCCCGGGACCCTGCGTGCCGGCCGGCACCCTCCATGACCACACCTGCCCCCCTCTGCCACAGGGTGCCTCAACGGAGGGGGACAGCTCAAGGCCCCCGACACGCCCAGCAAGGAGCTCCTGCAGCAGGTTGAGAGGCTATATGGCCTAGTCAGGACAGAAGCACCGGAAGATGCGCCCGGGGTCCAGGAGCTGTACGAGCGCTGGCTGCAGGGCGCAGGCTCGGAGCGGGCTGGCCGCCTGCTGCACACCAGCTACCACGCGGTGGAGAAGGCTGGCTCTGGACTCAGTATCAGGTGGTAGAGGCCTCACGGGTCCAGCCGGTCCACTGCCACCAACACCAGGACTCCTGAGAAGGTGGGGGGTCTCCAGCAGTGCAGTTGCCCGAGACCCTGAAGGGCACCCCAAAATGCTGCAGGGACACTGGGACCCTTGGAGCAATGGAACTCGGGATCACTCTCACCTGGACTCCTCCTTCGGGGCTGCAGGCTCTACCAGCTGCTGGCCCTCTCCATGGTCCTGAGCCCTGAGAGGCCCGGGCTCCCCCTGGGTGTGGGGTCTCAGCTCGTCCCATGGGAGGGCTCCTCACCCTCCATCTCTAGAGTCCCCCCAAACTCCTGTGGGGCGGTGGTGACAGGCTGGACCTGCCTGGCTGGTGAGGTCACAGCAGAGCCTGGGCGACCTGCCACACTGGGCAGCTGAGGACACTGGCCGGACACAGGCAGCCGGCCCGTGACCCCACCTGGGGTGGGGTGCCCCTCCACCGAGACCAGGTATCGACAGAACTGTGATGCCTGGGGCTGGAGAACCTGCCTCCCGGGGGCTGAGTCCTGTGTTCACAGCTGGATCCCCACTGGCTAGGGCTGGGGCGGGACAGACTGAGTCAGCCCCCCAGGCACATGCCTGAGAAACTCATCTCTAGTAAAAACAGCTTCTTTTTGAGAGTGTCTGTTTGCTCAAGAAAAAGGCCTTTCAAAGCTTTATTTGAAGTTCAGGAGCCCCATGCACCCCACTGTACTGTGCACAAACACCCCTGTCTCACTGTGGCCCAGAGTGGGGCAGGGTGTCCAGCCCCAGAAGTGCCAGAGCGCCCACCCTCCGGGGCTGGGCAGGACTGAGGATGGCTGGGCCCTCCTGTGGGTTGAGGGAGAAGGGCCACGTGGCCTGGCCCATGTAGAGCTCACTTCTGCCGGGGTGTGCTCAGGAGCCCCCACTGCAGCGCGAGGAGAGCCCGCGCCTGTGGCTGCAGCGGCTCAGCTACCCTCTCGAAGCTCGCTCGTTCCCTGCAGAGCACATCCAGGACGTCGGCTGGGGCCACCTTCCCCGTGAACTCACGCACAGACTCCTCTCTGTGGGGAGAGGGGGCACCATGGGGCTCAAAGGGACCCACGGGGTGAACCAGACATGGTGGTAGAGACAGCCCAGCGACCGGCCCCCTGCCACCTGGTATCCAAATAATTGCAGGGGAGACCCAGAGAACAAGTCGGCCCCGTGCCAGCCTGTTGTACAGCGAGGCCCCTGGCGAGGACACAGGCCCCCAAGACCCATTGGCTCAGGCCCTGCCCCATGCTCCCCAGCCCCCCTCACCCACACAGGAGGGCACAGCACGCTGGCCAGTACTCACGCCACCCTCAGGAAGGGGTTGTAAAGGAGTTCCTCGCCCAGGGTTGCGGGCACTGTGGGCACATCATCCTCATCTCTCTGCTGGAACAAGCACAGGCCCCAGTCACCGCCTTGTCTGGCAGTCCCAGGCAGCTTGGTTCCGTCACCCACAGCCTGGGGGTTTGAGCCTAGGCCCTGAAGGTGGGCACTTGAGGGCCAGACTACAGGTGGCCCAGAGCCTAGAATGGGTGAATGCCCAACCAAGCCAGGCCTGGTCACCCAGGCCAGAAGTCATGGCTGACACCCCACCCACACACACACACACGCAGTGCTGTCCTGGCCCCAGCCCACCCCACCGTCCAACCTTGCCACCGAGAGTGGAGGAGCGGCCACACCTTGGCCCACGACAGCTTGGCCTTCACGTGGTCGTTGTAAGGCTCCACTTTCTGTGCAAACTCGAGGTTGCCCAGTGTGTGCTCGTGACCACAGAACACCTTCTGGAGAGACGAGGTGCTTGGGTGCACAGCACTTCCATGGGCAGAGATGCTCCCCACCCCCTCGCCAGTCCACTTCTTGCCATGGCTGGCAAGAAGGCAGTCATCCTGAACCCTGGCGTAGGCAGGTGCAGTGCGTGCAGCTTATATGGGAAGCCGGGCCCCCACAGCCATGAGAGGGCAAGGGGCAGGCTGCTCACTGTCTCGGGGGGCAGGGTGCCCAAAGTCTCCACCAAGCTCTGGTACATCTGCTGAGCTGTGCCCTCCAGGCATGAGCCGCAGCCGGCCACGGACAGTGCATCCCCTGGGGAGTTGGGTGGGTCAGAGAGAATGGAATGGGGCATGGGGAGGTGGGGCAGGTGGGTACAGGGCAGCCAGTACCCGAGAACACAGCGGGAGGGTCCGGACACTCCTCTTCCCACAGGAAGTAGCTCATGTGGCCCAAGGTGTGGCCGGGCGTCAGGAGGCAGCGCACGTGGATAGCCCCAAACTGTGGCAGAGGAGCAGGTGAGGATGTTGGGCCCAGGCTCTCTCCCTGTCCCTCCCAGGCACGCGCTCACCCGCAGCTCCTCGCCATGTGCCAGCCTGCGCGTCAGTGCACAGATACGCTCGTCTGCACCCAACACCACCAGACCAGGCAGCAGCCTTGCCAGTTCCGCGTTGCCACGAGCGTGGTCCCTGAGAATGGGTGACAGTGGAATCACGTGGGGTTGGGGCTGGGTTGGGGCTGCCCCAGCCCTGCCCCTACGGCACTCACCAGTGGTGATGGGTTGTCAGCACAGTGGTCAGTGATACCCCCTCCCGGCCCACGATCTCCAGCAGCTGAAATGGATGGGAGTTAGGGACATGCAGATGGCCCAGGTGGCTGCCTGCATTGGGGCACCAGGCCTGGGTGCACAGTGCCCCAGGCACGTGATGGTGCTAGGGGCAGCGGAGACCCAGCAGACAATTAGTGAGCACCCACTGCGTACAAAATGGGAACCAGATGAAAAAGTTCAGAGATGGCTCTAACCTCAGAGGAGAACCAAATCAAGAAACCCTAAACTCCAAATAACCAGAGACCAGAAAATAGGGGAGGTCTGCCCCCAGCCGTGTTGTCCAGAGCCTCTACTGGCGGCCTAAGGTGCCTGGGCCCACAGCAGTGCTCCCACTGCCTCAAACCTGCCCTCACCCTTTTGGGCACGGCCACGTCCACGGCCACAGCTTCCCGCGTGCGCTCCTCGATGACCAGGTACATGTAGTTGTCCTCAAGCACAGGGATGACTTTGACCTTCATGGCCGCAGAGCTCAGCTACACCACAACTCCTGAGCCCCTTCCTCAGCGTGGGGCTGCCCTCTCCAGACCCTAGGCAGGGCTGTGTGCGGGAGGGGTCAGTTCCACACACACGCGCTGGGGGCCAGAAAGGAGTCTCGCTGGCTGCTGCCGGACTGTCCCGAGGCCCGTTTGGAAGGCCAAGCACCAGGCTCCAGATGACCTGCGGCTGCGAGGACCAGTCCCTCGTCGAGACAACTCCCGCCGCAGGCTCCGCCCCCACGCCAGAAGCCCCGCCTATACAACCACGCCCCCGTCCGGTCCCGCCTCTAGTAGGACCGCTGCCCGAGTAAACCCCGCCTGCTTTCCAGGCCCCGCCCCCCCGCGCCCTCCCGGCGCAGTGCGACCCCGGGCCCACCCCTCTCCGGGCCCACCCCTCCCCGGACCCCGCCCCTCTGCGGATCCCGCCCTCAGCGCCGCTCCGCAGGCCCCCGCCCCAGACCCCCTCCCGAGCCGGCCATCCCCTTCCCGAAGGTCTGCTTACCTCCGTGGGCTGGGCCAGCCGGTCGCGCGGACTCCCTGAAGGACAGGCGGACAGAGGCAGGCCTTGGGCGCCAATCCCGGAGCCTGGACGGAGCGCGCCACTCACGCCGCCGCCAACCGTCCGGGCCCAAGGGACCCGCCCGCGGGGCCGGCCCGGAGCCTGCGCGCCGCGGGACCCGAGCCCGGCGCAGGAAGCACGCGTGCGCGGAGGGAGCGCGCGCACTCGTCTGGCCAGTCGCGTCCGGAGCTCTGGCGCCTACTCCGCGAAGCCTTCCTGGCACCGTGCTGAGCCAGTCTTCCTGAGTCGCCCGGCCCCGGGTTGGGACGTCTTCGGTCGGGCTGGGAGTGTAGGGAGGCTCCCGTTTGTTCGGTTGCTCGTCCCGGCGCCCAGCCTGGGGGCCTAATGAGTGTGGAACCCACATGATAAGGCAAAGCGCGCTGCCTGAGAATAACAGTAACAGGGGTTGCCGCTCGGGTCCCTGTGCTGTCCCACACCTCCCCAGCCTGGGCCTTCTGCGCACTTCCTGTTCCATCCTCGCCCCTGAGACATGCCAGGATGGTCGTCTGAATTTCCCAGATGATAAAAAGGAAGCCGGAAAGGTGTCACCAACCACTGAACTGTCCTGCTTGCCCTCGTGGGCGGGGCACCGAGAGTCTCCTGGGAACGATAGAGGCCTTGGCAACACAAGCCACGGTGTTGCAGCAACAGGCCAGTAGTCGAGGCGACACTGGGCTTGGGGCAGCCTGCAGTCCCTTCTGTGTATGGAGCATGTGGCAGCCCCAGAGCCCCCTCCTCGAGCCACTGAGAATGTGAGTCCTCCCAGGACACTGCTGCTTCTGGGGTGTTCCCTGTTCCCTCACAGGCCAGGAGTGGTGTATGTACTCAGGATCTGGGCCTGATCCTGGCCATGGGAGAGTCTGCAGCTCTGCCAGGCTGGGTGTGTGAGGGTGGAGGCCACAGCCCAGGCCTGAGACAAACCTTGGGGTTGAGTGGTGGTGCCTCCCTAGGTTCTGCCACGGGCCGAGGCCTGGCTGCAAGGAGTCCCTGGGGGTGCCCCATCCTGGGCCACCAACCTTGGGACAGAGCTTCCCTCAGACCTAGAGCTGAGTGAGGAGCAGCGGCTGCAGGTGGGTGTGGGGCTTCTGGGTGCTGGCAGGAGGGAGGGCATCCCCAGGGCCTCAGAGACTCCACCTCTCACCCTGACCAACCGTAGGTCTGCAAGGAGCTGGTCGACCTGCAGATCAAAAACCAGCGCCTGCAGGGGCAGCACGATGCTGAAATCTTTGCGCTGAAGAGCGAGGTGGGCAATGATGTGTGCCCAGGTGTGGCATCCAGAAGGCATGTGGGGGGGTGGAGGTGTGCCTCGAGTTACTATGCACACTCGCACAGTGTCTGTACACACTCACACACCCCACCTGGCCTGTGTGTACCATGTCCCTGTGGATGCCCAGATGGACGATGACCTGGTCTCCCACAGGTCCTGTGGCTAGAGAGCCGCATGCTGGAGCTGGAGCTGCAGAGAGCGCAGGCGGCCCCAGCAGAGGCTGATCCAGGGCACCACCCGGCCCTGGCACAGGAGCTTGGGCATAAGGCTGGGGGGCAAGGACACTCCTTCCGTCACAGACTCCAGGTCACCGGGAGTGCACGGTGGGAGGCGGGGGCGGGGGCTGCCTGGGTGGAAACTAAGCAGGTCCAGAGAGGAACAGTGAGGCCTAAACAACTCTTTTGTGCAGGCACAGTCCACAGACTTCCTGACCCCCGAGAACAAGCAGCAGGAGCTGGGGGATGGCACAGGTGTGCAGCCACCCAGCCTGAAGGTCTGTCAGGGTTTCTCCCAGCCTGGGGTGGAGGTGGGGTGGGACAGGGGACCCGGGGTGTGGGCTTTCATCCAGCCAGCTGTCCTGTGCCCCACAGCTGCCGGCAGAAGTAAAGTGGGTGCAGGAGCAGCACGGGGCTCGGCAGAAGGCCCTGGAGACGTGTGTGTGAGTGACTTCCTCCCTCATCTGGGACTGGAGGGCCCAGCGAGCAAGGGGGCTGTTCTCAAGGGGAAGAGGGGGTCACCCTTCCTAGGCCCAGCTGAGCCTCACACTCTGTCCACAGCGCAGCCCTGGGCCGGCAGCTGCAGGGAGCCTGGGAGGAGGCCAGGACAGCTGGGCAGCAACTGGCTGCACAAGCCGTGGTGAGGCCCAGCCCTACCTGCTTTGCAATCTGGCTTCGCAAAGTCCAGCTGTGGACACAGACTCAGGGCCTCCTCCACCCCCAGGTGTTGTCTGCCTGCCGGGGACAGCTCCACCAGGCTGAAGCAGAAAACGCCCGGCTGCAGCTGCAACTCAAGAAGCTGAACGAGGCGTATGCCATCCGACTGCAGCACTGCGCCCGCATCGTGGCCGTGAGCGCCGAGGGGTGGCCTTGTACTGGGTGGGAGGTCTCTGGGTCCCGGGGAGCCTGAGCCTGGCCTGACTGCGATCAACCACCTCTGAGAGACTCTTGACCTTGTTGGAGACTTCAGGCCTGCCCTAGCACACTATCCTCAGACCAGCTCTAGGGAGGGAATTAAGAGGGAGAGATTGGATCCAACCAAGCCCCCCCTTCCCGGTCCTGGCCCTGCCTCCTCCAGGGATACGCAGATGGCGCAGGCCCGAAGCCCACAGTGGCAGCCCTTCGGACATTCCTGGAGACCACTCTGGAGGACATTAGGGCAGCTCATCACAGCCGTGAGCAACAGCTGGCCCGGGCTGCCCGCTCCTACCGCAAGTGCCTGGCGGATCTGAGCCGGAGGCATGAGGAGCTGTTGACTGCCCACAGGTGGGCCCCTCCGTGAGACGGGCACCCCGGGGTGGACGGCCCTTCCCCGAGACGGGCATCAGGGGGCAGATGGCCCTGTGAGACCCGGTGCGGGGCTTAGTGTGCAGCAGATGCTGGTGGAGCCTGTCAGGGCCCCTAGGACCCCCAGGGCTGCCTTTGGTGCGGCCCCCTCAGATGTGGCACTGCTGCCCCGGCACACAGTCACCGAATCCAGCCACCAGACAGAGGACCAGGCCAGGCTGGAGAAGCAGCTCCAGAAGCTCAAGGCCCAGGTGACCCCTCCCTGCTGCCCCCTAACCCACCCCAGGACCCCTTCCAGTCTCAGCCAAGCCCAAACCTCCCGGCCTTGGAGCAGCCTGCCCTGTTTAGCAACCCCTGCTCGTTCCCACAGGAGGGATCCAGTGAAGTCTCCCAGGGGGGCACATTAGAGCCGCAGTGAGTACCTACTGTGGGTGCTGGGGGGGACCCATCTATTCTGGAAGGTAGCTACAGGAGCAGTGTTCTGGTTGCTGCAGCAAAGTGATCTAGCCGTGACTTCCAGTCTCGGCCTGCTTAGGAGACACTATCTCAGAAAACCAAGCGCCTAGAGGGAAGGGGTCCTGACAGGAGAGGGGCTAACCTTGAATGGGAGGGTCAGGGAGACGCCCCAAGGAATGGACATCTCGGCTGAGACTCAGGACCCCCAGCTGTAGACCGCTGGGGGCGTGGACAGTAGAGGGCCCGACCCAGGACAAGGCAGGAGCAGCTGCCCGGTTACTTTCACAGCCTTTGTGCCTTCATGTTCCCAATGTGAAGCCTCCTTACTGACACTGCAGTCACTGTCCAAGGTGACCCGGTGGCTCAGCTTTCCGAGCGGCCAGTGGGGCCCCCACCCCCACTCCCCGCCATACAAAGATGGCACCAAGACTCAGGCAGGGCCACCCCAAACTTGCTCCCAGGAGGAACCTCAAGGACCGCAGGGCCCTGACTTGAGCAGGGTTGTTGATCAGCACTTGGGTCAATGCCAGCTCTCACGCCCACCCCTCTGCCTCCCCTCAAGGGGCCTGGAAGCTGCGTCCTGGGCCCAGATCCGCCAGAATCTACAGGAGTTCGCCCGTGGCACCCAGGTAGTGAGCAGAGCCTGGCCTGAGGCCCCTCCTCACACTGCGCCTGGCTCATGGCTTGTGTTCCCTACACCAGGCAGAGCTGGAGCGGGAGCGGGCACAGCTGCTGGTCCGCGCCATGATGGCAGAGGAGCAGCTTTCTGAGCTACAGGAGTATGTGGACCAGCACCTGGGAAGGTGGGCCTGGGATCTGGGGACCTCAGTCCCAGGCACTGGCAGCAAGGCTTGTCCACAATCAGGCAGGTGACTAACCTGGTTTCTTTGAGCAGGTACAAGCAGGAGATCCTAAGGCTGAGAAAGCTGGTGGGTACAGGGGACCCCTGGAAAGTGGGGGCCATACCTTCAGACAAGCCCCAGCACCCAAGGACCGGTCAACAGGCAAACCTGGAGCAGAACTCTTCATAGCCAGCCAGCATGGCGCTCTCCCCACAGCACCCCCTAGAAGATGACTTCACCCAGCCCTCGAGCCAACAAGCAGCAGGGTGGGGTCTTCCCTTGTGGTCCAGTGGCTAAGTCTCCACACTCCCAATGCAGGGGACCCTGGTTCAATGCTGATCAAGGAACTAGATCCCACATGCCACAACTAAGAGTTCTCAAAAGATCCCACGTGCTGCAACTAAGACCCAGCATAACCAAATAAATAAATATTAAAAAACAAAGAATCAGGGTGGAGCCCAGAATCTTTATTGCATACAGTCAGCCAGTCTGAGAATTGGGGGTTTCAAGTATGGAGGCAGAACCGGGCCCTGGCACAGCCTGCCCAGCGGGCCCACCTCTGTGAATGTCATAGGCCCAGACTCGGTCCAGGCCCTCACCTACCACAGCCACAGGCTGCCAGGTGGGGAGGGGGAAGCGCCCAGACACCACTCGGGCTCCTGCAGGCAACTCTGCCTGCAGCTTGTCCTCCAGCAATGGGAGCTGTGGGAGAGAGGGGAGGGTGGCGTGGGCAGGCGGGTCATGGCTCCCCCTAGCAGCTCCTCCAGGTCCAGTGCCTACACTGGGGATGGCCTGGGCGTCCCATGGAGTCAGCAAACCCCAAACCTACCACACTAGGAGCCAGGAACACAGACACATTGTGGCAGTCCCTCAGGCTCACCTGCAGGAAGAGGAAGTCACCCCAGCTGGGAAAGGGGTTTGGTGGGCATGGAGCCACCACAGCTTCAAGGCCCAGCCCCAGCCTGCCAGGTGACAGAGGCACCCAGCGTTGTCAGCAGAGCGGCCATGCCAGAACCGGAAGCGTGGAGATCAGGCGTGGGGTATGAGGGGATCCAGGGCTCCCTGGGTTACCTTCCAGAGGTCCTCCCGGTGGTAGCGGACACTGCCAGCACAGCCTGCCCTCCAGGCACGCAGCCGCGCCAGTCCCACCAGCCAGGGGTTCAGCTCGTAGCCCACAGCGGGGCAGAGGCCGCACCTGTGGGCAGCCAGCACCTGTGGGGCAAGAGAATCAGGACCAAGAGACGCGGAGACGAACTCAGAAAAGGTTATAGCAAAGATGTCCCCAACACACACAGTCCTTACAATCCTGCCGTCCCCAGAGCCCAGGTCCACTGTCTTCCCAGGACGGCCTCGCAGCAACGACAATACGTGCTCCACCTGCCTGGCACTCGCGCCGACATAGGGCACCTGGACGCGGAAGGCGGGGCTGTGAGGGTGGGGCCCGCCTCCCAGGCCTCCTCTCTGGGCGAGGGAGGTCAGGTCCCATTTGAAGCGAGCCCCACCCCA
The DNA here is from genome assembly GCA_006410635.1 of Cephalophus harveyi. Classification (NCBI taxonomy): domain Eukaryota; kingdom Metazoa; phylum Chordata; class Mammalia; order Artiodactyla; family Bovidae; genus Cephalophus; species Cephalophus harveyi. Next base: position 501,347 of record SJYT01068732.1, read on the forward strand.
CAGCCCCGCCGGCCCTGCGCCAGCAGCACCCTCCGCCTCATACCTGCTCTCAGCGCCCCGCCCCAGCCCGGCCCACCAGGCCGGCGCAGGCCCGCCGCGCCCCGGCCCCGCACCTGCAGGCGCAGCGGCACGCGGCGGAAGCCTGGCTGCAGCAGCAGCGTCCACATGGCGTAGACGGCCAGGCCCGAGCCCGCCGCCACCTGCAGCAGCTCCAACGGGCCCGGCCGCCGCTCGCGCAGCTCCGTCAGCGCCTCGGCCGGGTCGTCCTGCTCCATGGCTGCGGGGCACTGGCTTAGGGGCGTCCCGCCGCAGGGGCACTCCCCGGCTCAGGCCCGAGATCCTCACGCCCCAGCACCAGGCCAGAGACGGCTCCTCCCCGCCGCCCTCAGCCTGCTCCGCGCTGCTCCTTCCTGCTCCGCGCTGCTCCTTCCTGCTCCGCGCTGCTCCTTCCTGCTCCGCGCTGCTCCTTCCTGCTCCGCGCTGCTCCTTCCTGCTCCGCGCTGCTCCTTCCTGCTCCGCGCCCCCTCGACCCGGGTCGCCGACGCCGGAAGGGGCGGGGTGGTGGTCTCCCCGAGACGCCGGAAGCGGCCGGTCCGTTCGCGTCCCGCTTCCCCCGGGTCCCGGGCCCGTGCCGCGGGTTCCGGGGCGACCCTCGGGTTCTGGCCGCACAGCACGCGGCCCGTAGCGCGCGTCCCTCAGCCGCGGACTGTTGCTGCAGACCCTAGTGCTGCCCGTCCCAGAGCGGGGGCCGCCCGCGGGAGGCAGTGCCGGGCCTCGGGGACTGGCGGCGGAGGCCCGTGCGGTCTGGCTGGACCGCCTGGCGGTCCGCCTGCGGGTAAGGGCTCGCGAGGCTGAGGCGGCGACCAGCACACCCCGGTCGCCCGCCGAGCCCAGGAGCAGTCTCGGGGGGCCCGGGCCCTCCCAAGGCTGAAGGCCAAGAGCCCGAGTGCGCGGGAAACGCCGGGCTCTGCAGGGGCGGGGGCGGGCTCCGCTGAGGGGCCGGCGGGGGGTTGACAAGAATTCAGCAGAACCGAGAAGACAGCTGTCTCAGCGAGACGGGAGTGGAGGCGAATACGAGGGGCTGGACCCTCTGGCAACTGGCCCAGCCATGGGAGTGGGAGGAAGAGTCCCAGGAACTGGGGAGACCACCTCCCTTCTCCAGAAAGCATCACACACACAAAGAAAGATCGAGCTCCCAGAAGTACCCTGGCAGAACTTGGGAACGGGAGAAGGAACTGGCAGGACCGAGTCAGGACCCCCTCCTGAGGCCAGAAGGCCTTGAGTGGTAGAAACTTGTCTGCACACAGGCTCCTCCTCCATCCATGGCCCGTCAGGAGGCCCAGCGGGACGGACGCTGCTTCAGGCAACGTGGACCTGCAGGACACCACTGTCCCCACCCCCTCTCTTATACACATCTCTCCCACAGGATGTGTATAAGAGACAGGTGCGGACTGCTTCACACTGGGGCCTCGCTGCCACCAGCGTGGAAGACAGGTGTCCTTGTGCCCTGCTCCCGTGACCTGAGTACTGGAAAGGAGGAGGGCTGCTCCCACCCCCAACCCAGAATCTCCTGCCTCCTTCCTAGCCCCCACTGCCCCTCCCCAGAAAGGGAGGACGTGCACTGGGCTTACACAGCATCCCATTCTTGCCTCTTTAGTTCCTCAAATTATTCCTGATGCCTGGTACAGCACCTGACACCTAGAAGAAACTCAATAAAAGCTGGTCAAGTGAATGACAGCACCTACCCAGACTCCCCTGTGAGCTCATTCACAAGTCCTTCACTTTCACACCTGCATCTGCCCGTCACCTTTGGGCACCGGAGTACAGGCACCCAGCGGTGCCCCCAAAGGCATCTGGTCCCATAGCCCCGGCCCACATGCTCACCCACACCTTTCCTTTTGGCCACTTCCTGGAGAGCAGGCATGAAGCTCCTGGCCTAGGCTTCCTGGTGCCTCCCAGAGCACCCTGGGGCTCCTTTGGTCCTGTTGACCACACCCACTCCTGCTTTTTCTGCTCCTCCTGAGCTGGTTGCAAAGCCAACACTTTCTCTGGAGGAGGATGTGTGCATCAGAGGTGCTTCACTGGAGGCACTTCCTGGGGCAGGTGGGTAGAGGCCAGTGTCCAGCCGAGGGCCCACCCCAAGGCAGCTGCCCTACATTTTTATGACAGATGGTCCCAGAGGCAATCCACAGTGACCACTAGGTGTGGCCGTAGGCCTCTCCAAAGAAGAGGAGAGCTGGCCAAAGCATCATGCCAAGAGCCAAAGGTAAGGCTTCCCTCAGGTCCGGAGGGGAAGCCCTCCTTGGCCAGGGCCTCTGCAGGCAGAGAGGAAGGGGCAGGAGAGCACACCCCCCTCCTTCTCTTCTGGTCTTTACTGAGATACTCCCTGTTGGGGGGGGGAGGGAAACAGGTATACAAGGGTCTGGTAGAGGAGAGAGGTCCACGGGAGATCCAAATGTGGGGTCATCAGCATGTTGGTGGTATTTAAAGGCAGGAGCCTGGCCTCGCTCAGGATGTACTCGGAGGGGAGGTCTGGGGCCTCAGCCCCAAGCAATCCAGGGTTGCCAGTCTGAGTCTGGGGGAGCAAGAGGCTCTGCAAGGAGCCTTAAGAACAGCAGTGGGAGGAACCCAGGGATGCTTGCCCTCCAGGGTGACTGTACTCCCCCTCAGTTCTCAGCAGTCCCCTCAGCAAGCGGCCCGTCCGAGTGAAGAAGTATGTCCCCCCAGCACTGTAGCCTTAGACAGTCTGCCCCGCAGAAACTCCAGAGCAGCCACTGGAGTGTCACACTCTCTGCACAGGGCATGGCCACACGAGGCACCTACACCAGCTGAGTCTGGCAGTAGGTGACCCAAGGAACCTTGCTCCCTTCCTGCCGGCAGGATGGCAGGGCCGCTTCTCCAGTGAGGAACTGCAAGGAAAGTTGTTTCTGGGGCTCAGCCCAGGAATCTCCCCAGATATGAGCTATGGGACTGGGTCAGCAGAGCCAGCTTGTTCCAGCTTCCAAAGTCCCCCATGCACAACCCCCCACCCCCCACCTGGCACTGGGGCCTTTCAGCCTCAGGGCCTTCGGCATGGTCCAAGGCAACGACAATTAGGCCACTGGGGTGAGGTGGTGGAAATGGTCCTTAAGAGACCCCATTGTGTGCCCCCACCCACTGGAAATGGGCAACAAATAGGACCCCTGCAGGAGAGATCCCACAGCTGTGGGGGAAGCACATCGGAGGGGCCTGGGGACAGAGGCCCATTCTTCCCCAAGGGTGGGGTGGGGCCAGGGTGACTGCTGGGCTTGCGACACACCATTTGGGGAAGTCGGCAGGTTGCCAAACCGCAGCCCCTTACCTCAGGGTGGGAAGTGGGGTTGCCTGGCTGACCACCTGAGACCTTGGGGGTTACGGCCCCTTTTCATTCCCACTCTGAGTGGTAGAAGCACCTGGCATTGGGGCAGCAGACCAAGGGTCACGTGAGAGGGGGTCCCTGCGTGCCCCCCAACAGCAGCCCCTGGCCTGGGCATGGGCTGCAGTCTTGGGCTCTCTGAAGCAGGAGCTGTGCATCCCCTGAGGCTGTGGGAGGAGAGAATGGAGTGAGGCGGCCTGGGCTGGGGACCATATGCACACTGGCTCATCCATTCAGCGCTCTTATTGGTCATCGCTGTTACCTCAAAAGCAGGTGATGCTGTGATGCCGTCCGCAGGCCACCCCCCACCCTCCCCAGCACCCTGTTCCCAGGCCTGTCAGTCCAGCACCACCTCGCAGGGGTGCAGGTGGTCAGCGTGGGCAGCTGCGTAGGCACGGCTGAATTCCTGGAGGCGGGGAGCGCAGCCTAGCCAGGCCTCACCAAAGCGCCTCCAGCCCATGAAGAGGAAGGTGCCAGGGCCGGGGTGCACACCACAGTGCAGTGGGGTGCGAATGGAGGCCTGCCCCTGGCCCCCAGGGCCCCCCACCCGGAAAACCGGCAGTGTCTGGCGGAGGACGCGGGCAGCTGCCACAGTGATGACAGATTCCTGTAGCTCTGCGTCGTGGGCGACCCCAAGGATGGTTCCGTAGATCACTGTGGGGACATGTGTTGGCCAGTGGCCTCAGGGTAAGACAGGCCCCTGGCTCCTCCCCACCACCCGCCCTGCAGCGGGGCACTCACCAAAGTCACTGGTGCACACGGCCAGGAGGAGCTCGGCATCACTGCAGGGTCTACAGGTAGCTGACATGCAGGGCAGGTCAGGAGTGGAGCCCTGAGCCCTCCCCCAGCTGGACACTCCTGTGTCCAGGGTGAAGGCAAGCTCCCAGACCTTCCTCAGGGCCTGATGGCACCTGGGGTCTCAGGGAACTTGTGTGCACACTCTGAAGACACTCTGCACTTGTAACACTAAAGGCTCATGTGTGTTTGATGCACACGCAGCCATGGGCCAGCACGCAGGCACAGGGCCCAAGGGCGTGGAGCTGCAGGGCCGGGTTCCCGCCCGTCTTCCACACAGCACCAGCAGGCAGTAACTCCCTGTCTCCCAGAGCTGCTTCCTGGGGCGCAAAGACACCAGCCCAGCCCGTGGGGCAGGAGGTTATGATGGGTTCGGGGGTCAGGGGACAGAGCAGACACGGCCCCCATCTCCCGTGGGGTCAGGCTCCGACCTCCAGGAGAGCAAAGAGCTGGGCCTGGTGCCCTGCGGGGAGGCGGGGCTGCGTCTCCATGGTGACGGGCTCACAGTGGACTTCTGTTGTACTGGGCTGGGGGAGGGGAGGGAGGTCACCGCCGGGCCAGGGAGCCCTGGACAGCTTTGGCCGTCATCCCCTCCCCCAGCCCTTCAGGACCAGGGGCCCGGGTGGCCCTGCCTGGTCTCACCTTCGAGGATTGTGCCCCCCGCCCCTCCCCACCTGCCCTGTCTGTGACAAGCCGCCTCAGTTTCTCCCCCGGTGCGGTGGGAGGACAGTCAGTTCTCCACCCAGACCCGCACTCACCATCCGCTCCAAGGCTGCGGGCCTGCGGGGGCAACTCCGGACGCCCGTCCTCCCGCAGCTCAAAGCGGAAGGAGGCTACGCGGCGGCTGAGGTCGGTATGCGGGGTGGCCTGCAGGAAGAGGGCCCGGCGCTCGCGGGGACCCCAGCGCAAGCATCGGGCCCCGGCCGGGCCCTGGCTCTCGGCCAGCAGCAACTCTAGTGCGCCGCCCGCCCGCTCCGCGAAGACTTGAGCGCCTGCGAAGGGCCGCGTCGGCCGCAAGCAGACGATGCCAGGCTGCGCGCCGGACTCGGAGCCGCCTAGGGTGAGGCGCAGCGCCCCGGCCGGGTACAGCCACTCGATCTCGCCCTCCGTACAGGCCAGGGCGAGTTGTCCCACGCTGCCGGGCTCCTGGGTCAGGCCGCTGCGGACGGACAGGCGGCGCTGAGACGGGCGGTCCGAGTCCCCACCCGGCCAGCCCGTTCCCTTTGCACCCTGTCCCCGGAAGCACCAAGAGCCGCGTCCACTTGGCGGAGAACGAAACTGAGGCCCGGGGTTCAGAGACTGGGAGGCGAAGGTGGCAAAGGCAAGGGTTCGGCGCCGGGACGGAGCGCCCGAAAGGGCGGGTGGCACATCTCCCAGCCCGCGCCTAAGAGGCGCACACAGCTCCAAGGGGTTGGCCCGTGGGGGCTTCCAGGGGGGCTCGTACCTGCCCCTCCAGCTGCAGCGGTCTTCCGAGTAGCTGGCGCGAGCGGCCGCGGCCAAGAGGCAGAAGCAAAGCGCGCGGAGCAGCGCAGCGGTCGGCATGGCGCGTGGGACGCGCGGGGGCGCGGCGGGATCAGCCGGGGCCTTGGCCCCGGCCCCGCGCAGCCCCTACAGCCCGCGCCGCCTGCCACGCACCGGGCGGGAGCCTGAGAGCGCCTCAGGCAGTGGGCGGGCCGGACGGCGAATCGCGCCGCGGGCCCCGAACTTTCCACCAATCGCAGCGGCGCTCTCGGGGTGGGCGGATCGCCAGGGGCCCTGGAGGCGCCGGGGAAGGGGCTCCGCGGATGGGGAGTTCTGCGTCACCTCCTCAAGGTCCCCCTACTCCCCGCCCGCCTTCAGCCTCGCACTGCTCGCCGTCCTGCTCGGGCCCCTGTCCTCCAGGCCTTCGGCGGCAGTGGTGCCCACTGGAACATCTGGGGTAGGGGGGCTTCATCTGGGGGACTCTTTCCAAGTGTGGTACTTGGGCCTGCGTCCCCCATCTCGCCCCAGCCTGGCCCTGGTGACTTCCCACATGCCAGGTGGGTAACCCGGAGATGCGGGCTCAGGCTCGGTGAAGAAGCAGGAGCAAGAACAGCCCTAGCCCCGGAGTCAGGCCCTGGTAGGTCGGGCCAAGCTGGAGCCTGGCCCACTCTCTTAGAGGAGACTCGCAGCCACTGTGGAGGCCAGAGCAGGAGGAGAGGCGGGTGGCAATCAGCTGGGGATTGCAGAGATGGCCAGACAGAAGAGAGGACAGCAGACAACCTTGGCAAAGGCCTTACGGTGTGGACCCAGCAGATAGGCTCCAAAGAGCCTGGTGAAACGCTGGGGTTGGGTTACAGAGGCCTTAGGCCCAAACCCAGAAATGCAGCCTCAGTACTGGACCGCTTGGGGTCCCTGAGAGCTTTGGCTGACAAAGACACTCTGCTGTCTCTGGTTGTGAGGACCCCCGCCCCAGCCTCCTGCTGCCCTGGGCCAGAAGTCCACCCTGACAGATGAGGCAGACAGCGTCAGCAGGAAGGCGACATTGGAGCTGCTGCCAGACCGAGCAGACCACCGCCTCCTCCCTGGCCCCACAGCCCTTCCAGGCCAATGAAAAGCCAGGCACCCACAGGGCTCAAGGGCTCAGTTGCCCCTGGCCCTAGGCAAGGCGGGTGGGAAAGTGAAAGTGTTAGTCACTCAGTCATGTCCAACTCTTTGTGACCCCATGGACTGTAGCCCACCAGGCTCCTCTGTCCATGGGATTCTCCAGGCAAGAATACTGGAATGGTTTGCCACACCCTCCTCCAGGGAAGCTTCTCAACCCAGGGATGGAACCCAAGTCTCTTATGTCTCCTGAACTGGCAGGTGATGGGTTCTTTACCACTAGCTCCACCTGGGAAGCCTCTCAGTGAAGTAAGCCAGTCACAAAATATGAGTCTACTCACATGAAATACCAAAACAGTCAAATTCATAGTGAAAAATTAGAATGGAGGTTGCTTGGGGCAAGGCGATGGGGAATTGGTGCTTAATGGGGACAGGGTGTTCATCTGGGAGGAACAGAGTGTTCTGGAGGTGATGGTGATGACAATGGTTTGACACACACACTCAACACCCCAGTATACTTGGAAATGGTGAAGATGCTAAGCTTTATATGTATTTTACCCAACTACGAATTTAGAAAGGGGTGCACGCGGCAAAAAAGATTTTCATGACCCAGATAACCACGATGGTGTGATCACTGACCTAGAGCCAGACATCCTGGAATGTGAAGTCAAGTGGGCCTTAGAAAGCATCACTATGAACAAAGCTAGTGGAGGTGATGGAATTCCAGTTGAGCTATTTCAAATCCTAAAAGATGATGCTGTGAAAGTGCTGCACTCAATATGCCAACAAATTTGGAAAACTCAGCAGTGGCCACAGGACTGGAAAAGGTCAGTTCTCATTCCAGTCCCAAAGAAGGGCAATGCCAGAGTGTTCAAACTACTGCACAGTTGCACTCATCTCACACTAACAAGGTAATGCTCAAAATTCTCCAAACCAGGCTTCAACAATATGTGAACTGTGAACTTCCAGATGTTCAGACTGGATTTAGAAAAGGCAGAGGAACCAGAGATCAAGTTGCCAACATTCATTGACTATGTCAAAGCCTTTGACTGTGTGGATCACAACAAATGAAAATTCTTAAAGACAGGGGAACACCAGATCATCTTACCTGCCTCCTGAGAAATATTGTATGCAGGTCAAGAAACAATAGAACTGGACATGGAACAGACTGGTTCCAAATTGGGAAAGGAGCATGTCAAGGCTGTATATTGTCACACTGCTTATTTAACTTATATGCAGAGTACATCATGGGAAATACCAGGCTGGATGAAGCACAAGGTGGAATCAAGATTGCCGGGAGAAATATCAATAACCTCAGATACACAGATGATACCACCATTATGGCAGAAAGTGAAGAAGAAATAAAGGGTCTCTTGGTAAAAGTGAAAGAGGAGAGTGAAAAAGTTGGCTTAAAGCTCAACATTCAAAAAACTAAGATCATGGAATTCGGTCCCATCACTTCATGGCAAATAGATGGGGAAACAATGGAAACAGTGACAGACTTTATTTTCTTGGGCTCCAAAATCACTGTAGATGGTGGCTGCAGCCATGAAATTAAACTACACTTGCTCCTTGGGAAAAAAGCTCCTTAGAATTAAAAAGCAGAGACATTACTTTGCCATCAAAGTTATGTCTAGTCAAGGCTTGTCTGTCTAGTCAAGGCTATGGTTTTTCCAGTAGTCATGCATGGATGTGAGAGTTGGACTATAAAGAAAGCTGAGCATAGAAGAATTGATGCTTTTGAACTGTAGTGTTGGAGAAGACTCTTGAGAGTCCCTTGGACTGCAAGCAGATCCAACTAGTCCATCCTAAAGGAGATCAGTCCTGAATATTCACTGGAAGGGCTGATGCTGAAGGTGAAACTCCAATACTTTGGCCACCTGATGTGAAGAGCTGACTCATTGGAAAAGACCCTGATGTTGGGAAAGATTGAGGGCAGGAGGAGAAGGGGATGACAGAGGATGAGATGGTTGGATGGCATCACCAACTCGATGGACATGAGTTTGAGTAAACTCCGGGAGTTGGTGATGGACAGGGAAGCCTGGCGTGCTGCAGTCCATGGGGTCGCAGAGAGTTGGACACAACTGAGCGACTGAACTGAGCTGAGCACAGGGCATGACACTGAGCAAAGGAGTCTCCAGTGGGAGGAAGGGAACGGGAATCCCGGTCAGTCACATTTGCTGAGACCTAGGTCCAGTTCTGGAGGGACCCCGAGCGCCCTGGACCGCCCTTGCTCCAGGCTGGCGAAGCTGACAGAGGGCTTCAGGCGCCCTCCAGTGTCAGTGTGGGGAGTTGCTTCAGACCCTCCTTCCGCTGGCTGGGGGCCCTGGCTCCCCACCCTCCCTGGCCGCCCCCTCCCACCCTCTGAGAATGGGATAGTGTCCCTGGGTTTCTGGGAGGGGCTCCTAAAGAGTGATCTGGTCTGTCAAGGGCACAAGCCTGGCCCTGAGGTGGCCCCCTGATAGCAAGCTTCCCCTTCCTCCTGCCCAGCTGCTCCTCCAAGGGCTGGGTGGGGTTGCTGTCGCCTGCAGAAGACCCCGCAGGCTGCCTCTGTTCACAGCTCCTGGCCCTGCAGCCTGTGAGGGGTGCTTCTCTGAAGCGCCCAATGCGGTTAGCCATCAGAGCTCTGATACCCACATCAAAAAGCCCAGAAGGCTGTGGGCGCAGAAGAAGACGTGCTCGGTAAATACCCAGAGAGTGAGTGTGTGGATGGACGAATGACACCCCACATCTCAGGTAACTCCCCCAACGCTGTGTTCCATTTGGAGGCTCTTGTGTGTCCCCCCAGCTCCAGACCCTGCAGTGCCCTGACCCTCCAAAATGGGCCTCTCCACTTCCCACTCAAAGCCCAGGTCCTGGCTGGGGACGAGCAGATGGTGGAACCAAGAGCAGTCTCAGGTGCGCCATGCCCTCTGGCAAGGGGGCAGCCCTGCAGGATGCAGGGCACAGGTGAAGAGCACGCAAGATCAGGGTGGGGCTGGGCCGTCCAGGGCCTGTGGGAGCCACACAAAGCCCAGGCGGAGTCAGTGGGGATGGACGGATGGAAACAACACCCCAGGTCTGGTTGGCGCCCAGGGCAAACCAGGAACAGGAAGCTGGCCAGTGGGAGGCAGGAAGTGCTTCAAGGGATCGGCTAGCAGAGCTCCTGAGGAAATGATGGGAAAGACCAGAGGGGTCAAGTTTCCCCAGCTGCCGAGACCTCTCATTTGGGCTCCCGTTTCAGCAAAATCGAGGAGAGGGAGAGACGTGGGCTGAGCAGAGGCCAGCTGAGCCTGTGGCCCCAGCTGAGCCTGTGGGCACCCAGACCCCCGCAGCCAGGACTTCCTGAAGGTGTGCTCCAGCAGACCTGGGGCAGGGCGCCGTCACCCTTGGAGGGGCTGGGGGCTGGAGACACCAAGATGGTTCCCACAACCGAGAGCCACGTGGTGCCAGGAAGCTGCCACCCAGTGGCACACTCCAGGGGTGCCCACAATCAACACTGGCCTGGAAGGCTCCTGGCCAGCCTGACCTAGGGAGCCCCAGGGTGCTGGAGGGACTGGCCTTCCCAGAGACCCCATCAGGGAGACAGTCACATCTGTCAGCTCTCACGGGCAGCCTAAACAACCTCTGGTTCCCCTTCACCTGCACAGCCCCCACCTCGTTCCCAGGTGGACTCTGGCCTGGCCCACCTATGAGCCTGTACCTTAGGACACATGGCAAGTTTCCTCCCTTGATGAGAAGACCACTGCCTCCCTCCCGCCGCCCCACATACACCTTGCATCTTCTCCAGGAGCCAAAAATGCAGCTGCAGATTGATTTGCAGCTGAGCTAAAAATAACCACCAGGCTCCAGCCAGGGCCCAGGAAAATATCCCATTGCTAGGAGACAACGTTACTGGGAAACTGCCATTGCTAGGCAACTGGGTTGCTTGGTGACAGCTGGGCCCTGAGTCATACTCAGCCCTGGCCACTCCACCCCCTGCACCCCCTCCCCTGCCTTGGTGAGTCGGGCCTGGGTCCCAGGAGGAGGGAAGGCAGGGAGCTAAAGCTAGAGGCAGCAGAGGCCTGCCACCCACCGCCCGCCACCTCCCACAGCTGCCAGGGCCACCCCACGCTGTGAGGTTCTCACTTCCCTGGGCTCCCATCGGGCTTCAGAGTACTGAGGACCGCCAAACACACCTGTGGCCTCCCCACGCCACGTGGTTCCCCCCGCCACGTGGTCTGTCCTACAGGCCCTCTCGGGGCCCCTGCCTCTGGGTGGGGAGCAGGGGCAGTGGGAGCACAGTGTCTGTCCTCCCTGCGGGTCCAGGGCAGCCTGACCTCTGGGGAGCATGGGGCTGTCCCCACCCGTGCTACACCAGGATCTCCAGGGCGACCCCTTGGGCCCCAGACTTACTTTCCAAGAGGGGACCTGCTTGTCTGATGCCCCACCCCGGGAGGGCAGACCTGAGCCCAGGTTTGTGATCCCAGAGCACACACCTCACCCCAAGGAAAGGTGAGGAAGGAACCCCGTGAGGAGGTCGGGCCTGCAGAGCCACGAGGTAAGCAGCTCCGCTCCCCGATATGACTGTGGCTCCCTCTCAGGGCACAGTGTGCCAACGGCCTTTCGTCCTCACTCCCTCTTGCTGCAGAGCTGGAGACCCCCAGCTGCCTGGGCTAGGGAGACTCTTCTGTACCCAGGCATCAAGATGAGGGGATCTCCAGGTGAGGGGTGCCCCAAGTGAGTGCAGGGGTGTTTTAGGTGATGTGGTGACCAGGTGAGGGGAGCCCCAGGGGAGGGGAGCTCCAGGGGAGGGGTGCTGCAAGTGAGGGAAGCCCCAGGTGAGGGATGCTCCAGGTGAGAGGCACTCTGGGTGAGGGAAGCTCCAGGGAAAGGGAACCCCAGGTGAGGGGTACTCCAGGTGAGGGGAGCTTCAGGGGAGGGGTGCTCCAAGTGAGGGGAGCCCTAAGTGAGGGGAGCTCCAGGGGGAGAGTGCTCCAAGTGAGGGGATCTCCAGGTGAGGGGTGCCCCGAGTGAGTGCAGGGGTGTTTTAGGTGATGTGGTGATCAGGTGAGGGGAGCCCCAGGGGAGGGGAGCTTCAGGGGAGGGATGCCCCAGGTGAGGGGAGCTCCAGGGGAGGGGTGCTGCAAGTGAGGGAAGCCCCAGGTGAGGGATGCTCCGGGTGAGAGGCACTCTGGGTGAGGGAAGCTCCAGGGAAGGGGAGCCCCAGGAGAGGGGAGCCCCAAGTGAGGAGCTCCAGGGGGAGGGTGCTCCAATGAGGGGAGCCCCAGGTATTGGCACAGCCTGCTCTCTGCCTGGGCCCTGGCACCTGCTGAGGGGCAAGAGCCCCGCAAAGTGCAGAGTGAAACCATGAGGGAAGCTCCAGGGAAGGGGAGCCCCAGGAGAGGGGAGCCCCAAGTGAGGAGCTCCAGGGGGAGGGTGCTCCAATGAGGGGAGCCCCAGGTATTGGCACAGCCTGCTCTCTGCCTGGGCCCTGGCACCTGCTGAGGGGCAAGAGCCCCGCAAAGTGCAGAGTGAAACCCTGCCTCCCAGTCAGGGCATTGTGCACACCGAGGTCAGGGTCCGGGCTGCCCCACTGCCCCCTGCCACCGGGGCTGAGCCCACGTGGAGGTGATGGGCTGGGTCAGACAGCACTCCCCAGTCACCCCAGGCCTCATGCACCCCCACCCACCCCACCAGGCCTCCTCTTTTGGTCAGGGTCAGCAGGGCGAGGCGCCAGTCCCCACCACACCCAGAGCTGTCCTCACCCAGCTAGCGCCCACACAGCTGCCTGAGCAGCACCGCCCAGGCCAGCGCGGAGGGCCAGCCTGCCCTCTCCCGCTGCCCCGCCTCACACCAGCCCCACTGGGTCTGCTTCCTGTCAAAATGTTGCTGACAACAGCCGGTTTCATTTTCTATTAAGGCTCTCAGGGGGCTGCCTCTCCGCCCTGACCTCTTTCCGTGGTGCAAAGACCCTGCTTTGCTCCCCACGAACACCCGGTCCCTCTGCTGACTCCCAGGAGGTCCCGAGGTGGGCAGCATGAGCCTCGGTCCTCCACCCCGAGTCTGCTGGAAGTCCTGGCATCCCCAGGGGCCCAGACAGAGCCTTCCGAATCCTCCCGCCCCGCCCCGTCCCACCCTCTCTCCAGGCCTATTCTAGAGGGAACGTGCCTCAGGACCTTTGCACACCCCTTCTTGAACAACTTCCTTTGCCCTCTCTCCTTGGGGGACTCAGTTTAGTATCCTGTCCTCAGGAGCCCCACCACCACCACCGCCCTCGGAGGTCTCCATCACGTGGCCCTCTTGAACCTCCATCGCGCTCGTCTCTCTCCAAAATGATCTACTGGCCACTTGTTTCTGTGCTGTGCGGGTGCGCAACTGTGTCCCCCGCTGAAGGAGGCTCCGGGGCCTGGTACCCACAGGTGCGCCGAAAATGTGATGGCCGGGCGGTGAAGGGGGCCCGGCCGTCCGCTCCGCAGGAGGGGCCGGGAGGGGGAGGATCAGACCGCAGGCGCCCAAGGGCTCCATCCTCTGGGCCCCGCTGGCTTCGGGGTCCCCGCCGCTCCTCCGAGGCAGGGCTCGCTCTAGCCTGGCTCTCCGTTCGCAGGCCTGGACCTTCCTTCGCCTCCCTCCTGCCCTCGCCGGCCCTCCTCTCCGCTCCCCGCCCCGCCGCGCGCCGGGTTTGTTATTGTGCGGGCGCCCGTGGCAAGGGGGAGCGGGGGCGCGTGCCGGGCCGGCGCGTGCCTGTGGGCGCCGCGGCGGGAGCGCGCTGTGCGCGCGGGAGGGCGCGGCGGGGCGGGGCGGGGCTCGGCATCCTCGGCACCCCAGCCCGGGCTCGCCAGCTCGGATTGGCTACCGGCGCCGGGAGCGCGCGAGGGAGCGGCGCGTAAGGCCGGGCGGGGGGCGCGCGCGGCTCCGCCGGCCGCCGCGGAGGAGCGCGGGGAGGAGGGCGGAGGAGGAGCGCGGGGAGGAGGGCGAGGGGAGGGAGGAGGCGCCCGCCTGGCTCCCTGCAAAGCGGCCTTATTTATCTGGGCACAGCCATAGCCTCCCCGGTGGGAGGCTCGGGCGGCCGATCCTCTCCCACCGGGGAGCTCCTCTCGGGGGGCAGCGGAGGGGCCCGGCCAGGCCGGACGTGGGGCGCGGGGAGCGGCCGGGCCCTGCCTGCCAGGCCAGCACCTCGGTTGCCTCCCCGCCTCGCCGGTGCCCATGCCGGGCTCCCCATGACGGGAGGACGCCCGGTGGACTGCGTGGCATGAGCCAGGAGCCCGGGCCGAGGTAAGGTGTGTGTGCCGGGCCAGGCTACAAGGCGGGGAGGGCGCAGGCCACAACACCGGGGAGGGGGCAGGTCACAGCACGGCGGAGGCCACAATGAGCAGGGGGCTGGGAGGGGGCTTGGGACAGCGCCGACGCCGCCACCCCCCCCGAGGGCTTACGTAACCGCAGCCCCTTCCCTGGCGGCTGCAGCTGGGCCTCCAGCCCTGCCAGACCTTCCCCCAGCCCTTCACCCCAGTGGCTGCCTGGTTGAGGCCCGATCCCCATGGCAACTGGACCAAGGCTGTGGGTCGGTGCCACCGTGCTGTTCCCCCGTGGACGCCGAATTACAGGCCCCCAACTGGGCTGCCTGGGTGAGGTCCCAGACCCCACAGCACTCAGGACTCCTCACCCCAGCACTATGAGCCCCTGTGCCTGGAGACAGGTGTTAGATACAGTTACACTCCAGGAGGAGCTTGTGAACGTGAGGCCCAGTCGCTGACCTGCCCCTGGACACCTGAGACGGGCCCTGCATGGAGCTGCCACAGTGGGAGGTCGAGGGGAAGGGAGGGCGCTGGCCACGTGTGCTCTGGAGGAGGGGCCGGGCGCTGACCAAGGCTGGAGGGCCCCAGAATTAGAGCTGGGGAGTCTGAGTCTCCCCCCTGAGACTTGCTGGGGGAGGGTCTGTCCTTCTGGGGGTTTGAGTGGGTCGAGGAGGACCCCACCCATGACCCGAGAAGGAGAGAAGGCCTGGCTGTTGGAGCCTCCAGGAGCCTGCAGCCTGGTGGCCACTCCTCCACCCCTCCCAGCCTCTGCACGGGAGGGTTTCCCTCCATGGATAGGGCCCGTGGACCAGGGATAGCCCAGGCCCCCGTGGCACCAGGCAGAGCCTGGGCCCCTTTCTTCCCACAGATGCCTTCGAAGGATGCTGGACGGCAGCCTTGGGGCAGGAGGCCTGGGTGGGTTGGGAGCCTGATAGGTTTGGGGTCCCCCAGGGCGACCCACTGGCTCCACAGGAGGTGGCCCTGGGGCTCTCAAAGGCTGTCTGAGGAGGAGGGGTATTCAAGGCCCAGTCCCAAACACGGGCAGAGCGGGGAGGCCGTGCAGGCCCCAGGGGACCCCAGGAATCACTTAGCTGGGTGCCTGCTGCCTCTGTGGCCTGGCTCCCCCTCACCGGGGGCCTGGGGGGCCTCTGCCTCCCCTTGCTGTGTGCCAGGCCTACGGGCATCTCTGACGCTGCAGGGGTTCACGGGGCCGATGCCACCCTCCAGCTCACACCCACTTTCGGGGCACTCACACAAGTCCTGTCGCCCATTAATGAGAAGGGAACAAGTAGCTGGAGGTTGGAGCACCCGGACACTCACGCCAGCTGGGCCCAGCCTCGAGAAGGACTGTGCTGCGGGGACCAGGGAGACCTCTCGCCTGAAGGCTGGGGAAGGGGTTCCTGGGCTGGCACTGTGAGCTGTCTGCAGCCCCCATCTCATCACACATGGGAGCTGCTGCTGTGTCTGAGGGCTGGCTTGAGGGACGAGTGGAGGTGGCAGCAAAGTGGGTGGCCCGGAACCTTGCCTCCCAGTCGCCCAGGGGAGCCTCAGTCAGACCCACTGCAGAGGGTGGGCTTGGCCTCCCCTGGGCAGTGTTTGAGGCACTGGATGCCCCAGGCCCTGGAGGGCGTGGACCCTTCAGAGCAGGGAAGCCTGGAGCCTGGCACGTACTCCCAGAGGTGCCCGGTCCCACATGGCTGAGCTGCCCTGAGCTTGGCCACGGTATGTGCTCTGCTGGAGCACCAACTCGGCTCTCTCTTGAGGCCCACGTGCTGCCTTTCCAGAGCCCCGGGCGCCTGGGTGGGGCAGCCCGCACCCCCAAGCATCTCTGAGCTGGGGGCGGGAGGGGAGCGCTGCTGCTAGGACGTGTGCAACGTGGTAGGGATGTGCGTGTGCCTGAGTCACAGAGCTTGTCACGAAATTTGTCAGCCCGCGCCATGTCCCCAACCCCAAGCTACCCAGGTCGTCACCCCAGCCCCTGGGCTGCTGCTGCAGGTTGACCTAATGTGAGCTTTTCTGGCTACCTATGCCCTGTCCAGCTTGATGGTCCTCAGCCAGCAGGGGGAACTGGTCAGTGCAGGTTCTGCTGTATTAGATGGGGTATCAGGGATGAGTGAAGAGACCTCTGAGCTGAGGACCATGACGGGTGGGTATGAGCAGTCCCAAAGATGAGTGTCTCAGCGGTCAACACGCAGCTTGCAGCCTCTGAAAGGAGAGCAGGGGCGTGACAGGGGGCACACTGGGAGAGACCCCCAGCCCAGGGCTCCAGGCTGGGAGAGCATAGGGATTGAAGCAGAACAGAGCAGAGAAAGGAGGCAGCAGCGGGCGGGGGGCGGGGGGGCACAGGGTTGCACTCTGGACAGCCGTGCCTGGCCTGAGTCTTGGGAGTAGGACAGCTAGAGGACTTGGGGTAAATCCTAGCTTTGTGCAACTTCTGAAAATGCACTCTGAACCTTGCTGTCCCGGCTGAGATCAGCAGTGCAGTGGGAGGACGTGGCTCTCAGAAGCTTCCCTCCTTTCTAATGCTTCCTGTCCCCTTTCCCCTGGTTCAGCCAGACCATGGGGAACAGGCAGCCAGCAGCCTCGACCCTGCAGCCCTCAAGGGGGGGACTTGGCCAAAAAGGAGACACAAGTCGTCCCCTTCCCGAAGGTCTGAATAAAGGCACAGCCCGCCCCAAGCCCCAGGGTCTTAGGAGCCTTCTCAGAGACCCTGGCATCACTCTCTCCCTCCCCCATGGACACCAGCCTCTGTCACAACCTGGACTGAGGGGCTGAGCCACAGTTGAGCCCTTCCGTTGACTGCCCTCCGTCCCACCTCAGGGGAAGCTGCACCCCTTTCTACATGACCCTGATAATTGGACTGTTGCATTCTTCATTCATTCAGCCACCCAGCCATCATGCTGTCTGTCCTCAGGAGAGACAGACAGGTAGACAGTGATGATAGTCAACGTCATGGCAGACATCTGGAGATGCTTTCAGGCCAGGGGTCCCACGGGGAGAGGCAGAGCGGTGCTCACGCCAAAGGATAGAATAGGAGGAGCTTGCAGGATTAAGGATCCCGGAGGCCTCCTGAGCAAGCAGGGGACATGCATGTGCCCAGGCAGAGGGGGAGGGGAGTACAGGACAGCAGGTCTTGCTGAACTGTAGGGTCAGGTCTGGAAAGGGGCCGGAAGTGAGGCTCTAAGGTGGACTTGCTGGGTCTCAGGGCCCAGTGACTTCATCTGTAGAAGAGGCAGCTCCTCAGGAAGCCCCAGCATGGCCATCTCCAGACCTGGAAGCCACCAAGGTCTGGAGTCCTTGCAGGACTCACAGTGCTCCCCAGGTGCCCTCTGGCCCCCACGGTTCCCGTGAGTCTGCTGGGGAAGCAGAGGCCTGGTTTGCTCTCCTTGATTCACCTCTGGCTCAGGCTGGTGAAGACAAGAAGCTAAACTAGTGACCACCTCCCTCCTCCTGTGGTGAACCAGGAGCCTGGAGCCCCTGCAGCCATCATAGGAGAAGCCTTCCCCCAGAATCCCACTCCTCATGGAGACACAGCACACCAGGGGCTGAGGCTGAGAAAAGTGCAAGCCTGACCGTCTTATTTTAAAAGCCTCTTTCCCTGCGTGTCAGCTGCTGGTGCTTCTCCCTAAAGAGGAGTAGTCCCCAGGAGACTGGCTGCCGCTGCCTGTCCTGACAGGAAGACCAGGCGGGTCCTCCTGGACACACTAGGTGCAGCGGGGTCAGGTGACAAGAAGGCGGAGACTCTGCAACCTGTCTGCTGGGTCAAGGGGTCAGAGCCAGGCTGAGGGGCCCTTGTCCCAGCCCCCAGGGGCCTCTTGCCTCACCGGCAGGAAGACCCATTTCTGATTTGAGCATTGTCCCAAAGCCCTGACCCCTGCGCTAAGGTGTGCTGTTTCCAGTTTCGAGCTGAAGATCTAGGGCTCAGACTAAGTCAACGAGGCTGGAGGGTGAGGAGCAGCTGGAGCGCAAGACCATGGACAAGGTCGGGGAGCAGCAGGCCTGCCTCTGTGGGAAAAAGGCTCAAACCCAGAACGTAGGGGGCGGGGAGGCTAACCGACAGGCTGGCCAGGGGCTGTGGAAAGAGGGGAGGCCAGGTCTCGGACACTCCCTGCAAGCTGCTGTAAGCTCTTTTCCGTGGATGGGCTCCACCCAGAGGTCTGGGGGGTGGGTACGGGACTGTGGGTGTATGCAAATGTGAGCTGCTGTGGGGGACGGAAGGGAGCCCCGCGGATGCCCGGGGCATACACGTGATCCCCTCGACTCAGGCTCCACGTGCGCACCCATGGCTGGGAGAATTTTCAACCTAAACCGGCACTGCTCTTGAGTTATTTCTCCCTTGGTGCCGCCTCCGCCGCCTCCTCCTCCGGATCTTAGCCGGGCGGGCGTCTTCTACCCCCTCCCCCCGCCAGCCTCCCGGGCCCCTCCCAGTCGATCTGAGTTTGCCGGGCGGTACCCTCCCCGCCGCGCGCTGCCGCTGTCCGTGGTGGCACTTCCGGGCCCGGCCCCGGGAGCCCACACTAGGCGGCTGCGGGGGCGCTGTCCATGGTGCTGCCGCCGCCGGGCGCGCCCTGCTCTGGGGATGCAGAAGGTATTCAGACAGGGGCTGCCCCTCTAACCAGCACAGCCCGCACGAGGGAATTGCCAGGATACTCTCCCCCTTGGATACTCTCCCAGGATGGGGGGAGGGGGGCGACATTTATAGGCTTCATACTGTCCCTCCATGCGGCGCTGTTGTCCCAGGGTGGCCCCTCCTATGTACTGGCATTAAGGGGTCTGGGGCAGCCCTCACGCTGGGCCACCCCTGCCACTGTGGGCAACTGTAATTCCTGGGAGCGTCAGGTTCCTGGTCTGAAAACCGTGCTCACAGCAGTGCTTCCCCCTGTGCCCCCCAACCGGGCAGTTGTGAGGCTGACATACACTATTATCCCAGTGGACACTCGGCAAATGCTGTTAGGGATGTTGTGTATCAGCCCAGGTGAGGAATGCAACTACCTGGTCATGACCTGCAGTGAAGGGGCAGCCAAGGTGTGGGAGTCTCCTCTTGGGGCGTGGACTGGCAGCCTGAAGGTTCATGACTATCAGGGCATGAAGACTTTTGGACTCAAAGCTGGGCTGGCAGCCATGAAGCCCATGTGTCCCAGTTAGACCCTTGGGCCCAGCCCAGGATGCATCCTCCCCAGATGAGGAATACCAGCAAGTGTTGTCCTGTCCAGGGCTTGGGAACCAGGGGAGGTGTGACGCTGGGAAGGGGAGGGCAGGGCAGGACCACCGGCTCTCCTCCCCCTTGGGCCAGCAACCTCACTGTGAGCCATGCCCTGCACTTGGTCCTCATCTTGTGCTGTTCTGTGGGGCATATCATAACCCCCAGGCTTTGAAGTGAGGAAAGGGAGGCTTGGAGCAGGGAAATGGCTCCCCAAGGCCACACAGCAATTTTGGGTGAGCCACTGGGTACCCACCTCCTCGCTGAGTGTCAGAGGTGGGGACAGGCAGGAGATCTGGAATAAGAGGTAGATGGTAGCCCTGTGAGGGACCCCCTGCCTCTTCTCTCTGGGGTCATCTGCGTCCAGTGCCCTCTGCCACCCATTCACAGCCTTGGAGGCCTGAGCAGGGGAATGGGGGATGGTCTCAGCCCCACCCTGTGGGAAGATCCTTACACATAGCCTTCCGCAGCCAGTTCTGTGTCTGTGTCTTGGCTCCACCACTTACTGTGACCTCAGGCAAGCAATTCATGCTGCCTCAAGCTATGGTTTCCTCATCTGTACAGTGGGTACAATCATCAAAGCATCATCCTCCAGGGGTTGAGTGGGAGATTAAAGAAACAATATGTGTGCAGGGCTCATTGTGCTGGCATCACCATGAGCACCCTGGGAAGACACTTGCCCTTTCTCTGGGTATGTTGTGAGCCACAGAACCTCCTGCAGCCACAGAGATTCTCAGTGCATGCGCCTCAGATGGAGCACTTAAACCACTCCAGAGAGCTACACTGGCGTGGCATAGAGGAGTGGCCAGAGAATGCCCCGAACCCTCAGTTCCCCAGCCCTGCCTGGCACAGAGAGGCCTGGCAGGTGCCGATGGTGGGCAGCAGAGGTGAAGGGGACGGTCACCAGCGAGTGTCCCTCCACCTCTGTCCATAGAACCTGGGGGTCAAAAAGCTCTGTGGTGGGTGGAGGTTGAACTCAGTGCATACAGTAGGTGCTCAGGAGTGTTGTAGGCATGACCAGCCCTGTCTTCCTGCACCTGCTCAGTCAGGGAGTCAGGACTTACACTCAGACCCTTTCTGTTGGGTAGTTCTGGGAATGGCCTGGGAGGGGCCACTGGGGGATGGGGCGGAGCCTAGTCCTCCTGCGAAGGACTCACTGCCATCTCCTGGACCCTGTCTGCAGCCCGAGCGGGGAAGATGTCGAGCCCGGGCGTCGACGGCGACCCCAAGCCTCCATGCTTGCCTCGCAATGGCCTGGTGAAGCTGCCGGGCCAGCCCAATGGCCTGGGCGCAGCCAGCATCACCAAGGGCACGCCAGCTGCCAAGAACCGCCCTTGCCAGCCTCCCCCGCCCACCCTCCCACCACCCAGCCTGGCTGTGCCACCGCCCCGGGCTGCTCTGGCCGGGGGCCTGTGCCCCCAGGCAGGGCTCTCCCTTGGTGGACCAGCCTTAGCCCCAGTGCCCGGGCCCCCAGCAGAGCGACCGCCCCTGGCCACAGATGAGAAGATCCTCAATGGCCTCTTCTGGTACTTCTCGGCCTGCGAGAAGTGTGTGCTGGCGCAGGTGTGCAAGGCCTGGAGGCGTGTGCTCTACCAGCCCAAGTTCTGGGCGGGCCTCACGCCTGTGCTGCACGCCAAGGAGCTCTACACAGTGCTGCCTGGAGGTGAGAAGGAGTTCGTGAACCTGCAGGGCTTTGCAGCACGTGGCTTTGAGGGTTTCTGCCTGGTCGGCGTCTCTGACTTGGACATCTGTGAGTTCATTGACAACTACGCGCTTTCCAAGAAGGGTGTCAAGGCCATGAGCCTCAAGCGCTCCACCATCACTGACGCCGGCCTGGAGGTGCGCACTGCCATGGGCCCAGAGGAGCAAGGGTGGGGGGCTAGGCCAGGCAGCAGCCACTCAGCACATGTGTGTTGTGGGGGGGGTGGGGTGGTGAGGAAGAAGCTTTCACACACAAGCAGCAAAGTGGCTGAGGGTGGGGCTGGTGCCCTGAGGAGTGTGGCTCTGGGGTGGGGGGAGCAGGGCTGGCTACTTAGTTTGGGGGATCTAGTTCAAAATGAAAATTAGGGTCCTTTGCTCAAAGATAACTAAGGATTTCAAGACAGTAACACCAAAGCAGGGGCTTCCCAGGTGGCACTAGTGCTAAAGAACCCACCTGCCAATGGAGGAGACAGCTTCAGTCTCTGGGTTGGGAAGATCCCCTGGAGGAGGGTATGGCAACCCACTCTAGTGTTCTTGCCTGGAGAATTCCATGGACAGAGGTTGCAGAGTTAGACACAACTCAACCGACTTAGCACTCATGCATGCAACAGCAAAGCAGACAAATGTGAGACCCTGCATGCCGAGGTTGCCTTGGGTAGGAAGGATGCTGGAGGAGGTGGGAGAAGCAGGGGCAAAGGTCAGAGGAGCAGCCGTGGAGGTGGCCCCTTCCCCAGGAAGGGGACTCTAATCATCACATCATTAACACCAAGGGCTCTGAGCACCTGCTCGGGCCTGGCCGTGTACTCCCAGATCCTCTGTGCCCTGCCTCCTCTCTTAGAATGTTGTTTACATGTATGTTGTTTACATGTAACAAACACACTGTAAAGGGCACTTGGCAGAGTCCAGCTTGATGGATGTTTAACACTGTCTGCACCCTCAAGAACACAGCTTCCTGCCCCTCGGAGGGCTGCTTCCACCCTGTCTGCTATAAGCCCACCGTACCCGTGGGGAGTCTCATGCTTGGGAAACCACGGTATGCTTGAGCCCTATGGAGGCCTCCTGACCCCCTCCTGACCCTGCACCTGTCCACAGGTGATGCTGGAGCAGATGCAGGGCGTGGTGCGCCTGGAGCTGTCAGGTTGCAACGACTTCACCGAGGCTGGGCTGTGGTCCAGCCTGAGCGCGCGGATCACCTCGCTGAGCGTGAGCGACTGCATCAACGTGGCCGACGACGCCATCGCGGCCATCTCGCAGCTGCTGCCCAACCTGGCTGAGCTGAGCTTGCAGGCCTACCACGTGACGGACACAGCCCTGGCCTACTTCACAGCGCGCCAGGGCCACAGCACGCACACGCTGCGCCTGCTCTCCTGCTGGGAGATCACCAACCACGGCGTGGTCAACGTGGTGCATAGCCTGCCCAACCTCACCGCACTCAGCCTCTCTGGCTGCTCCAAGGTCACGGACGACGGCGTGGAGCTCGTGGCAGAGAACCTGCGGAAGCTCCGCAGCCTCGACCTCTCCTGGTGCCCGCGCATCACTGACATGGCGCTCGAGTATGTGGCCTGCGACCTGCATCGCCTGGAGGAGCTCGTGCTGGACAGGTGTGCATGGCCCCACCCCTAGGCCACGGAGGGCAGGGCCAGGCGAGGCTGCTGGACCTCTAAGAAGGGAGCCTAGTGGACAAACCTGTAGTTAGAGGCGGGCTGCAGCAAGGGGGGCGGGGCCCTCATAAGAGGCTAGCCTAGTGTGGACTATAACACGGGGGCGGGGCTGAGCAGTGCCCGCCACCCCCACCCCACCCCCCTAGGGAATACGACCGAGCGGCCAGTTGGGGGCGGAGCCTGGGTGGGGCGCGGCACGGTGGGGCAGGAAGGTAGCTCAGCTCCGGGCTCCTAGGGCGGAAAAGGAGGAAGGGGCCAGAGCTGAGGGGTGGGGACAGGTGTTTTGAATGTGGGCAACCCCTTCTGTTGCGACCACAGGTGTGTACGCATCACGGACACTGGCCTCAGCTATTTGTCCACCATGTCGTCCCTCCGCAGCCTCTACCTGCGATGGTGCTGCCAGGTATCAGCCCTCCACGCCTCCAGAGACTGGGGAGTAGGCGGGGGAGGTGGGGGGCGCGGGGAAAGCCACCACCCAGATATGCCGCTGACCTGTAAGGAAGCCCACTCAGATCCTGTAAGGAAGTCTGGGATCCCTTCACACCCAAGCGGCGCGCACGGAGTCCCTAGGGCCCTCAGCGACTCCGTGGGGACCTGAGAACCTACCCCCTGCCCCCTACGGCCTGACGCTAGGAGTGGGGCTCCCTCATGGCCAGGAGGTGCTTCAGCCCGAAGTCCTGCACCTGGGCGGG